>RJWH01001615.1:317685-343490 GCA_004363575.1 Solenodon paradoxus | reverse complement strand
AGAGAAAAAAAGAAAGAAAGAAAGAAAGAAAGAAAGAAAGAAAGAAAGAAAGAAAGAAAGAAAGAAAGAAAGAAAGAAAGAAAGAAAGAAAGAAAGAAAGAGAGGTCCAGAAAAAAGAGGAGGGTGAGCCAAGCCGGGGTGAGCAGGTGCAAGCTGGAGAATCAATCAGTGCCTGGATAATTGTACTTAAGCCTGTTTTCAGCGTTTGGTTTCTAAATACATTTTTCAGCATGTATATGTAAATCATCAAGTCTTTAAACAAAAGATCAAGTTTTTCTAAGTCCCAGGTTAAATGAGGCCCCAGCCTCACCCCATTGCAGCCTCACCCCATTGATGTTAGGCGTACGTAGGGTGGGTGTGGAAAAGCCGGTAGATTTTTTTCCTGTTCCATGTCTCATCCTTGCCATGACCCAGGTTCAGAGCTGATGACACAGGACTCACTAGGAACCAAAGTGGAGTTAACAGGCTGAGTCTCAGAGGGAGCAGCTATAGTGAAGAGAAGTTGAACATGGACTGGAAAATGAGCTTAGGTTTGCATAGCTGGCTTCTGGTTCCAATCCAGGCAGTGATGTGGCCCCATGGGACCAGCAAATCTGGGGAAAGCCTCCCACCCCAACCCAGCTGTGATGACAGTGTCTCTCCAGGTCAGACTCTTGTTTAGGTCTCATCAATTACTTTCCTTGCTGACTTGGAGGAAGATTTTTCTTCCATCCAAACAGAATGGTTTCATGATTCTCTTGAAACAATTATGTCCTTTCTGTAACTGAGGAAAGTATTAAAAATTTTAAAAACCTCAGAGTTGTCTTCCTATTCAAATAAAACAATAGATTCCAGCTATTATTTGAGAGATTTGAGAGACAGGGTTGAGTATACAGTATGTAAATGTCTATTGTAATGGTGAACGTTTAAAAAGCAGCCTGGAAGTGCTTTTTATATGATAGGGTATTTGAAAGTGAGAATATACTGTAATCCATCTCCTAAGATGAAGACTGTGTCCTCACATTCTGTGGGCCTTGGCTGGATTCCCTCTTCAGCACTTAGGTGAATGGGTCAGTGCTGAGATCTCTGGACAGCAGAGGTAATTGCAGGCATTTGTCTGCTCTAGATTGTGCTCCTTGGAAACCATCCCTAAACCAGAAAATCTATCTTGTATTCAGAGGGTCAAGGGTGAAGCTTCGAGAGCCTCCCAAAGCCCAGTCTCCAGTCTCTGCCAGCTCTTTCCACCTGGCTCCACCAATGCCTTGTTAAAGAACAGCTCTGTGATGGGCAGAAAGGAGAAGTGAGGTCAGCATGTCAAGCCTGAATGGGGCATTCAAGGGGGATTTTTCCCATTACATGTGACTCATATTTAAAACGCCCCCCGGCACATGTGTTATCTTCTTAGGGGGGAATGGGAAGGCCGCATCTGTCCGTGCTTGGTCAGGGGAGTCCCTGGACCCTCTTGTAGATCTCCTGTGCACAGGAGAGAACCTTGTTCCCAAGCTTGACGACTCCAAGTGTCATTTCAGGACCTGGATTCCCTTAAGACTCTTTTCCAGCGCAGATATTGCTGGGTAAAATAGAGGAGCCCTCAAAGGCCACACACAACCCTGCCCATCTTAGGAAGCAAGGGAGAAAGAACCAGGTCTGAGGTAGTGTGGAATCTGGGGTGTTTCTGTATTGAATGACTTATAAACGACCTACTCTTATTGTCAAGATTAGAAAGGAGTTTGAATTGTTTTTACACCAAGTACTGAGGCCCTCGGTAGTGATGGTGATTGAAGCCAGCACCTCCTAGTCAGACGTCCTCTGAGGAGGGCAGGTGTAGGGAGCATGTTGGGAAGATCCGAGTACAGCTTCAGTTTGTTAGACCAGGATTTTCTGAGAATATGGCCTTGGGGCTAAGATGCCTTTCAGCATTCCCTGTGACCTGGGAGCTAGGTTGGCAATTAGAGGAACCACAGACTCGCCTCTGACTCTTACGCGTTGACCCCTGGACCTACACCAAGTCCCAGAGCACTGTGTGTGAGCGCCTCATCTGTGCACACGGAGTCCTCTGTGGCACACGATCTCTCATCAGAGAACCTTCCTGGTCTGAAACCGTGCTCGACTGGTGATTGGCAGATGGGTTCAGGATCTCTGGGCAGCTGGGAGAACCCCTCTCCAGCAGCTGTCCTTAGGGGACTTCCCCACTAGGATGTGGTGACTTCTGGGACATCTTTTGACACCATTTTGGGCTAGAGAACATTTTTGCTCATTTTATAAGAGACTTCACTTTTTTCTTCTTTTCTTTCTTCCTTTTGCCTGTCACCTCTTCTCCGAGCAGTTATCTGGTCTCAGATCAATGGTCTGACCCTCTTAAAGCAACATGGCATCCCCATGGGCCCGGCAGGCAGCGGAAAGCTGCGGCTCGTCCCCGCCCTGGGTTTAGCATGGAGGATGTGAATTAGCTCTGGTTGTCCCTAGGAGCCTAGACAGCTGGTAAAGCATTATTAATCTGCCATCCCCAAAGAAATCCATTAACGAGCTCCGGAGCCGGCACACGGTGTGAGGTAACCCATCACTTCTGTCCTCTGCTGAAACTTTGGAGACATTGATTTTCAGACTCTCAGGCGCTACTGAGAAGGGAGGCTCAGGGCAGGCTCTTTCCTGCAGCCTGCTTGGTGGGGGCATATTTATCTTATCAAGTTAAAAGCCCCAGGAATAGAAAGTTTTCCATGGGGGGAGGTGGAGGGGAGAGAACCTCAGCCATGAGGGAGAAGGCTGGGCCACAGCAAGGTCGCAGGTGCCTGTGACGTCCTCTACAGAGCAGTGAGGTTGAGCTGATTTAAGCAAAGCCCTGGTCACAGGAGGCCCAGAGCCCTCCCTAGGGCCAGTGACTCCCCCATTCCTCACTCAATTTGTGACGCCAGGCCTAGAGAAGCTATTGATCTCAGCAATCACAGCGGGATGACAGAGGGCCAGGCTAGGGAGGCAGCTGCCGCCTGCTTTGGAATGGTCACCACGCAGCTCCAGCGGCTCTTCCACAGGCTCCCCAAGAGACTCTGGGGATCAGAAAGACCCCAGACCCTGCAGAGGTTCCGTCCAGAGGCCCAGTTGGCTCCAGGTAGGTCCAAATCACTCCAGCTGGAGGCCTGCAGGGGTGCTTGGGTTAGGAATCCTCAGGGACAGGGAATGCAGGTGTCTCCTGGCAGCCTGTATTCAGTGTTGAACTCAGTACCACTCCTTGACCCTCTGACTCTGCAGAGACCAAGGCCCAGGAGCTGTCACCTGCTAGATTTAGATGGAACTGCCAGATCTTAAAGGACTTGGTCAGCCAGTTTCAGAGGTTCATGTTGGCATGGGCTTTAATAACCTTTCCTTGACTGAGAATTAGGGATAAGCAGTCATCTTTGTCCCAGCAGGGTGTGTGTGGGGCGGGTCATTTTTTCCATCCTGCCCATCTTATACTTCTGAGGGGTGTGAGACCTCACCAAGCTGCTGAGTCAGTCTTCCGAGGATAGAGTGCTGGCGTTTCTTAGGACAAAGTGTCCCACCTGTTTGATTGCTGGAGGTGCATGTGGGGCCCCAACAAGCAGGCTATGTAGGGCTGGAAATGGTGACAGCACAGCTGATAGAGCTGTCTCAGGATTCCCTCCCTGAGTACTAACTAAGGTGAAAACACTCCATGCCTGGGGATGGATGACACAACAGCATGGGGTCAGTGAAAGATGAGAAGAAAACACAGTAGCAATTCCAATATTCATAGAATTTTAGTCATCCTACTCCCCTTTTTCAAATAAAGGAGGCTGAGGCCAACAAAAGGCCCTGTTGGCGGGTATCCCCAGGGCCAGTACCTGCGCACCTGCCCCCTGGCCTAGTTTCTCTGCTGTCTGTGCTGTCTGCAGCAGCTTATACTTCTACAGTGCTGTTCTGCTAAGGATTTAAAACATGTATGTTCCTAATATAATTGAATTCCTCTAGATCCCTATACAGTGGGAGTGGGAAAGGGATTTTTCTGTTTCACAGATGAAGGGACTCAAGGAAGCAAGGGCTCAGAGAGGCCTGGAATACCTCACCCCAGATTCAAGCCATCTTGCTGACTTTTAGCTGTTTCTCTTCGGTGGTGAGCTATTTGGAGTACACAAGCTTTCCTGGGTTTTGCTGTTCCATTTGGCTTCACGCTGTCTCATCCGCATTCAGGTGGCCATCTACATGGTCACAATATAGGCTTAGGAGTGGAACTAAACTGAAAAGTCCTCTCTGGGCTAGGTGTTTTGAAGCAGAGTTTGAAGGACAATATGATTTTGATGTTGGAAAATATCATTTTTTCAAATTAAGCTTTTACCTTTTGAGAAGTAGAAATTTTAATTCATTACTAATTCCCATCTGGAGACAAATACTCTTCAGCCAGCCTGAATAATTCATCCTCATCAATAGCCTGAGACGTACTGGTGCCTTCACTGAGAAGACAGCTGGATACCGTTCCTTGATTGGGATGCTCGCTAGTGTCTGTGTGGTCAGCACCTTGTCCTCTTTAAGAATGAATATATACAACAGATTATTTCCTTGCTCCTTTGCTATTCAGCCCAAGGAATTAGATTTAATAAAATCAGTGAGGCCCAGAGTGGAGGCATTAAGGTCAGGGCAGACACTGCACTGCAGTTGCGTTGTGGTCGTGTGCCTCGTGTCAGCTCGGAATTAATTGCTTGGAGGAAAAGGGTGGGCTGCAGGTGATGGGGGCAGCAGACTGCCCACTGGACTGCTGGGGCAGCCCCTCTTCCTTGCCAGACTCCTCATGCAACCTGCAGCTTGGCGTTTCAGAAAATGAGTTTAAAGCCATGCTGACTTGAGTCTGGATCTTGTATTCCTGACCACAGGGCCTTCTCTGTACAGAGTAACCTCTCTGAGGCTCACTTTTTCCCAGTGTAAAATGGAGAAACTCCACCCCAATCTGGTGTCCTGTGTCCTATGCCATCAGCTGTCAGCCAGGGGCCATAGAGTCTTCTCTCAGCAGCCTGTGGTGGCAGCAGTTGTGATTTAGTGCTCTTGAGAGACTCAGCAGCTCTCCCCATAGGACTTGTGTGTGGTCCCCGGCATAGCAGCGTGTTCCTCCACGCACCTGGCCAACGCGGGCTGCTCATGTTGCGTCTCAGTAGCAGAGAGGGTTTGAAGGCTGCGCAGGCAGATTTGGAGGATGGGCCTGAAACCCTTAAACACACTTTCTGGAAAAATTCCTGTCACTGAGTATACCACAGCACTTAATTAACAGGCAAGGTAGATTAGCCCACTGGGCATCATTAGGATAAGTGAGCATTTTGCCACAGAGCAGGGCATCCATCATTTTAAAAGGCTGCTGGTGTCCATGGAAAATGGGCATGGGTTTTTCCAGAAGTCTCTGGTGTCCCTGGCAAGGGACTTGGCTGTAAAGAGTTTTGTGTGTCACCTGCAAGGAGGGCCTCAGATGTAATCTATTTACTTTTCCTCTCACTGCAAAAAGTCTCCTTTCACCTGGTTGGGTGGTGTTTGGTTGGTGATTGGAACTTTGAATGCAAGTGACATCAAAGCAGGTGTGGGGGAAACCAGCTGGGTGTAGCAGCCTGTTGTTCCATGAGGGACTGAACCTGTGTGCTCCTGGCCTCCTGTGACCCCTGGCACTCTGACTAGGCATACCTGTGTGCATGCACCTGTGTGCTTGTTCACATCTGCTGAAGCTTAGCTGCCGTCCTGCGACTGCGGGTGCCCAGGCAAGGCTTCTTGTAGACGTGTTGGTACCTCTGGGGTCTGTGGAACATTGGTAAAATACAGACAAGGGAAGCGAGCAGCTAGGCTGCCCTTTGCCTTCGCTCAGAGATGGTGTTTGCTCTAAACACAAAAGCAAAAAACCCCAAAGTCTTCTGGCTACTATTTCCTGCCCCTCCCTGCTGGAATCGGCACCTTTTCTGTCATGACCCGCTCTGCCTGGCTTCTCAGGGGCCCCAGGGGTGGCTAGAGATGGCCTGGATGGGAGGACTCTGCTGTTTTGTCTCTCTGACACCCACAGCAGAGTGACACATGCCTAGAGGAGCGGAAGGCCTTTTCGGGCAGGCCTGAAGCCCTGAGTGCCCCTGGCTTTGGATACCATGATCTTGTTGCTTTTTGTTAAATTCCCTTAAACCCAACTGTCTACAAAGTTTCAAAAGATTTTTTTTCTTTTCTTAAGGTGCTCTGGCAATAGAATTAGCTTTTTTCTTATGATGAATGAGACATATCTATATTGGGAACAAAAGATATATTTGTGTTTATGTTCTTTTCATTCATCTGTTCCTATTGCAGAAAGTCTTTGAATATAACTGGCTGGTCTTTGGATCAGTGCTTGACTTAGCGGGCCTGCAGGAAAACACATGCTGGATGCATGCATGCAGATGCTGGCCAGTAAGTAGGTACAGGCGGAAAGTTAGAAGATGTGGCTGCAGAAACTCTGTAACTCTCTGTGTCCTGATGGGCACACAGACTAATTACCCCTGTTCAAAAATGCCTCTGTGTCTTGGCACACTGTGCGGTCATACTCCAAATACAGCGCAGACCTTCGAGATACCGTGTCAGACAGTGAAATGACTGTCTCCTACACACATACACATGAAAAATAAGGTCCATTTGGCTTTTCCATCCTAGGATCCCAATTCAAATCGTTTACTTTTTACATTTCCCCCAGATCTATCACCTCTTACCATTACTGCCCAGTGGGGTGGGGGGTTCCCAGCGGTGCTCAGTGGGATTCCACTGAGGGCCTGCTGACTCACCCCAGACTATCCTCTCCAGTCCCACTCCACACATGCCATCACTGTCATCACCAGACTGCGCTATGAGGCCACAGTGCTGCAGGTTCAAAAGGCCAGTAAAATAGATACATCTCTTTAAGGTGCTTAATGCTTCATAGGAAAACATAATACATACAAAATATAATGTCAAAAGCAGTCAACCAAAAAATTAATTCACTTAGTAAATTAAAAATCATTTTGCTGTTGTAAAAAGATTGGAATCTATTTAAAAGTAGAGCTAAGTTTAGGTAACTGTGGGGATTATGGTTACAACAAAATATAAATGCTATAAAAGTTGTGAATGTAAATAATACAGTAAAAATCAAGGGATGGGCATAAAGATGAAGGAGAGTTCTAGCATAGTCCCAGTAGGTGTATGCTATTTAAAGTTGAAGTATGAATAATTAACAATGACTCAGGCCTGTTAACTCTGTTTATAATTTTCAACGTATATACACATGCGCACTGGGCACAGGGTGGGCACTAGCTCCCCTGACTTCCTAAATGCTTTGTGAGCTCCCCACCTCCCTCCCTGCCCCCCAGTCAGGTGCAGCCACCTTCCTTTTGTTGGGCTTTCAGCCCAGGATGTGATGTGTAAATGTGCCGGAGGAAGATGATTAATGGGCTGAACCAGAGCACGCCCACCCCTCTCTCCTGAGGGCAGGACTGTGCCTCTGCTGGCCAGATAACTGGGTATGTTTGGGAAGAGGGTGCTGGGGACATGTCCATCTGCCCGGAAATGTAACAAGAAGCCAGGCTTAGATCCAGATTCCAGAGAGAATTTTAATAACTGCTTTGGCTACTGGGCAGGACTTGGTGCCTGTCACTCGTACAAATGAATCCCTTAAAAGTGATCATGCCAGCCCCGCCCAGCTCTGCTACACCCAAAACTGATTTGGTCACTTTGGGTGAGGGTGGTGACCAGGATCCTTGGGTGGCCTTGTGTCTTCAGTTCACCAAAGCTTCCCAGCACCTTCGCTCCCTGTGCCTGACCTAGAGGAACCTGTACTGGCAAAGCGCTGCCCTCCCCACTCCCGCCCTGGCCCTACTTTCCTTGGGAACCTGGGAAGAGTCCGAGTCAGACTGAGCATGTTCGGGCGCATCCCCTCTGAGCTCTGTGCACAGACAGCAGCCCCTGCACATCCACCCTCCCACCCTGCCTGCCTGGGGAGGGCGCCGTGGAACCTGGTGCAGGGGCTTCCAGCTCACGCCTCCACCACTACACCCACCTTCCTGCCAGCTCGCTGCATGTCCTGGTGTGTGTGTGTGTGTGTGTGTGTGTGTGTGTGTGTGTGTGTGTGTGTGTGTGTGTGTGTTGGGTTTGTGTAGTGAGAGAGGGCACTTGTGGACTGCAGGTCTTCCGGGTTGGGGTGAGGGTGCTGACTGCCTTCAGGGGTGGCCTGTCTTCTGAATCAAGGAACCCTAGTAAGCAGTGTCAGGAGATCTAGGGTTCAGGCTCTCCCCTGGAAACATAAAGATGCAGACGTCCTGAGTCGGCTGCCCCACCCAGCAGGGGGACTTTCCATTCCCTTCCGCCAGCCTTACTAGGAGGTTAGTGAGTGTCTGAAAAATGTATACATCGTGTTGATTTTGGCAATTACTACAAATCTCCAAGTTTGATGAATCAGTCTCTCCACCATCCCACCGCCTCCCCGCCCCCAACATGACCCATCCTCTCATTACCTCTCTTACTTCTTTGCCTCATCAAAGGCAGGGCTGGAGGGAGGTGGGCAGATAGGAGAAACTCAGATGAGCAGAAAAGTTGAATGATGCTTCTTAATATATTGGAAGAAGATTCCTAAATTGAGAGGTTTTTTTTTGGCTGGCATCACATGCCGAATCAATAGGCAAGTGTTACCCAGAACCAGGAGTCCTATAGTGTTGAAAATGAGTTACCCTTATTGAGCGCTACTGTCTGCAGGAGCTGTTGGCTCTTCTGCAAGCATTCTCTAATGTTGGCAGTAAAGTCACTTCCATTCTACAGGTGAGGAAATTGAGACTAAATAAATTCTTTATTTTACTAAGATCAGGTCAGTTGTCCAGGCAATACTTAGAAGCAGGGCTTGGGTTCAAACTCTGATTTGCATGACTCTGGAAGCCAGATTCTGTCTACTCACCAGCTCCGATTAAGTGCTCCATCCCATGCATCCCTTCTCAAAGCCCTCTGTCAGACACATAGTGGTGTGCTTCAAATTCACACACTAAAGTTTTCAGGTCACCACCTACTGAGTGGGCATGCTTTGGTGCCTCTATGTAGCAGCTGGTTTTGGGAATCCAGTGCACATTCCTGTTGCTCTCCCACCTCATGAAGCAGTTGGCTCTGAAGTGGTGTTGCGGGGAGCAGAGTTGCAGAGACTGGGGGAAGTTGCGAGTCCATGACCTGTGGAGTCCACTTAGCTGAAGAGTTAACTCTTTGGTGAGGTTTCCCTGGGTGCTCATTGCAGGAACCTCTGGCTCCCAAGTCAGCAGCTGAGAGCCCATGAGATGTGTCATCCCAGAGACGATGAAGAACCAATCCAGAACAAAGGGACAGCACCCATGGTTCTGAAGCTCCCAGCCTGTGTGGCGTGACCAAGCTGGGAGAGGGTCTGTGAACTGGCACTTCCAGGATGAGGCAGAGGCCTCCAGCAGGGATGCGCTCACTGCTAGCTGGTAGGGCAGAGGAAAAATCTCTCCTTGTCCTGATTCCTTTGACTCACACTCCCTTTTGGCCTTGGCCTTCCCTGACCACAATCCTCGATGAAATCCACTCCGGCCTCAAGTAATGCAGGGTGTGGGGACAGACCAAAGATGGGACAACTTTGAGGCGTGGTCTCCTGAACACAGGGCTGTGGAGGAGAAGCCAGGTGTGGTGGATTCCCATTCCACCTCTGTCACTCACTAGCTGTGAGTTTGAGGCTCTCCACAGCCGCCCCCCGGCCACCATCTTTCCAAGTCTCAGTGGCCTTATCTCTAAACTTGGAGTAGATGAGAGGACCCATGTTCACATGAAAGCTGGCACACAGATGTCTAGAGAGCTTTGTTCATAATTACCCAGACAAGGAAGCATCCCGATGTCCTTCGGTGGGTGAATAGATAAACTGTGGCACATTCAGACAACAGAATATTATTCAGTGTTAAAAAGAAATGAGCTGTCAAATTAGGAAAAGACACAAAGGAGCCTTAAATGCATGTTACCAAGTGAAAGAAACCAATATGAAAAGGCTACATACTGTACGATGTCAACTATGTGACATTCTAGAAAAGACCAAACTATAGAGACAATAAAAAGATGCATGGTTGACAGGAATTAGAGAAGAGGAAGGGATGAATTGAGGGACTCTAGAGATATTTAGGGCAGATAAACTACTCTTTGTGATACTATATAATAGTAGATACTTTCCTTTGTCCACCCACAGAATGTACAACGCCAAGAGTGAACGCTAATGTAAATGATGAACTTGGGGTGATAATGATGTGTCAATATAGGTTCATCATTTGTAACAAATATACCATCCTGATGGGGATGTGGGTATAGGGGAGACTCTGTGTGTGTGCGTGTATGTGAGTGTGTGTGTGTGTGTATTTGTGTGTGTAGGCAAAGGGTATATAGGAACTCTGTATGTTTCCACTTACTTATTTTTGTGAACTTCTCTAAAAAATAATCCATTTTTTAAACAAAGGCAGAAACATATCACATAGGCATAGTACTTGTTATGTGAAGTCATATATATATGTATATCTCTCTATATACATATATACACATAGCACACAATAAAATATATATCTATATATCACATTGTAAGCAGTGATTAGGGGTACCTGTTTTCGTTTAATATGGTTACATGATTTTTCTTTGTTCGTTTTTTATTTTTATTTTTTTAGGGAAAAAGGTGTAGGCAGGAATGAAGGCAAATAGACAGGAAGAGAGAGAGAGGAGGGATAAGCATTTTATTTATTTTAATTTAGTTGTTCATCTTGGTTGTTCCTTCTAGCACTGAGACATGAACACAGGTCCTTGGGATGTACGTGGACTGTGCTCTCAGCTGAAGGCAGCTGACCAACCACTGCTCCACCAGGGTGTGCCTCTTTGTTCCTTTTTTGTGGTACTTTTTCTTGTTAGTAAAGAATGAATGTTCACTATAAAAATTTAGAAACAATAAAGAAATGAAAAATACATGAAATCCTTACTCAGGGTAATAAACATATCACCTTCCATTCAGATTTCTCTGTGTGTAATGTATACATAGGTATGTATATATTTTTATATAATTAGGAAAAACACAACCTTTTCATATTTTAATGATATGCTGGGGACATCATTTCAAGATTACCAATATTAATCTAGATCATCTTATGTAATGCCTAAAAGCGTTTTATTTAAAATGTATCATGCTGTCCCTGGTCCCTTATAGAAGCATGCAGACTGTCTAGCATTTTGTTGTCATAGAGAATTATGTGATGAACATTTTAATAAAGTCACTAGATACAAATAAAATGTCATACAATTAGGATCAATTCCTATAAGAAATTGTTGTTAACAATAAGGCAAGAACCTTCCCATTTACCTCCATGCGCTTTAACATTGGAAGTTACTAACTTTGATCAACAGTTTTTTTTTCTGAATCCGGGGCAAGGTTTTAGAAGTTCAAACACTGGAAGAGGGTGGGTAGGAAGGGTGGAGCCTCACCAGGCTCTGCACACCTGCTGCCTGACCTCTGCAGGGAGCGGAGACCCAGGGTCGCGCCTGCTCAGACTGAGGGGCGTTCATGTGAGGTCTGAGGAGGCTAAGGACCCCAGTGGCAGTCTTGACCAAGCCACTGGGCACTGCTGGGATGTGCGCAGACGGGCTTCCAGGACAGTGACGTCTGATGCTATGGCTGCTGGTGAACTTTGACTTAGATTTTAGCCAAATGACATGAATAGCTAATGTTATTGAATGTTTCATTTGTATCAGGTGTTGTGTTTTATTTACATAATCTTCTTTAATTATCTTCGCCACCCTGTGAGGCTATGCTGTCATCTCCATTTAACAGGAGGGACACGGGTTCAGATCGGCACTCACGACGTGGTTGCTCCTCGTCAACAGAAGGTCGAGCACCGTAGAGCTCTCTGTTCACACACCAATTCATCCAAGTCCTGAATGCTTCATAGAACCTGGGCCTCTCACGCACCTAGTGGCCCAGAGCCAAGAGCGGGAAAGGTGGACGTCAGGAATGTCGCCCAGTGGACGTGAAGGGGGTGCGGTCACAGAAGGAAGGAGTGGTCCAATGGAAGTGGG
This sequence comes from Solenodon paradoxus, assembly GCA_004363575.1. Taxonomy (NCBI): domain Eukaryota; kingdom Metazoa; phylum Chordata; class Mammalia; order Eulipotyphla; family Solenodontidae; genus Solenodon; species Solenodon paradoxus. Next base: position 331,472 of record RJWH01001615.1, on the reverse strand, counting down.
CCTGAGGTCCAAGGGGAAGTCTTGGATCACATGCACAGGGTGTTCCTGGAGGAGAACAGGCAGGACTGAGGCGCAGGACTGAGGTCCACGGCGATGTGCTGGAGCGGGGCTGCTGGTGGGGGTGTTGGCCCAGAAGGCCTGGGCCAGATGGGCACAGAAAGCGATGGTGGGATTCTTGGGGGTCTCTGAGTGGCCAGAACTGATCATGAGTGGAGTGACCTCCGGGGCAAGAATGGGGTCCTTGAAGGAATGTCTAGAAGTTGCCAGGAAGCGGGAGGCTGATGTCTCCAAGAAGGCCTGGGTGCTTGGAGAATGGGAATGGGGCTCCTGGATCAAGAGGCTGCAGTGCCTCTCCTCCAGCCTCAGGCCTTGCTTTCACCTTGTAGGGAGGCTGCTCTTGCCTGAGCTGGAAACGATTGCAAGGGAGGCCTGACCCACTGTAAACCAGGCTGTGTCCTGGGTGCCTGCCCGCTGCTCAGCAGATGTTAAGCCCCAGCTGGAGGAGAGGAGAGTTAAATGGAGAGCTCCATGTTTTACTAGGATCTCACATTCAAGTTAGGAGTAAACAGGTGGTAATGGTTCCTTGTCAATGGAAGGCCTCTGGTTTAGAAAAACTAGTAACTTAGTGTTTGCAACAGTGTGTCTGTGTGCACACACATGTGCATTTGGCAAGTGAGTGCTGCGGGAATTAACTCTGTCAGCCCTGAGGATTATGGGGAGGGTTGTACCTTCTGCGTTTTGAAAACCAATCTCCTAGCTTAGGTGGTTCCATTTGAATTTGACTTCTCTGGCCTGAAGTGCAAGAGAAATACCATCTCTGGACCTGGGTTGTATGGACTTTGGGCCTGACTCCCTTGTTCAAAGTGATGACCTTTAGGGACCATGAAGGCCAGGGCCGGTGGAGAGAGGCAGGTGGTCTTGGCCACAGCTCGGCACTCCCTGGCTCCCTGCCCTGCCAGTCTGCTGCAGATCTCTGAACGCAGTGTCCCCTGAAAGCCCCCATCCGTTTGGGCCTACGGGCCCTGGATTCCCAGGATGGCCCAGGCTCTGTTGTGAGTTGACCTGTATCCCTCTCAAAAATATATGCTGAAGTCCTAACCCCAATTACCCTAGACTGTGACTTTATTTGGAAATTAGGTCATTGAGAGATGATGATTGGTTAAGAAGAGGTCATGCCAGAGCAGGCCGGGCCCCTAACCCATGCGATGATCATGTGAAGACTGACACGCAGGGAGAAGCCCATGTGAAATGGAAGCAGACACTGAAGTTATGTAGCCATAAGTCAAGGAACACCAAAGGCGAGCCTCCAGGAGTGAGGCAGCAGCGAGGAGGGTTCTCCCCCGCAGGTTTCAGAGGGAGCAGAGATCTGGTGACAGCTTGATTTTAGACTTCCAGGTTCCACAATCGAAAGATAGTAAATTGTCCACATTAAGCCCCTGGCCCATGGTACTCGTTATAGCAGCTGGGGAATGAGTGTAACCTGGGTGCGGAGGGTGGGCCCTGGCACCCTCTGTCATCTGGCTCACAGTCCCTCCTTAGATGTTTGTGTCCATCATTCCTCCAACAATTGGCCCCTTTCACTTCCATAGGTCACTCTTCCAAAATCTGGAAGCACATTTATTCTCCTCAAAATATCCCCTGGGAATGTGGACAGGGCTGTAGCTGGAAGGGAGGGATGGAAAGGGGAAGGGTAATTTTGCTTTATAAATGATGAAACTAAGATGGGGAAATGCCAGTTCTCCTTGAGAGGCTATGATTGGAATCTAGGAATGGTGTTCCCTAATCCTTATTGTCTCTTGATCTTCATCCTGTCATTTTGCAATGTCAGAGCTCCCGGCCTCCTCTTGGCCCTAGGATGAGGGAACATGAGTCTTCAGTGTGGGGTCCATTCCATTCTTGAAGTTCCCCAGAGCCTTGTGCCATGAGGCCTTCCTGGACTCTGCTGGGATTGCAGGGTCTCTGTCCCTGATCCTTCCCAGTCTGTGTGGCTGTCAGACGCCTGCGTTGTGCTGCCCCATCCTTGGTTATTTTCTCATGGGCGTGTCTCATCTGTCCAACTAGCCTGAATTCCCCAGGGGTTGGGTGTCCTCACCCTCAAGTGAACACATGGCACTGGGGAGTCTGTGCTCAAGGAATTGAAACTCCTGCCACAGGTGATGGCTCTGACTGTCCAGGGAAGGTGAGCCCTTCTAGGAACCTGTGAGGCTCTGCTCCATCCGCATCCTCTTCTCCTTCCTGGTCCAGACTGAACACCAGTGAAGGCTGTGCAGGGTGATGGCTGTCAAGGGCAGGGGGTAGTCTGAGAGAGCCTAACTGTGGGGTCCCAGTGGAATGTGGCCCTGCCTTTGGTTTCTTGTGGGTGCCTCCTCCCCATACCCCAGTACATCAGACCCATAGGTTGTGGCTGGTGAGCTGGCTGCTGCGTTTGGAGAAGGGCACTGGGGCTCTGACTTCATCCCTTCTGTCTTAAAAGCCCTGGGCTGGCATTCCAGGGACCAGGAGGAGTCAAGATGTGCTTTTGTGGTTTAGCTGCAGTCTGTGATTACACAGTCTGACGGAGCTCAGTTATTGGTGCATACGTGGGCTGCTCTTCGATTCCCAAACAGTGCTTTTGGAGTCTCCTGTCCCCTAGCTCTCTCCAGCTCAGTATCAGACCTATAACAAATCTTCCTGAGGTTTGGGTGCTGTTTTCAGCATGTGTGTGTGTGTGTGCACGTGCACACACATACACAGACAGAGGTAAGAGATAAAAATTGAGAGAGACTCAGACACACAGTTGGATAGTGTCTCTATCACCCCGGCAGGGGCTGAAAGGAGGTTGGAGGAGGAAGTCATCCCCCAAGTCCCTTTGCCCTTTGGGGGATAGGGGCAGCCCTCGGTCACTGACATGGAGTTGGGAGAGCTCGATTCCTTCCTCCTCTTCCTTGTTTCCACACCCTGGGACCCGGGGGAGCGCTCTTCATCACTCAGAGTAGGACCAGAGCATCCAGGGGTGTCCCAAGACTGGTGCCTGGTATAATGCAACTGTGTGGGCTCCAACCCTGGAGATACTTCATCAGAGACCTGGCGTTTCTGGGCACAGTGGTCATCCTTCACCCCTCTGCAGAGGAGGCTGTCCTTGTGCTGAGATGTCCCCTGGGGCCCCAAAATGTGGTGGGTGCTGGTAGGTGCATACCTCAGCAGTGTCACCCATGCTGGCTCCAGATGGGAGGACCGGCTTCTATGGAGGAGGTGGGATGCATACAGAGAGTGAGTCTGAAGGAAGGGACATTGGTGGGCTTTTCCTTTGAGCATGAGGAAGATCAGCAGTAGAGGGGCTAATGGTGGTGGGGAGCCCCAGACCACTGAGTCAGAAGGTTTGGGGTTCTGATATCTCTGGATGCCCCCACATTTGTCAGAGTGCTGCCCTCCAGACATTCGTACAAAACCTGTGTGAGGAATGTGGCCCACATGCTCATCTTTGGGGGCTGTGAGGGAAGAGACAGCTGGGGAGAGCAGGGGTCTCATTTCAGAACTCCCCCAAAAATAGAGTGTGCTCTGCAGCTAGATAGAGGCCCAAGGTGCTGAAGCCTGTTAGAAGGAAGGGAAAGAGGGTCAGTAGCCTGAGCCCTTTTCAGCCAAAAGGGGTCTGAGCCCTCAGACTATCAAACACACCCAGACTTGGCATCCCCTGTCACAAAGCCCACCCTGCCAGCCTGTCCCTGTGCACAGCCCGTTTCACAGTCGGGAGGCACCTTCCTAAGGCTAGGCCTCCTGACTGGGCCCCAGCTGACTCAGCAGCTGTCATGAGAACCGCACCTCACACTTGAGCATTTTGCCTGCTGTTGGAGTGTATTGATTTAGTTTGCTGCAGCCTTTCCTTTACTCCCATCCTCCTGCTCACTCGCCTCCCCTCAGTAGTCCTTCCCTTCAGCTCCACCTTCCTCTGCCAAGAAGGCTCCACATAATGGAGTCTGGAAACTAGGGGCAGCCCTGGCTCTGCCTCTGAGCTGTGTCACCAGGCACCTCACTTTACCTCTCTGGACCTCAGTTTCCCCATCCTTGAGTTAGCCCCAAGGCCCTTTTCAACTCTGGGCATGAAGCTATAAACCACGTTTCCTGACACCTGATTGGTGACATTGTCCACAGGCCACTGGGTCAGAGGAGCCAGCCCACATTTCGAGATGGGGGCAGACGCAGTGGGCAGCCCTCTTGGTGATGAGCCCTTTGTCTCTGGAGCCCTCCTACTCTGCGAAGCCTGGCTCTCCCCTGTAACTATAAACATCCTCACATCACAAAGTGGCAAAGTGAGGCCTTCCCCAGGAATCCGTGGCCCCTGATGATTCATATAAATTAATAGGAGGAGCACTGGTCTGAAGTCAGGTAGCTGAGCTTGAGAAAGTCACTAAAGTCCTCGGGCCCCAATTTCCTGCCTATAAAGTGGTAATAACCATGTTTGCAGAGTCACCCAGAATATGGAGGTAAAAACAGTTTGCAAATATGCTGGGTGCTGGTGACCTTTCCCCTCTAGTGCCAGTGCCTGGAGGGAGCACTTTCTCACAGCATCGACCCTCCACTTCACCCTGGTGCTCTTCCCAGCCAGGAGTCAATCGTCCCCTGCCCCTTACCCCCTTCTGCTTCTGGGTGGAAGCCTGGCCCTAATCCCTTGCTTTCTTTCCCTCCAGACTGTAAGTTCACCTGCCACCTGGAGTGCCGTGGCCTGATCCAGCTGGACTGCAGCAGGCAGGGGAGCACGTTCCGGGACAGAACCTCACCGGAGAGCACGCTCAAGCCAGGCCAGGTAGGCAGCAGAGCCCTGGCGGGGGGTACTCACGGTGCCCACTGCCACCCCTTCCCGCTCTGGGGAACAGGGTGCACTGTGAGTATTCCACATATGTGGGGTGTTGGGATCCCCTCGTGGCCAGATTGAGTTCACAGACACATATTCCGATCCTGTACCCCATTTCCCCAAGCGCCAAAGCAGCTCTCTGACACCAGCCATTCAGTTCGAGTCTGACATATCCGCCCCCCCGCACCCCCTTTCAGGGGGCAACACAGGTTCACCCTTTGACCTGGCGCACTGTCATCAGTTGTAGGTGGAGGTCCCTAGACCCCCTCCGTGGGTTCAGCTAGTTTGCTAGAGCAGCTCACAGAACTCAGAGGAACATTTTATGTACAGGGTCACCAGCTTGCTACAGAAGTCTGTGAGTCAGGAAGAGCCAGGTGGAAGGGAGGTGCAGGGCAGGTACCAGGACAAGACGCAGAGCTCCTGTGGCCATGGAAGAGCCTTCTCCAGGCATCTCAATACGTTTCCCAACCTGAAAGTTCTGTAATCCTGTCCTTTAGGGTTTTACAGAGGCTTCATTGTAGAGGTGCCATTGATTAACTCATTGGCCACCGGTGATCCAGCCGCCAGTCCTCAGAGGTGGGGTGGGGCTGTAGGTACCCATCCTTGTCACTAGGCTGGCTCTCCTGACAGCCAGCCCCCAGTCTAGGCAGGTCCAAGTCACCCATGAACATAACAAGTGACACCTTTGTGACTCTCCCTTAGGAAGCTTTAAGGCATTTAGGAACTGTGTGCCACAAACGGGGACAAAGATCAAATATAAATTTGTTATAAATCACAATATCCGAAGCTCCAAGGGACTGGGAGAGGGACTAGAAACAGTGACGTGGGAAGGCATGTCAGAAGCCTTCTGTAGTTCCCCCCATGCACTGAGCCTGCTTGGTCCAGGCCTCTGAGCAGAGGTGTGGGCCGGGTGGGGGTTGGGTGTCCCAGTGATGGCTCCTGATTGTCCTCTGAAGTCTCAAAAGCCTAGAGCTGTGGGGCACTGGGGCTGACACTTCAGCAGCACTGGGCAGATGCACCTCCTGGCTTCTAGTTATTGACATTGATAACATAAAGTTAAAGACATTGGTGTTCAAAGCAGCTCTTTGTTCGGGTTTTCCCAAGATGCTTGAACCTGGATGTATCTGGCCTTTGATGTCTAGGATTTGGAACGGAGACAAGAGACTCTTTTTTGATTCTTGCATGAAATAAGCATTTACTGAGCTTCTGCTACGTGCTAAGCACTGGTGAAAGTGGTGGTAAACAGTGATCAGCATTGCATCAAATAGAATACACTGATACAAATACAACTAAATAGAATATACTGTGATTCATGCAATGAAATATAAATCAAGTGTTTTAAGTAGGCAGTGCAATTATTTGTTGAGGCAAATCAGGGAAGACTTCCCAGAGGTGGTGACATTCAGCTAAGCCTTGACATATGAGTCAAAGGTTGCTTATAAGGAACAAAGGCATATTCCAGGACATCATCCATTTTTTCATTTAACAAATATGTTTTGATTGTTGGTCATGTGCCAGACCCAGGAATGCCAGGGACTTTGTGATGAAGGAACCAGACATGGCTTTGTCCTCCCTCTGCTTACCAGAGAGTAGGGAGCTAGATGTTAAGCAAACAAACCCTGTATTTATGAGAGGAGAAGCTCTGCGGGCCAGAAGAGACAATATGTATGCTGGATGCCAAGTTATTTCTCAGAAACTACAAGGTGGAATCTGACCGCTGACTGTGGAGCCTCAGGCCCAGCGCCCCACAGCCCAGGACTGATGCCTCAGAGGACCTTCAGGAGCCATCTCCAGGACTCCCCCCACATCCCCGCCCACACCTCTGTTCAGAGCCCTGGACCAAGCGGGCTCCATGCATGGGGGGAACTACAGAAGTTTTTTGACATGCCTGCCCATTTCGCCATTTCTATTCTACCTCCCTGGTGGAATCCAGGCTTCAGCCCCAGGTGCCCAGAGCAGCCATCCGCTTGCTTCCCACGATGCACACCCTCAAGGCTGTTCAACTGCCTGATCTTCCCTGGATGTTACTAGCTTTGCTGCCCCCACCCCCACGCCTTTTCCCCACTGGGAAGGCATTATTACAAATAGAGTATAGACGTGTGTTTTTATAAGGATGGTATTGAGTCAGTTCTCAAATAAATACTGAAAAGTTATCTATACTTGCATATGCTTCGAATAGGCACTGCTTGTGATGTGGTCTGAATGTGGACCTCATGGAAGGAACTTGTCTCCAAATGGAACTTGCATTCCAGGTGGGGACTTGCGGAAAGGAGGGGAGACAAATGTGACCCTGAAGCCCTGGTGAATGATGCAGACGAAGGTTTTCTTTAGAAGCTGGAGAAGGGAGGTGCATCTAGTGCATCATATAGGAACATTTCCCAGAAGTTCTTAAAACTTCTTTATTTTCCCAATTTCTTTCCTGTTTGGCACTTCTAAGTCTGTCTTCCTCCAGCTCCCTTGACCCTCCCCAAACCCCATCCTGGAGCCTGCTCCCCACTACTTGGATCTTCTCTTGGGGCCTCTCTCTCCTTTCTTCTAGAGAGCAGGTCTCAAAAGGGCTGATTTTGCCCCCTCTTCCCCAGGGAACATCCAGCAGTTTCTGTAGAGGTGCTTTTGGTTGTTACTGTCATCTGGTAGGGAGAGGCCACGGATGCTGCCAAACCCCCTCTAGGCACAAGACAGGTCCCACACAGAGGAAGGTATGGCCCATGTGTACCGGTGCCAAAGCCTGTGGAGTTGTTTGCTCAGCTCCCAGCTGTGGGGCAGAGGGCCCTGTAGCAGGGCCTGGCTCTTCGGGAGCTCTGTCTCCTACTCGGAACCTCAGCAGCCAACAGGCACTCCCAGTCTGAGCACTGGGAAGCCGCCTGGTCTCCTTCCCTCTGCTGGGAAGAGGCGACAACCTCGGAACCCTCTGGCAAGCTAATCAGAACCAACCTAGACCAGAACCACCATTGTCACAGGGAAGGAGCCCCAGAGAAGGAGCCAGGGGAGTGTGGGTGCTGAGCGCGCAGCCATGAACCCTCCTGGTGTGAGTGGGGTTGGCTCCGAGGCCGGGTGGGTCGGGCTGCTGTGTTTTCCTTGGACCTGCCTGAGTGCAGCTTCAGCACTGCTGGGGCAGGACTCAGTCTTCTGTCAATATACCCTGGGCCCTGCTCCAGGTGCACTTGCCTTTCTAAAAAGACTATTTGTCCTGATTTCCGCCTTGGCTTGATTTTCTGCTAAATACTAGCATGGAGTTATCTTTCACCTTGACATCGTCCCTGGACTGAGCTAAACTAGTGTAGGGGCGCCATTTCCCTGGAGGATTTATGGTGGCAGGGACCTGGGGCTGAGCTCAGCTAGCTTGGAGGCAGGTGGCTGTTAGGCGGTCTCAGCTGGGTGGCATTTCTCCTCTCTGCCCTTTAAGGCGATGATTGATTTTTCGCTGTCTGGAGAGAACCACTGTCAGTTAGCACTTTCATGTTCTTCCTGTACATTCATACATTTTTCAAAATATGCTTGAGATCATCTTTTAGATAAGGATTTGCCTCAGTCTTGGAAAAGTGCTAACCCCAAGGATCTGACTGTCTTCTCTGTCATGCCAGAGGAGATGGGGAAAGAGAAAGAAGGGCAGGTGTGTGAGGGAGGTGGGGATGGGCTCAGAGCTCCAAGATGCAAGCTCACAAGGCCACAGGCCCTTGTCACAGGTTGTGCCTACCGCTCCAAGTAGAGAGACAGAGGCAGGCACTGGTGGCTGACTGTGCTTTTTTGTCAGTCACAGGCCAGTGGGTTGGGGTTCTCTCTTTGGACATCTCTGAGGTCTGTGACATCCGACTTTTCCCTTGGGCCGATCCAGTCTCCTCCAGGTCCACGCAGATCCCTTCTTCAGTGCAGGCCTCTTTCCAAAGAACATCTTTGGTGTTGGCTGAAGACCACAAATAGCCTGAGCAACTTCAGTTCTTTTATGTAGGGTATGCCCAAGAGACTTTGAAGTTACTTTTGTCATATCACATAGATTGAAAAAAACCTTGGGGTCTCCCAGTGCCCTCATGATAAGGTGAGAGCGCTGGTGGCCTTTGGGAAGCAATCCCAAGAGAGGAAGTCCGTTGTCGAGCCTCCTCCTAACTGCTGCAGCCCAGGAACAGCCTAGCAGCTCTGTCCCTCTGGCCAGGGTGTCCTTTTTCTTGCTACATGGAAGGCACAGATGACAAGAAAAACAAAACAAAACAGAACCAAACAGAAGAGCTCTTCCTACACTTAACTCACTTACAGCTGGGGACTGAATCAGACTGAATCATCCCATGTCCGACAGCCAGGATGCCGCCCCTCTCCTGGTCTTCCAGAGCACAGGGGCAGCGTTCAGAAACAGCCTCCCGCCCCTGCCCCACTCACACAGCTCCCAAACCCACTCAGGCACCTTCCACACTTCAGATTCTGGCCATATCTACTTTTTCACTATTTACTTAACTACTCTTTTATTATCTGTTTACTCTTTATATAGATTTTTTAATTAAATTTAATTAAACTTATGCTAAAGGAAATATTAAAATCCTTGACTCACTCTTTGCTATACTTAGGATTTTTCCTGACACACATTAAATGGATACTTAATCTCTAAAATTAAAAGGAAAGTATGTCTAGGGAAAACCTCAAATTCCTTTCACACATATTTATTGAACAAGACATTGTTATGAAATTTTTTTCAGGTACCATTAGTGGGAAATCCTGCCCCTCAAGGCTACCCTTTAGTCATCCCATGCCTGGACTAGGGGCCACTGAGTCCAGTGATCCCCTAAGGGGCACTATGAGCGGAGGGGAGAGAGCGGGGTGCTGGGAGGAATATCCATCCACCAGTGCAGCACCAAAGCACACGTCCAAAGGGAAGATGGATCTGTCTGTGCTGATAGGAGTAGTGTGATATGAAAACAAGTCACCAAGCAGCAGTGCACACAAGACCAGCCCGTCTGCGGTGTAAATGCCTTGCCGCTGCTGGAAGAGATTTCACTGGGAATTGAAGGGAATGTGTCAGACAGCTTTCAGCCTTTGGTATTTGCTTTAGAGCTCTTTGAATAACCAGATGCTTTAATTGTTTCCAGTATAATTTTTTTTAAGCAACATTTATTTTCTTAAAGCAAATAATGCACTCTGGCCCATGTGACAGAGAGCTCTGTTCTAATCCAGATTGTAGATGGCCGGCTGTGCCTCCTACCTCGTTCTTCCCACCTAGGGTCTTTCTTCCAGAAATGGGATGTCCACAGGGTGCTTGTGAGAGCCCACAAGAACAGGTATGTGAAAGCATGTGCAAACGAAGGGGCAAATGTCATGGTGGAACATTCCAGAACACATTCCAGTCTTTGGTGATTCCAACATCTTACTGCATTTTTCATCAGTCATGTCATCTTTAATGAAATCCCTCATCATCAGTCTAAATCTGGATTATCCACCAAACCCTTCATGGTCTAGTTCTGTCTGCCAACTCTCCAAAATACCAGGAAGATGGGCCACTGTCCTGGTGTTAAAACTAGGATACTATGACTTTGTGGTGGGTGGACACTTTTTGTTATGAGTTTTAGGATTCTTTCCTTTGAGGCCCAAAAATTGGGCCTCTACTCGATAGACAAAAAGACCAAGACCCTGTCCCAGTTCACCAAGGGGAAAGGTGGATGCTATGCTGGTGTCTCAGCCCTCCAGGTGCCCATTGCCCATCCTCAGCAGGGCCTGCAGGAATTACCTCCCTCAGCCCCTGCAGCCACCCAGCCATGACTCAGCTGGCATAGTGAGCTAAGTTTCCTGGCTCTCTGCCTTGTCTATCACGCCACTGTCTCCCAACTCTGGCTCTGCCTTTCCAGAACCCTCCCGAGGAGGAAGGGCCTGTGGCCAGTCCTGACTCAGCCCTCAGTTCTGCCCAATGGCCACCTGCCAAACCCAAAACGACCACACGGGGGAGCGGGGGAGCAAGAAGTGGATCATCTGGGGCGGGGTGGGCGTGGGGGAGTTGGTCCTTGCGAAGGGCCCTGGGCTTTCCAACAAAGGGGCTTGAAACTTTCCAGCACACCTCTCAGGGGGCCCCTGGTCCTGAGTCCCCTCTGAAATGCTCGATAAACGTTTATCATATTAAACTGGATTAAACAATAGTACTAATATTTGTTGAGGTATACTGTGTGTTCTGTTACTTGTTTTATCGATTGAGAGAGGGATGTTGAAATCTCCAACAGTAATTCTCCTTACAGTTCTGACTTCATTTTGAAGTTCCTTTATTTGGTATGTAAACATTTAGGATGATTATGTCCTCTGATTAATTGATCCCTTTATCATGAAATAGCCTTATTTATCTCAGGCAATAGTCTGCTCTGAGATCTACTTTGTTTGATATTTATAGGGCCTCTCCAGCTTTCTTTTGATACTCAATTAGAATGATATTTCTTTATCTATACTTTTACTTTTAGGCTATTTGTGTCTTTATATTTAAAGGCCATTTGTTATAGAGAGCAAATAGTTTGATCTGGTGTTAGTTTTTTAATCCAGTTGGATAATCCTGTACTTTAACTGGGTTATTTAGAGAAATCTCATTTAATGTAATTATTGATATAATTAGATTTATCTTGTTATTTGTTTTCTATTTTTCTATCTGGTTTTGCTACCTTTTTTCCTCTTCCTTCTTTTGAATTGACTTAACATATTTTATTATTCCATTTGATCTCATTTGTTGCATGTTCCAAAGGAAGGACTCAGTCTCCACTGTGGCTATGCCTGGGGCAGCAGTTTCATGTCCTTGCTACAGGTTCCTTCCCTGATCTAGAAGAGCACAGAGCACTGGCCAAAGCTATCTGTTGCTCGACTCCACAGGACAGCTCATTGGAGCCCCGCAAGACCTCTCTAACCAGCTCAGGCCAAGTTTGTGATCAGATAGAACCAAGAGGCTTCCCAGTAGGAGGCACCCGAGATCCTGGTTCAGAGGATCCCAGCCCTAGCATTGGAGACATTTTTCTGGACCCCACCCCTGCTTCTACCTGTGAGGTGTCACAAGGCCCTCCTTCTGCATGTGATAGTGTTGCTCCTGGCTCCCATCAGTAACCACACTGATCTGGTTATTGGAGGACAGGAGAGGGGCCTGTGAGGGATGGGGTTGTTGATCGGAAACATCTTTTGTGGTTCTCTAGTCTCCCTAAAGGAGGACCATTCAAAGACAGAATCACTGTGCCTGACCCTTCAGAGCCTCTACCTCTTGGTATGGGTTCATTTAACTACTTTTGGTGTATCTAAGTGCCAAGGCTGTATCAGAGCTGTTAGCCTGGCAGTCAAGCAAGAGACAAGTGATGTGGGCTAGAACCTCCCAGAAAGTGAATCTCTCATGCATTTAACCTCAGCAGTATGCACCTCTTATAATAGGAAGCCCTCTGGAGAGAAATTGAGCGCTCTTTCAGCTGTGCACAGCTGGTGTGATGCTATAAATTGCTATTCTCGGGCTTGAGGATGGCATTCCTCAGATTCACCCCAGAGAAGACATCTGGGAAATGGTGCTCCTGAGAGGCACAAGGAAGGTGACTGTTACTTGAAACTATGTGTCAGGAGGGAGGACAGAGGAGGAAGACTCTGTGTGTGTGTGTGTTGATTTTATTTTAAATTAGCTGGTAGAAACAAAGCAATCTTCCTTAACAAAATTAACAATTAGTTTCTCTCAGAATATACATATTTTTTAAAGGAAAATTGCAGGCAGAAATGAAGGCAAGTAGGCAGGAAGACAGAGTGGGAAGCATTCATCTTGTTTTCCCCGTGTTAGGATGAGAACTTGGTCCTTGGTATGTATGTGTTTTGTGTTGACCAGAGGCGGTAGACTTAACCACTCAACCACCAAGGCACACCAAGAACATTTTTAATAATTTACATTTAAAAAAGTATTCCTCTTAGAAATTGTTTTGCAATCCAAATATACAGTAGTTTGGAAAACAATATTTAGAAAACAAAAGTCAGTGTAAAAAGACAGATTAAAACAACTAGAACAGGACATGTCATGGGGATCTTGTGGTCTAGTACACCTGGGGGCAGTCCACATACATCCCAAGGTCCTGGGTTCAAGACCTGGGTCCGGGAGGAACAACCAGTGTGAACAACTAAATAAAACAGATGAAGTGCTTCCTCCCCTCTCTGCCTGTCTGCCTGCCTGCTGCCCTTCATTCCTGCCTGCGCCTGTCCTTTAGACAACAACTGGAATAGTGCAGTTGGCATAGGGCTCTGATTTTACTTTTTTCTTGATGCATCATCAATATCAGAAAGCTGTTCCTTGAGGAGGAAAATTTTGACAGGCAGAGGGAACCACAAGCCCACAGGACAGCTTCTGGTAATCTGAATCAAATTTGTGCCATGTAACAGCTTGATGGTGGCTAGAGATGGGTATTGACTTTTGGCTGGGCAGGGACCCGCTTAGGACTTTGGAATATCTTACAGGCACTGGGATATCCTTGAAGAAAGGACAACAATTGTAATGGAAAGTCGTCAGACACAGAATCTGGTTTGAAATCTGATTCTGCCATTGACTTGCTCTCTGACCTTGGCCAGATTAACCTCGTTGAGCCTCATCTACAAAATACTTTCTGGCAGGTTTGTGAAGATTAAGTGAGATTAAATGAGATAATGAAATATGTAAGTGCTCGGTGACTCTAATGTAACAGATAATGAAATATGTAAGTGCTCGGTGACTCTAATGTAACTTATTTCATGCTGGGGCCTTCAGAGGAGGCAGGGACTATGTCTTATCCATACTTGAACTTGAAAATCCCATCTAGTGCTTGCCATGTAGAAGATGCTCAGTACAGATGTGCCAAATAAATGAGTGAGAACATAAGCAACTAGAGTTGATGCAGAGTAATGATTCAATAATTAGTAGAAATTGAAATAAAAGATTTTATAATAGAGAACATCCATGATCAGCTCCTAGCCTAGAAGTGTAATTTTGGAAATGGGGTGTAGGGAAGCTAGTGTG
>RJWH01001615.1:190117-317585 GCA_004363575.1 Solenodon paradoxus | reverse complement strand
AGCCGGTAAGATGTAGTTGATACCACTGCACAGATGGGACTAGGCACCTGGGGCCCACGAGAGAAGAGGACCTGTCAATGGCAGAACACTGGAAGACCCCAGCAAACTGCAGGGAAGACAAGGGCGTGGGCACTGAGAAAGTTCCTGTGGAATGGACTCCAGTCCAGGCAGTGTGGCTATTAGGAGAGCAATCCAGGAGCAAACACTCCACACACTATGGAGTGTTTCTGAACTTAGGTTCTGGTGTCAGACTGGCTGGTCGATGCAGCCCCACCACTTACTGGCATGCATGACTGTGTGCAAGTTTCTTACCTGTGTGAGCTTCCTCTTCCCCTCTGCAAAACAGAGATAGAACTAGCTTCCCTATAGGTTTGTTGTAGATAGTAAGTGAAGAATAGTCCTGCATATATTGTCTAATAATGATTTCAAAATGTTGTGGGTGGGGTAGCACCTCCCCCCACCCCCCCCTCCACCCGCCGTGACCCCCGCTACAACCCCTCCCCGGTTTTCAGCCTCTGAATATGTGGGTATGTCATAAGGCTCCAAGTCTGGTCTCCACTCCGGACTCCCTTCAATGGACAGATGAAAAGACCTGAGCTCAAATTTGCTGACACTGGGGTTGGAGCGGCACTGAAATCTTAGCCCCTGACCTCCAGTCTTGTGTTGTTGCTTTTTGGAAACCACAGGGTGGATCTATACAGGAGATCTCTCCACATGTCAGGATCACATTTGAGAAAGCAAGAAAGATTAAAATAATGTCTTTCATGATTCTTTAAGAAAAGAAAGTCATTTACCCACCATTTTAGGGGACTTTCTGACTGCAGCACTATGCCATGGCATACAGGCTCTGGATGCTGCAGTTTGAGGACCAGATGTCTCTTCCTGGGCCCTGAGACAAGAACAGCCAGTCCCCATCCTTTGTGCTCGCCTTCAGAGGCTTAAAAGGTTATTGATTGGGCTCTTCCATGCCCCTCCGCTTCCCTGGCCAGGTTATTGCTGCTGTTGATCATTCATGGAGAAGAGGTTCAGTCTGGGTCACCAGACACTGAGAGGAATCCAATTTTCCTCCCTTTTGGGACCCTGGAGCTTTATTTTGGATTTTTCTTCCTGGAGGCTGGCCAACTTACTGTATTTTTATGATCTTTGCAAATTTCTTCTAGTCCCAATCCTGTCAGCAGAGTCTCTGTTTCCCTGACTTCCTACACTGTAGCTTCCTTCCAACCCTTGAATATGGACCAGTGGGGCAGGTGAGGGAGGAGAAATAGAAGTTAAGAGGCTTTGAAAGTAATGAGCTGTTCTAGAACCTGTTACTTTCCTCATCCTTCACATGGGGACAATACCCACTTCAAGCTTATAGAGTAACCAAGAGAAGTAATGAATGGTTGAAAGGCTTTGAAAAACCCTATTTAGATCTCATGTTTTCACAGTATTTTGAATGGCCTGGAGCAGCCCCCTAGGGGAACATGGTGTCACTTATAACTTTTCCCAACCAGTCTGGTACCCCTCCTGTTGCTCACATGGACAGACACATGGCGACCCCCAGGGTCCTTTGGCTTGGTGTTTGTAAAGGAGTTTTAGCTGCATTTTAAGATTGTACTCTTAGAATATGTAACATTGCAGTTGCTTCTCAAAGGTCCCTGCATGATTCCAAGGACACAGTGTGGCTACAGAGAATCTGGGGCCTGTTGTTTTTTTCTTAAGTATGGGATTCCCACTGAGCAAGGAGGTTCATTTTATAAAGAAACATGTGTTTCTTTGCTGGCTGAACAAAGCAGGTGGGCTATTATTGATGGCCCAAGGGCCATGCACAGCCCCCTCTGCAGCATTCATCATTCCGGCATTGGGCTTGGAAGTCCTGGTGAGGCCAATCCCAGCTTCCTTTGCTTGAACCACTGTCCCTAGGGACCCTTGGCCCCCAAAGAACCAGCCTCTAAAATACTCATTTAAAGAAAAGATTGCTACCTTCAACTGCATGTGAGCTGCTGCCAGCAAACACCCTGGAGCTTGCCCTAGCCCTCACCCCTAGCTGTTTACCTCCACTTATTCTCTCCTGTCGGGAGACCACATCTGGTACTGACCTTTCTCCTAAGCCAACAAGACCAGCAGTGGGGTGCTACTCTCAGCAATCCATCTCATGTCTGTGCCTGCCAAACACCTGCAGGTTTCTGGGAAAGTCTCTGTGGGAGGATGGAGCCAAATTGGGCTGCAGTTGGAAATCCTCCTGGGTGCTGACGGATTGACTAAGGTAGGATGTGGCAGAGGGTTCCCCGTATAAGTCAGTGGACCTTCAAATGGCTTGTATCTGGGGCTGAGCCTTGTAGTCTGGCCAACTCGTGCTTAGTCAGGACTGGGCAGTTTTAGAGCTCCAGGAAAGCCACACTGGTGTGGAGAGAATCCTTACACCTCTTAGCTAGTCTCCAGGGTGCTCCTGGGGACTCAGACCAGCAGACTCCATGTGCCTAGTGCCCCTGGCATGACCAGACTCTGAAGGCCTTGTTTTCTTTTCCTGCAGCTCCAGGAATTGGAGTTCTGCACTGAAAGTTAGCAGCGTGCGCACCAGAACAATCCCCTCACTGCTGAGAGACTGCACCTCACAGTGACTAAGAGCATAGGCCCAGGTCACAGAGACCTGGGTCTTGTATGACCCTAAGCCTCAGTTTCCTCAGCCACAAAATGGGAATAATAATCTCTGTGGCTGTTGGGAAGTTAATGGCGGAGGCAAGCTGAGTCAAGCATCAGTAGTATTAACCACCAGTGTTCGGTCTGGTGAGCTGAGAGGCTGCTGCTGTCCTGGCTGTGAAAGCCTCAGCCCTCCCTAGTCAAGGAAGGCAGTCCTTCATCCAGTCTGATGGAAGGTCACCAACTGCCCGTGATGGAATGACAAGATATGCCACAGACCCTCTTGGAGACTGTCAGGACCGGCGCAAGTAACGGGTGGTGTCTGGGAGCCGGTAAGCGTGGAGGGCCGGCTCGCTCTCCGGGTTGCCATCACTTTGCATATGATTTGCATGTGCTCCTGGGCCCCTGCTGCTTCCTCTATCATCTCCAAGTTAAAATATTGCTGCTTCTCCAGGCAGGCCAGATCGTTATTTTCTTCTTCTCCAGTTACTTCTCTAACCACTGTCACTGACCTGGCTCCTTCACCCAGCGAATAGGGGTGGGAGGATGGGTGGGGCGCAGGGACTACGCCGCTCTTACAGCGCGTTGGGCTCCTGAGCCATCACGGGTGTTGAGAAGCAGCGTTTCCAGAGAAGGAAGAAAGGACTGGAGGGATCCCCCTACCCCTCGGGACCACCTGGTCTGTTTCTTCCCGATATCCCTAATCTGATTTGGGGTGCCCGATGTCCCCCTGCCACGGGTGCCGAAGGGCGATGCAGACCTGCGGGAGGAGGGGGAGGGGCGCGGCGACAGCCGAGCAGGCGGTGGAGGAACCTCGCGAGCAGAGGAAGTGGCTCTGAGCGCTCCGCGCCCGCCGCGCCGGGGCTGGAAAGGCGCGAGGAGGCGGGGTAGGTGTCGGCGCGGAGGAGTTGAAGCCGCAGATGCCGAGCCAGTTGGGGAGTGAGACGCGCGAGGCGGGCGCTCAGGTCCCACCCTGCATGAGCGGAGCCCGCTCGCCGCGCGCCCGGGCCGCTGGGGCCCAGAATAGGTGACCCAGCTGGCTCCTGGTGGGGCCCGGCCGGCTCGCGCGCTCCGTCCGCCCCTGGGCTCGGATGCGCTGGCTGCTCGCGCGGCGCTCGGGCTGGATGACGGTGGCCGGCAGCATGAGCAGTGGGTACTGCAGCCTGGAGGAGGAACTGGAGGATTGCTTCTTCACGGCCAAGACCACCTTCTTCAGGAACGCACCGAGCAAACAGCCTTCGAAGGTACACATCACACTGGAAGACGGGCTTTCCCAGGGGAAGTAGCCTGTGTGGGCTAGCAGGGAAATCTTGCTCCGGGCAAACCCGCAAACGCGCGTCACCCGAGCTGCCTGCCGGCGCTTGCTCGGGGGACGCTCTTGAACTTGTGGGTGAGCAGACCAAGGCTGCATCTGCAGCCCTTCAGGGCTCACTATTCTCTTTTTAATGTCCTTTCCAGCATTTCCTGTCCCTTTTCAAAATGGCTCTCTGGGGTTTGGGGTCAGCGCTTGGCCCACGGTTTGGTAGCAGCCTCACCTGTGCCTGGGAGGGTGGTGGACTTCCATTTTCCCCAAACACCAGCTGTGACTCTCGTGGGAAATGGATGGCACCCAGCGCCTCAGAGGACAGACATTCACAGGTTGAGACTTCCGTGTTGTGAATAGCCAGAAACCATCTTAAAACAGAGCCCAGCAACTTTGCAGAAGTCCGGGTGTTTTTAGAAAGTAAGCTAATGTTTCTCTCCTCTGTTGCTGTAGCCACCATTTAACTTCCCAGATGGTTGTGGGAACCTAAAGGGACTTGAGAGTGCGCCCCAAGGGTTGAATGTGTTTCCTCAAGCTGTCAGTCACGCACACCAAGCCTAAATCTGTGACAGCACCCTCCCCTTTGAGCCATACAGCAGCTTCACAGCTTGCACGGAGTGGTGGCAGAGCCTGTTTGTTTGTTATTTAGGTGAGAGGGCTCCTAGTCCTGTCTTCATGAGGTTACTGCAAGGGGTTGCTTTTAGAGAGAAGTGAGCTGCTGAATTTCACAGGTGTGTGGCAGGCGCATCATTCCTTGAGCAATCCTGTACCACCAAGAATTAACCAAAACCTTGCCCAGGTCTGACTCTGGGGCCTTCTTGGTTAATAATTCATCCTGCCTGTAGGCCCTGCTTTTGCTGTGCTCTGATAGCAAGCAAATGCTCTGAACCTTTCCATTGTGAGAGGATGCCAAGAACCAAAGGTGATCTTCTGATTTTAATATTTGAGGGAATCAACTGAAATAGGCCCCTGGAGCTAGCGTCTGTTTTCTGGGGCACTCCCTCATGAGGCTGGAGAGAGGGCTTCTTCTGGGGTTCTGGGGGCAGGGGCAGATAGGGCTGTAGGTAGAGGTCACATGAAACAGCATGGCTGCAGAGGTTCCTCTCTTTTGGTGTTCTTGTTCTATCCTGTGGAAACCACCCTCTCTCTAGTACACATATACATTGGTACTTCAGCTGTCTGAGTCTTTAGACCAGTGGTTCTCAACTTTAGCTACACAGTGGAATTACCTGGGGGAGCTTTAGGAAAATATGATACATGGGTCCCACAGCCGGGGAGTCTGATTTAATTGGCATGGCGTGTAGCCTGGCATCCGTATTTTGAAAAACTCCCCAGGTAATTCCAAAATGCAGCTAAAATTGAGTACCCTTGCTTTAGAGACTTTTGTGACTGCTTAGGAAGGAAATGGTTCTTCTTTCTAAACAAAGTTGAGCTGCTACACTGACTGCTGGGCCAGCTAAGTCCTTGGTCCCAGCAGGTGGGCTTTTTGCATGCTTGGGTCTGGTGGAAGAAGGGGGCACTGCAAAGCTGGGGTTTCCTTTACTTGGCAAATGTGAATGGTAGGCATTGATGCTATTTTGGGGGAGGAAATAGAAACAACCTATAAGAAAATATGCTGGGGTGGGGTTGGGGGTGAGGGATGACTTGACCCTTCTTTCTTCATTCTCTTGCAAACTCTCCTTCCTAACATCACTCCTAAAAACATGCCTTTGATTTGGCATCTACAGAAACTTTCTTTGGTTCTTGAATCCATTGCATATCATGAGGCCTCTGCATACTCCCTTCCTCATTTCCTGGAACCTATAAAGCTGTCAGAGGGCAGGAATCCTTTCTAAGAAACTCATTTTGTTAAATCCCAGGGTGGTGGGATAAAGGTTTCTGCAAAGGAAAGGGTGGAAAAGGCACGGTGCCTTTTCTCCCTGCCTCTGCCTTGCTCCAGTATGAGAATGATGACTGGATGTTCAGAAGTGAAGTGCCCTCAGGGACCTGCCTTCAGTGCAGGTCTCCGGGAGGGACGGGGCAGGGTGCCACTCCTGGATGAGCTGCCCTGGATGACCCTGGGGTGGGGGGAGCGCCCCCCACCCCCCAGCCCAGTGAAAGGGGAGCAGGCTGTAAAGAGGGGTTTGTGACTGACTTAGGAGCCAGGGAAACTTCATCCAAGTATTTCAGTCTGTCATCCTTTAAAAGTGTTTTTTTTTTTTTTCCACTTTAAATAACACTTTCAACTCTCTCTTCTCCTTTGGAGTCACTTGTGGAAAGAGTTTCAAAGAGCTCTGCTAGATCCCAGCCCCAGTTTGACCCAAAGAGAGATCTCATCTGAGCTCCAAAGAGAATTTCTCTTTCCTATCTCCAAAGAAAGGCGTTTATGTGTTTCCACTCGCTGAGAGACCGAGAAACTAAGGCCGGACAGCTGCTATTAATAATCTCCTCAGTCGGGTCTGCCTGACTGGAACAGCACTGTGGGAGCCTCCTGCCTCTCAGTGCCACCCGGGAGGCATGAGCCAAGCCACCAAGGGGCTCCTGAGAGCTCTTCACCTCTTATAGGAAGTAGAGGGAGGCACCTAGAGGTGGAAGAGACAGCTACCAGGCTCAAGCCCTCGCTTCTCTCCATTCAGAAAATGGCAGCTTCCTGGGGCAGCACCTTGTCTGGGGAGGGGCAGGGACGTCGAGTCTCATCAGGCAGTTTCAGGAGGCTGGGGCATACTCTGCAGGTACTTTCCTCCTTGTCTGGGCACAAGTGTGTCGGAATGAGGCTCCAGATAGCTTAGGGTTGGGCCAGACTGTGTGCTTGTCAGTGCAGACCCGGCTGCCGTTGGCCTTAGACAGGCATCCCTGTCTCAGACACTGAAGTCTGGGGAGGTGTGCCTAGGGGATGTCACACAGCAAGTTTATGATGGGCCCGGGGTTTGAAGTCCCATCTCTTGCTTCCCAGTCCAGGATGTTTCTGTTTTCATCCTACAAGGGGCCAGATCTTTGGATTTGTAGGGCTGGTGTCTGGGAAGCCAGGCCCTGCCCGCTGCTCCTTTATTACAGCTTGGGATCTAACCCTGGAAGCAGGACCACCTTCCACCACATCCATTTCCCATGCCTATGGGGCAGCTGAGGGTTTTGACCACCGAGAGGGACACAGTCACTCTGCGCTCTTGCTGCATGTTCAAGGGGGTACCAGGATTCTTGGGGCCACTGAGACTGAGGGCTGAGGGCTCTGAGCACACGGAAAGCCTGTGTCCTGCAGAACGTCAGAGCTGAAAAGGACCTTGTGCTGCACATCACTTTACAGATGGAGAAACCGAAGCCCTCAGTGGGAGGACCTCAACAGGCCCAAGTCTGGTAGGGTGGACCCAGGACTAACACATCTCTTGGACTCTGTGTCAAATGCTCTTCTTGGTCCTTTTTTACTCAGTAGGTAACAAACTGTTGTCCTTTGTCCTCTTAGAACTTTCTACAAAACAAAAACAGCCTCAGGCTGTAAAAGGGTTGAAGAATCCATTTCCATGTTCTATGAAGCACAACTAGATAAGGGGACAGTGACCCCACATTTAACACTCACAGGAGGTCTCTGTCCCAGCTCAAGAATCTTCTGACTTTGATCATTAATGGTTCTTCTTGGTGTCTTGCCTAATCTACTGCTTGCTGGATGTGTTTTCTTTGTGGATATGGAGAACTGAAGGTTGTCTCGGCAGTTACGTATCATATTTAAGCACAAGTGGAACACCTCCCACCCCTTCTGCTCCTGACCCCCTGCCATCTCTGGTCTGTATTGACACCACCTATTCTTGAAAAATTCAATGAAAAAGAAAAGAGGAAGAGGGCCTCAGAGATCAGAGCACAAACCACTCGTGTTCCAATTCTGCAATTATCCCATCTCTGCTTGCCTGACCCATCGGCTGCTCCTGGACAGGCCGCTGGTACTCAGAGACCCTAGCGAAACCCCACGGCCCTGGGACCAATCAGGGAAATCCCATCTCTCTGCAGCAAGTGCACCCTGGCCTCTGGCACAGAGTCTGTTTCCGACCTTCTTGGCATGAGGGAAAATACTAAAAATAACTTAGCTCCAAATCTGAGCAATAAAATTAAAATTAAAATCTTCAGACCTGTTGAACTATTAACTTTAAACAATTTTTAATTTTTTAATTTTTTTATGTTTTAAAGGATAGGTACAGGCAGGAATGAAGGCGACTAGACACGTAGGCAGGAAGAGAGAGGAGGAAGAAGCATTAAGCAATTTTTTTTTCTTTTAAGTTATTCACACCGGTTGATTCTGCTCGCTGCCTGGGTCTCAGACCCTGGGGTATGTGACTTGGCTCCTTTGGAGGTGATTAACCTAACTGGTATTCCACCAGGGCACACCAACTTTATTTTCCTAAAGGAAATGAAAGTGAGTAGACAGCAGGTGGACAGAAAGAAGAGGAAGAGACATTGTTTAATCTAGTGGTTTCCCTCCAGTCCTGGGTCTCGAACCTGAGTCCTTGGGATGTATTTGGACTACATCTGGTGGCCTAACCTGCAAGGTCACCAGTGCACCCCTGTTTTTTATGTGCTACCCCAGAATCCGATAGAGTCCCACATTAACCTCAAAGGAAGCTTCCATGCTGGCATGATAGCCTTCCCGTCGGCTGTAGTCTGTGGAGGTCACTGCCCATGGCCATGTCTGGCCGTCCCAGGGCTGCTTTTCTCCATGAAGGCAGGAAGCTCTGTAAGACCAGAAACTGCACCCCCTTATCCCCGAAGCAGAACCAGTACTGGTTACAGAAGCAGGCATTAACTCAGTGCTGGATGAGTTTCGTTGCCGTGTCTTTGCTCTTGCATCCTGTATCTTCAGGATGGACTACTTGTTTTCAGTCACTGAGAGTCATAACAGAAGTTTACTTGCCCCTTTGAGTAAAACTGCACTGGCAGATGAAGGCTCAGCTGAGATAACACATGGGAAGTTTTTGTGGGCCAGGCCCGAAAATGGCGTGTTTTTTATACCCAGTCACATGATCACACCTAACCACAGGGGAGGTTGGGAAATGAAGTACAGCTGAGCCAGGTGGAAAAGGAAGCAGCTGTGGCCAGCATTAGCCCTCTCAGCCCGTGTCCCTCCCACCTCAGCCTGGCATCCCTTGGAGGCTCTGCTCTACTTTCTGGGGGGAAGGGCTGTAACCTCTGTCTCTTTGACTTTGTACTGCCTTCTGCCACTGAGGACGTACTGTTCCTGGGATGGGATCCTGACTCTCCTAACTACACTGGGAGCTCTTGAGGACAGATGCTTTCCCATATCCGCTCTTTTCTGGCTCACTGTAACGTCTGAAGGCTTCCCTGCTGCTCGGAGGGTGACCCAGCCACCTGCATCAGAATCACTTCTTGTAGCAAGTTTTTAATGAAAATTCAGGGGGACCTATTGGCTCCTGATTCTTGGAGGTAAGACCCTCCAGTCTGCTTTTTTTTTTAATGCTCTCCAGGTGATTCTCACACTGAAGCCGAGGCTTCACTTGGAATGTAAAACGAGCGTTTCTCACCGGTGCCGTAGAGGTGCCTAGGCTGAAAATGGGAAACCCAGAACCCAAACCAGTTTGTCCCTGGTCACACTTCTGAGTAGAAATAGGATGGACACCTGGGGGTCCTGGGACCTGCTCAGAACTGCCCCCATTCCTCTTCCCACAACAGACTGTGGCTGTGGCTGGAGCCCGACGGCACACAGGTGATAGAAGCAGCTCAGCTGCTCACTGAGGGGTTATGGGCAAGTTGCCTTGAGCCTCCTGAATCTGGTGCGTCCTCAGGCTTTCTACAAGGACCTCCGGGATGGGCCTGCCCTTTCTTTCTTCCTCACTGAGGCCCTCTTTGTGTGGAAGAAGACTCTTCTGGCCAGTTTCTCCTGGGACTGGCAGGGATTTTGGGTGCTGAGAACCAAGTTCTCTAAGCTCTCAGGACTTCCCCAGGGTGGTCAGGAAGAGGACCTGAATGGCTGACTCAGGTCCTCTCCTTCAGGACCACCTGGGTCTTAGACCTCATCACCGCCAGGCTCCAGCTCCCTGCCCTCCCACTCTCCCTTGTTTGTTCACAAGTTTAGATCATTTGTTGTGACTCACCTCACTTTCTCTATAAAGCAATTAAAGCTTCAGTTTGGGGTGCTTTACAGCATCCATTCACACAAGCAGTTAAGGAAGAAAGGCCAGTATCAAATCCTAAATCCCCGCTTCACATGAGTGTGCTGGACTCTGAATACCAGCCCATGAGCTTGAAGGGGAGACCCAGGGGCCCAGCCTGCATGCCCAGGAGTCCAAGTTTCCTTCTCCTTCTGTTATGAGTTCAACAGGTAAACCCCGTCTGTGCATTTTCTGGCTTTGGATCTTCCTGCGTGGAGGACACAGATTTGTCCTCATCCAGGATCTTGGTTCCCGCGTCTAATGACTCAGTCTAACTGTAGTAGAACATGGGAACCCAGGCCTGGCATATTCCCAGGGGACCAGAGGATCAGATACATTTCCCAAGAATTGGGAGTATCTGCTTCTGGGAGGAAGACACGATCTATAGTGGCAGAAAGTTTTAGGTTTGGATCTTCGAGCTTGTGGCTTCTGTCCTCCATGGTGCTGTCCTGTGCCTCTTCTCTGTTCCTTCTCCACTTCACTGCTCAGCTTGTGGTCCCCACGCCATCTCCCCTTCTGGCTCTAGAGCAGAATCTTCTATAGAATATTAGAACTCTTGACTGCCCCTCAGGTGCCTAAAGTGTCGTATGTCCAGAACCAACTCAAAACTTTGCCCGTATAAGCTGTCGCAGCCAGCCACTCCATGCCCACTGATTTCTCTCCCTGTTTCTGTCCCCCACCGTCCAAACTTCAGAGGTCTCTCCTCCTCCCTTGTCACTGTGGGCTCTGCTTCCTGTGCCCACTCTGCCCTAAGTCGGGTGCTTGTCATCTTTCTCCTACATGCTCCAGTAAGCTACCCAGTGACTTCCACCCAGTTTCTTCCCCTCTGTGCACCTGGCTTATGACAGCACAGGCATGTCATTCCGGCATCCCAGAGCCTTCAGAGGCGCCCCTTTGCGTCCACACCTGGTTCCTGCTCTTGATATAGCTTCTCAAATCCTACACGACCCTGTCACAATCAAAGTATTGTATTTCTAACTTTCCTATGGCACTGCACACTGAGAGGGTTGGGGACATGGACTTAAAGACCTATGGCCTCCAGCTACATTGTACCACAGACCCTAGCTC
The DNA here is from genome assembly GCA_004363575.1 of Solenodon paradoxus. NCBI lineage: Eukaryota > Metazoa > Chordata > Mammalia > Eulipotyphla > Solenodontidae > Solenodon > Solenodon paradoxus. The sequence goes on along the minus strand of RJWH01001615.1, from coordinate 306,467 downwards.
CTCCTCTTCCCTATCCAAGAGGTACTTGGAGTCGAACCTGCTACTGTGGTGCCAGAGGTCCTTCCGTGAAGGACTTGGGTGGGGCCCTGGGCCCAGGGACATCCAGGTGGGTGACACTGCATTTACCTTGCAGCCACACAGTTTGCATTAGGACATGGAGGCAACTCCCGAGATGGGATGGAGGAGCTGCCTTCCTGAACTGAAGGGTTTGGGCACAAATCGCAGATGAGGGAGTTGGGGGAAGATTGGTAAATGACAGCCCGGGACAGAGCTGCAGCAGCCACAGGAAGGACTGATGGTTAGCTATCCTCAGAAGAGTGGAGACCTTGGAGCTGGAGGAGATGGTCAGGGGTCATTACAGCCATTCCCCTGTTTCCAAGCAGAGTCACGTATAACCCCTTTCAGTCACAGGAGGGGACACTGCCTCATGGCCTCCATCCTTTCCAACTCATTTGCAAGTCCTTCCTTGTCTAAGGTGCTGCAGTGTGGCTCAGCCGGGTTGGATCCACTCTGTGTGGGCTACCGTCCTAGACAAAACGGATAGAATGTGCAATGGAGCACTTTTGGCTGACAGACCACAGTGCAGAATTCTGTTGCTCTCAAGCCAAAGGTTGGCACATTCAGTGAGGAAACATGTGAAAGGGAGTCAGCCCAGAGTAAGGCTCCCACCCTGCGTTTGTCCACCTTCAACGCCTGCTCCTTCCACACTACATGGTGTCATGAGTGACAGTCAAGTTTTGAAAGTCTCCAAGTGAGCGCACATCACCATCTCAAACTCTGTAGACCTGCTAGAGGGAGCTCTTTATCTCATTCAGTTTCCTGACGCTGAAATCCAGGTCACTCCCCCTTGTTCTAGTCTTGGAGAATCTGGGTCACCACACTATTATCTCTGTTTCATCAGCGAGCCCCTCATTATCCTCCTTATCTGCTGGCTCGCCCCTGGTGTGACGAGCAGTGTGGGACCTTTCTCCATACCTCTGTCATCAGGTGACAAGTAGGAACTGGCTCTGCAGGCACTTGGCCACGGGAGCATGAGTGAAGAGGAGCTGAGCTAAGACAGGGCCCCTCTTGGCTGAAGGTGCTGGAGAGACTGTAGGCGCAGAGCATGCCTTACCTGACAAGTGATTGGGAGAGTGTGGGCCTGTGAGGAGAATGTGCAAGCCGGTGAGTCTGGAATGTTAGAGAGTATTTCCAGGTGTGGCATAGAAGTGTTCTCATCTGTGGTCTTCAAACACCAGCATGTCTTTCTCTTCCATCTCTCATTTTGATGACCGTAATTTTCTGGGTCAGGGACCATACTGTGTGATAAAGGAGCGGGCCTAGTGCTTCTTTCTCAATAATGAGAACCCCGAGGAGCAGGAGCTCTCTGGAGGACACATGTATGAGTCTTCAGGACTGCTTTAAAAGTAACTTGCTAAGACTCTGGATGTGGAATTAGTGGAGTTTTCCAGGAAAAGAAAAATCTCACAGAGTAATCAGAGAATGCACGGACTTTCCAAACACAGAATGGCCCCCTGAACCCCATCTGTGATCGCTCAGCTCTTTGCCCTGGAGGATGAGGGCAGACATGGTTGGGTCACTAAGCAACTGGGCCCTGGCACCTGCCGGCAGGAGCTAGCACGCTCCTTCATCAAGTGGAGCCTGGGGGCTGAGGGGCGTGTGAGGAGGCAGCAGAGTAGATTTTTTTCTTCCAGAAGGAGTGGTAAGGGGTTTTGCATTTTTTTTCCCTATTAATTCTGAGCTAGTGAAGATCTTAGTTTGGTGATTCCATGGGGTTGAGCATTCTCTGTCCACCCAGGTGGAGTGGGCAGGAGTTGCAGACCCTTAAGAGACAGTGAACCTGAGAACGTAAGCCCCAAGCCTTCTCTCTGTGTGAATTCAGGGGCATGCTTACCCTCTAGGCCCCACTTTCTCCTTCTGTTATGTGGGAAGACTTACCCTGCTCCTCGCAGCAGGCAGCACTTAGTTATGAGAACCCCTGGTGGACTCCTGGGTTGGGGTAGTAATAGCCACTTCGAGAAATGCAGTTGATTATTGAGTTTGACATGAGGGTATTGGGTTCAAGATCGGTATCCTGTCCACAGAACAGGAAAAGGACAGGAAAGAGGGGTTTTCTTGGAAATGGTTAGAGTGTGTAATAATAACAACAGTTTATTATTTGGCTTTGATGTGTGTCAGGAAGTTCACGCATGTAGACTCACTTAACCCTTACGACAACTGTACATGGTTTTCATTTAACAGTGAGGAAGCCGTTGCCCAGAGAGGATCAAGTAAGGTGCTCAGGGTCACACGGTGGTAAGGGGCACATCTAGGATTGGGTCCAAGTGGTCTAATGCCATATTTCTTGACTCTTGATCTGTATTGTTCTCTTATAGCCCTTTCCAGAACTATCCAAGCAGTTGAATCCCCCATAGTGAGGCTGAAAAGGTGCCCACAAATGCAGCCCCAAGCATCAGCATTCATCTTGGAGACTGAGGATAGTGCCCTTTGCTGGGCCATTTAGGAGACAGAGGAAATCTAATGCCCCTGCTCTCAGCCTCTAAGAGAGAGACACAGATTGGTGTCCTGTCCGGAACAGATCGGAACCCAGGAGTCCGCCAGGGGTTCTCATAAGCAAGTGCTGGGACCTCTTTTAGCACTCACTCACTGCTGCGAGGAGCAGGGCAAGTCTTCTCTAGAGTAGAAGGAGAAAGTGGGGCCTAGTGAGTAAGCATGCTCCTGTTGAGTTCTTTAGTGACCAACAAAGTCATGTTTCAGTATCAAATTCATCCCCAAGCACCAGCATGGGCTGGGATTAGCCACTGTCCCGGTGGTGCTTCTGGATTTGGGGGAGCCAGGAAGAACTGAACTCCCAACATCAGGGCAGCTCATACTGTTGTCCCAGGTGTGGTGCAGATACCTTCTCTCCTAGCAAGTGTGGCAGCAGGGAATGCTGGAAACTGAGGACTGACCCCCTCCAGCTGCTCATCACGTCTGATTTCTGACTTCCCTAGGGCTCTGAGTACCTCGACCTGTGGGGAGCTTCTGTGCAGCGTAGCAAAAGGCCTGTAATTCAAACACAAGAGCTGGGCTCCGAAAACCAGCCTCTTAAAGCCAGGTGATCCTGCTGGGCTTGGCTCTGGGATTCTACATGAAGCAGAGGAACTCTGTCATAGTGTTCTTGTCCAGGGAAGTCCTCAATGTGAGAGTGAGCAAGTGATTTGAAGCCATACCCAACTTTCAGCTTAGAGGTTTCAAGAGCCTATCGTGACTGTCATCTGTGAAGAAAAAGGACACCACTGCTGTTTCCCCACATCTTCCTCTTGTTGCATCTATTCCCCACAAGTGTGTGCAGCTGGAAAGCCAGACATTGCTCCTTGACTGTGGACAGCTATGAAGTGGTAGACAGGACATCTGAAGTAGGTTGGGAGGTCTCCCCTACTTGAATCAGTTTGCTTCAGATTGTGGGTGACTGGATCTGCTCATTGTGATGTTCCTTTTAGATCCCTGAGCACAGGCTTTTTTGCCCCAAGTCCCCATGAAGGGTCATCTGGGACACGCTAGACCCTCAGCTAGCTCTGAGCTGGGCCTTCCAGATCATGCCTGAGCTTAGGGAAAGAGGGCCTGAAGGTCTTGGGATGAGGGGGCTATTTGCTTAGAACTGGGATTGATTCCTCACTGGCTTAGAATATTGAAAGCAAGAGAAGCTCCCAACTTTGGGGGAACCAGATGAAACCAGTCTCCTCCATGGCCTCCATGTTCCCCTGCCCTTGGAATCTTTATTTCATTGTAATAAAATATTTACAACATAACATTTATTACTTTAGCCACTTTGTTAATGCACTTTTCTGTAGCATTAAATACATTCACATTGTTTGTGTGACCAACACCATCATCCATCTCCAGAACTTTTTCATCTTCTCGACCTGAAACGGTACCATCCTCCCTCCCTGGAAGCACCATTCTACTTTCTGTCTCTATTCTAGAAACCTCATATAAGGGGAATAAAGGATTTGTCTTTTTGTGACTGACTTATTTCACTGAACATAATGTCTTCAAGGGCCATCCCTTTCATAGCTCTTGTCAGAATTCTGTTCCCTTTATGGATGAATAAAATTCCATTGTATCTATAGACCACATACTGTTTACCCATTAGTCATCCATCAGTAGAGTGCTTCCACCTTTGTCCTGTAGTGAATAATGCCGCTATGAACATGAGTGTACAGACATCTCTTTGAATCTTTGTTTTCAATTCTTTTGTGTATGTATCCAGAAGTGGAATTGCTGACTCATATGGTAATCCTATATCTGATTTTTTTGAGTAATCATCATAGTGTTTTCCTTAGCAACTGCACCATTTTATGTTCTCATCAGCAATGCACAACTGTTCCTATTTCTCCACATCTTTACCAATATCTGTTATTTTCTGTGTTTTTGGTAATAGCCATCCTAATAGGTCTGAGATAATATCTCATTGAGGTTTTGATTTGCATTTCCCTAATGACTAGTGAGGTTGAAGACCTTTCCTTGTGCTTACTGGCCGTTTGTATATCTTCTTTGGAGAAATATCTAGTTAAGCCATTTGTTCATTTCTTAGTTGAATTATTTGTATTTTTGTTGAGTGTAGGAGTTCTTTATATGTTCTAGATATCGATCCCCTATCAGGCATTGGATTTGCAATCTTTTTTAAACTGGTTCTGAAAGAGCCAGGTCCAGCCCTAGGGTAGTAAGGGAGGAGGAACTGGACCCGCTCTCTCACCCGACCCACCGTCACCCCCTCGTGCTCTCCACAGAACTCAGGTGCCCACAGAAATATTTTAATTTCCTTTAAAACCGGGAGAAATAAACTTTAAGGTTGAAGAAAGTATTTCAATACTTTATACCAATGTCTTAATACCAACGCTGTCATACAATGTAATTTGCTACAGTTTTTAGTGGAGAGAGAGCCATGGTCTGAAGACAGAGTGTTCACAGCCTATGAGTCGTATATACCCCTGGCTGAAAGCCTAGGCCAGAGGATTTCCATACTGTGTTAGTCTCCCCAGACCAAACTTTTCTTTTCCTGCCAGACAAATAACTAGTGGTGAGGGTGATGGCTTTGATGATGGTGCACTAACTGCTGTTTATTGAGTGCTTACTGTGTCCTTACACTGTGCTGGGTACCTCCAGAAGAGCAATCCCAGTTTATTGCCACAATAAATGTATAAACAAAGGCTTGTAATCTGTACTCCACAGGTAAGAAATCCTAGTCTCAGTGAGAGTGACTTGCCTAAGGTTATAGATGACCAAGGACACAGCCGGCAAAGGCCAGCTGGGGCGTATATGCAGGGTAGTTTGGTCTAGTGGTGACGAGCAGGGACTCTTTTAATAACATACCTCCCTCACTGACATATTTTAGGGATTAAATGAGATTATGACTAGGAACCCCCAAAGCAGTGCCTGGCTGTTGGTGATTTGTTATAGGAGGGGCCATGGGGCTTGGACCATGGCCGCTGTACTGCCAAGGCAACAGGATCCTCCCAGCCTCCTCCTGGCCTGGTCCTGACTCACCCCAGATCACCTGCTCGTGCTTGTAGCCGAAGAAGGACATCCGAAAGAGCAGGAAACACTGTGTTCAGGCTTTAGGGCGTGCTGACAACTGGAGAGTTTATAGACATGATTACCGACACACCCATGCACACGAATCTGCTCCACATGGCCTAGAATCCTTTGAGGCTGTCAGGATGGCACCTTGCTCGCTCTGGTGTCTCTGCCTTTCCTCTGCAGACAACCCATGGACTCCCCAGGACAAGAGATCACACTCCATCGGTTTCATGTCTCAAGGTGCCTTTCACAGTCCTCGACCCATAGGCAATCCAATCAGTTACTGTTGACTGGTTGTCTCTATTGACCATCTGCTTGCTCTATGCTTTTGCCTTTGGGGACTTTGGTCTCTTTCCAGTTTCTCAGATCCCATCCTCTTTTCCATGCTCCTTCTTTACAGCCCCCAAGCGGCTCACATTTCATAGTTCTGCTTATGCAGATGCTCCTTGCTGAAGCCCTTTCCTCTGCTAGGAATAATCCAGCAGAGAAACAGTTTAGGAGTTTCCAGTCATTTTGTTTCTCGAGCATTGGACAGTTCCTTAGAGGGACCTGTGGAAGTCAGCTCCTTTTCTGTGACAGATGCTATTGGGGAAGTCACCCCAGAACACAGGGCCTTCGGGACCTGGGGTCGGGGGCAAGTAGTGAAGCCTATGGGGCTTCCTCTTTCCCATCCAGTTGTGGCATCACAAAGGGACCAGTGAACCTTGAATGTAGTCTGGGCCGTGAGCAAGATGCTCTAAGCCCAGTCTACCCTGATGGGTATCTACTCCTTCCTTCAGAGGCTCCTACTTAAGACAAGCCTAACAGAAATACCAGGCGTTTGGGGCCAGCCCAGCTGTTGGGCACCAGGATGGAATGAAAGATGTCTGTAGATGGCCCTTCTCACGTAGTAAATACCTGATGTTCTCCCTGACAGGCCGGGAGATGGTTTCCACCAAAGGGTAAAAGAATTGCTGCTGACAGATTGGCTAAGAACTAAGAAAGAGGAAATGTAGCAAAGACTCGTGGTAAATGGCTTCCGGGGTAGTTTTTGTTTTGTTTTCTTGAACTGTATGTGTTAAGAATATGTAGACTCACTCGAGCTTGGCTAACATGGGGTCTTGCAGATGAGGAGAGACAAATGAGTAAAGGAAATTCGTTGAGTTTAGAAATGTTCTTAGTACTGTTTTACACCAGTTATTACCGCGATTCAGATAAGCCCAGCTCCTCCTGGGAGACTCCCACCCCACACCCAATTCTCTGAAATAGAAGAGGAAGCAGTGATGAAAGGTGCCACACTATCTCATGCGTACAATCCAAGAGCTTCCATGGGGCCTTAGAGTATCTCTGGTCTCACTTCATGATTTCAGAGATGAGGAAACTGAGGCCCTGAGAGGGGAAATGACTTGCTGGAGGTCACAGGTCATATGATGGTCTTGCATTTGTTGTCACCGGGAAACTGCAAAGAACTGAGCCACAAGGCTGGCTTCCAGCCAAAGCCTGCTGCCACTTGCAGCCTCTGACCCTCAAGGAATCAGCCCCTTGGGGTGCAGCTTAGTGTGTAGAGCTCTTGGACCTGGCTGGTGCCCGTGGCTGGACTCTGGGTTGGGAGTCTCTCAGTCTGCTCTGCTTCTCCCTGCCACCCACTCAACAGGTATTCATCTGATCTGTCCTTGAAGGTCAGCCTGGTGTTCAGCCAAACCCTGCAGAGGGTACAGAAGAATATCGTGTCTGTCTCCCTCCAGGGAGCATCTAATTGGGGAGAGGGATTAACACGTGTGAAACATTAAACAATAAAAGGCAACCTATAATTAGAGTCTAATTGTAGCCATCAGTCTATGAAGGCACTTCATAGATCCCTGCAGTAGTGAATTTAACATTAGTAAGCAGCTAGAACTCTAGGGCACGTGGTAATTTGCAGTTTTGCTCCTACGGGAATCAAACTGGTGTTTGGGCTGAGTCCCCAAGCCAGTGAGTGAACCTGGCTGCCCACCCCCATCCTTCCTCAGCAGCTCCCTGCTTCCATTGGAGAAGGGAGCCCAATAAGCAGAACCCCAATGAAATGATAAAACCTTTGTCTACTTGTAAAGCGTCCTTTAAGTTAGAGTGAAGTTACAAAGGGCCATCATCTGGTGATGTGGGAAACAGGAAACAAGACTCAGAGTGATTCAGGAGAAAGGCAGGGACTAGTACAAACCTGTATATCCCCGTCTCCATTTGGCAGTTAAATTGTCAGGGTCTAATATATCAGGAGAGCAGAGAATGAGGCAATTGCTAATGGTTAGAGAAATTGCATTGTAAAAACACAGAGAAGATGGAACCGGGGGACATGAGAACTACATATTCCAAGCAGGGAAAATTGCGCAATGAATGGTGTGAGGTAGGGTCAGCCAACTACCACCTAGGGGTCAAATTCCTTAGGTAAAATGTGTTACTGAACCAGACTCATACCATGTCTGCCTTCCTGCTGCAGTGAAAGAGCTGAGGGGTTGCAATAAGGGCTGCATGGCCCACATTGCCTAAAGTAGTTCCTGCCTGATCCCTTACACGAGTTTCCAATCACTAGTTGTGGAGAAAGGAATGAGAGAGGAACTCCGTGGCCTGTGGACCAAATTAGGTAGTTGCTTGAGGACTCTGAGAAATAAGTTTGACTCAGAGAGGCTGTGTGCCCTTGGCATCAATGCATACCCTGGGGTGGGTTCGATCATCTCCAAAATGCTGTTGTACCCTTTATCTCCTTTGGTTTTACTTTCCACACCAATCTTATGTGAGAATAAAGACATTTTTCCTAAGTTTGTGGATGAAGAAACTAAGGCTTAAAGAGGTTAATCTGACTTTCTCCAGATCACTTACTTAGCAGTGGCGGGGTCGGAGCCCACATCTATATTGTGTCTTCCTGCAGGTCTGTCTGGGTCTCCAGTGTGTGCCAGGCTCTGGGATACCACGGTGGGCAAGATAGGGATAGGTGCTTCTCTCATGGAACTCAGTCCAAATTCCAATTCAAGGCTCATTGCACTTAAGTTCCTGGAGAAACTAAGTCCCTTCCCGTCCTGTAGGCAATGGGGGACCATTGGTGGTTTTTGAGAAAATGTTTCTTGTCTGTTCATGCTCAGTTCCATAGACAGAGAGGAAGTTGAAGAATGATGTAAGTCCTCAAGGAACTGCAGTCTAGTTGGGAAGGAAAACCAAGGCAGATGGTCTCCTTGGAGGTTAATACAAGCAGAGGCATATTTGAGTGCTGATAATGCAGTGTTAGCTGCAGTTGTAGCTTGCTTTTAACATTGCTGAGACATAGTTTCCTCATCTGTGAGAGGAGCAGAAAATACTACACTCGTCATAAACTGTGGTGAATGTGGAGTGAGTGCTATGATGGGTGAGCAGAGCAGTGCCTGGCACCTGACTAGCCAGAAAGTAACAATAAATATCATCATCACGGTCATTCAGGGGCCAGGGCGGGCCGGTGTGGGGAGGGTGTGCGCATTGCCAGAGAAGCCTTGGCAGCTGAAAGGACTTCAGATGGGCAGACGGGAGTCACAGTGAAAGTAGGGTGGAGGACAGGAGGCTGGTAAGTTTAAAAAGAGGGAGAATACAGTTTGGCAAAAATGAGGTCTCTGTGACAAGAAAAATTAATCATGAATGTATCTGGTGTCCCCAGCACTGAGTCTGGCACACACATTTCTCTAAGCCCATAGGACCTCTCATTTCTGAACTTTCATAGGCAACCTGTGTCTCCTGGGGATACTAGAAGCCGTGGGACTCCCTCAGAGCCTCTTCTCAGGCCATTGGGAAGCTCCCAGGGACCAAAACTAAGACTTGGCTTATGTCATTGATTAGAATGCAAAATTAGCCAGTGTTTAGGTTTTTTCTTAAAATAAAGTAAAATTCAACATAGGGTAACTCGGCGCAGGCAGGCCCCAGACCACGAGGGGATGGTGATCTTGATTTTGTTGTTGAGGTGTTTTAATAGAAAAGTTTGAGAATCATTCTCTCAGTGGGGCCTCTGTTCTGACCCCTAGCACTCAGTCTTTTCCCTTGGCTGTACCCCAATAACCTCAAGAGCTAAGCGAGGACATAGCCTATCCACGGCTCAGGACAGAGGAACACAAACCTGTTTCACTGGTGCTGGACGTGGCGAGAGCAGAAGGAGCAATATGGCTGCCTGCCTCCAGCGCCAGTGGCTTAATCAGAGCAGGTGGAGTCCCTGCCAGATGCACCAAGATTTGTAAACCCCAGAGGGGAGACACCCCGCAGGTCAATGCCCATGTTTGTTAAATCCTAACAGTTCCCCGTTCTCTCTCGAGTTTGCGCCATCCCAGGAAACAGGCCTCCAGAGTTGTGCCCTGGACAGAGACAGAGCTTGCACGTTGAGGGTTTGAGTATCTGGGAGGTGACTAGAAACTGGGGTCTCTGCCCTGCCTGCTGAAGATTACTGTCTGACTCCTCTTGTCCATATGGTGATGCTGTCTTTAGTTAACCTTTCGTATATCTGTGGGCACCAAAGTGTTAACTCTGCAGCTAGATGGGGACCCTTCCGGTCTGGAGTTACTTGCCAGGGGCTTATACCAGTTCTCCCCAAACCTGGCTGCACCTTAGAATCACCTGGAGGTTTAAAAACTCCCCATGTTCAGACCACATCCAAGACCAACTAAGTCAGAATCTCCTAGGAGTGGAGCCCTGGGTCAGTGTTTCTAAAAATCCCCAAATCATCCCCTCTACAGCCAGGTTTCAGGACCCTGGTTGAGATTCATACCGTCTCTTGGAAGAGAAGGGATTCATGGGCCCTTGTGGCTGTCAAGTGGCCAGTCTACTATGGGAGATGGTCCATGTGGTCCCTGGGTCAGATCTTATCTGCTGGGTTTGGTGTGGACATCAGCCTTCCCAGCCGGAGTACTGACAGTCCCAGGTGCGGGTCTGTGGGTTGGCCACGCAGGGCTCCTGGCACTCCAAAGGCAAGGCGGTGAGGTTGGAGTGGCTGACTTCTGCATGTGTCCTGGAGATGGGGGTGCTGACGCTGCTTGTGTCACATCCCCAGGTTTGTGGTGGGAGAGAGGCTAGATGGGTTTATCTGCTGAAGAAAAGGGGAACAGGAAGAAGAAACCTTGGGCGACAGCAACTCTGCCTCCTGCTATGTTCAAAATCAGGCCTGGACTACGAGCCTTGGAAAGCCATGACTTAGCTGTCTTTTCTTATAAGGAAATGGCTGTAACTCAGTTGGAAACTGTGAGAGGAGATCTTCCAGGAGCTTCTAGGGTTTTCTTTCCATTATTTACTCTTTTCTGTAGATGAGTATGAGAAAGCAATTAACTCCCGAGGAACGACAGTCAGTGTGCTTCAGGGATGGACAGAGTGGGCGATAACAGCAACCAGACACCTGGGCATTCTGACTGCCAGCTCCCAGGGCAGGCAGTGTAGGCCACACCATTAGAAAGGCACCAGGCACCTCTATCCTGTAAACAGGCACCCAGCTCAGTGGTTCCCTGGGGGGGATCGGGACTGAGAAGCTTCGTTTTGAGAGCTTTCGCATGAATGAATCAACTGAAATGAAGATAGTCTGTGAGGCTAAAACCTCATGTGAATGGGGATGTCCTGGGGTGCTCCCGCAGGTAGTCTTTGTTGGAATCAGGGTCCAAGTCTAGAGACCTGAGTGGCCATGTGGGGAAAGAGTGGGCCTGCAATCAGGAAGCCACTTTTTATTCCAGGAGACAGAGAGCCCCTGGATCCTGAGCATTCTGGACACTGCGCCACTGACCACATACCCCTTGGATAGTCTCACAGGCCATGTAACTTACAGGCCTTTGTTTAACTTCCATGCATTCCAGCCCTATCGCATGAAATTTCAGTGATCATCACAGGAGTGGTGGGCCTGCCCCTCCAGCAGAGCCCCAGGTAGCCCCACGGTGAGTTGACAAGAACCTGGGCTCAGACTTGCGTGGCCTCGTTCAGGCCGTGCTCAGATGGACCAGCAGCGGAACTACAGGCGTGTTTCTGACCTCGCGGAGTCTCGGTAAAATAGGAATACACGTGTGTGTAACAGAAGGTGGGGGACAGCACCTAGTACAGCGCTGTTGTGATCTGCACCCCAGAGGAAATGTGGAGGAGCAGACAGACAGGCTGGGGGAGGATGCTGTGACGGAAAGGGGATATTGGCTCACGTCTCTGCTGAAGGGTAGGAGGCCAGCCAGCTGCCCTCAGCAGCCACAGAACTTGACATTTTATCAGCTCTATGGGATTGGAAAGGAGGAGGAAGTGGTGACATGCTGCTCAGTGTGACGTGTCTTCCATGACAGGCATGCAGGAGGGAGGACGGCCAGGCGGTGCTGCTGTGGGCCTGGATGTCCACCGGGTGGTGTGGTGGCAGCTGTGGAATCCCCACCAAACCAGACGCCCACCGGTGGGCTTGGAGACTGTCGGGGAGGCAGACCAGAGAGCAGTCCCCCTTCGTCTATGGGACTCAGCTTCCTCATGTGTGAAGGACAATCCTAACCCCACTCCCCCCATGTCTGCCAGATTTCTAAGATCAGTCACATTCTGGGGCAGGGCTTAACCAACCTGATCCCCCCAAATTGTGGCTCCTGACCTCCCCACCACACACGGAGATACAAAGACAGAACTGGGCAGTGACTGGCAGTGACCTGATGTGCATCTGAGTTGCTTAAACCTCAGGTTCACCCTTGAACTCCCTCCAAGGTGAAGGCTGCTGATCTGCAGTCACTCTGCTTTGTTCTTCCAGAGCCCTTCCTGGGGCACCAGAGAGCAAATGAGTAGAATGAGTCGTGACCTGGAATTCCCTTTATTTCTGCTCATAGTAACTGTAGGATTCTAGGCAAGTTGCTGAACTTCCTCAGCGCCGGCTGTCTCACCTGTAGAATGGGGATGATAAAGTATCTGGGGGATGTTGGTTCATGAGAATGAAAGGAGATCATGTATGCCAAGCTCTTGGCACAGAGGAGGTGCAAGGAAAGGAGACTATGCCTAGGCCCCGGGATGGAGGATTCATCTCCTCAGTCCCCGTGGTGGGCTGTAGTCCCCATGGCCCCACAGTTCACACATTCACTTGACAAATATGTATTTATTTGCTGCGTATCATGTGCAGAGCACCTTCCCAGTGCCTGACCCTGAACTGACATTCATGTGTCCTTGGTTGAGGGGTCTGGGACAGTCCCCTCAGCCAATGCTGGCATTTGTGTACAAGCCTGACCCTCCAGCTCTCTTGTTAATTGCAAGGCGACAAGGACAGATGTTCTTTCCGTTCCCACATCATCTAAAAGCATCTTTCCTTGCTGTGCCCTTGAGGCTCAGGCACCCGAGACAGCTGGGGTGCTGACCACCCATGTGAAACCCAAGGACCAGGATTCGTGACCTGGGGCTAGGAGGCGGGGAATAAAAACAAAAATAAACAAATAAATAAAAGTGTGCCTTCTTCCTCTTCCTGCTTCCTCCCCTCCCTCTAAGAATAAATGACAAATAAAATAAAAGCATCTTTTCCACAGCAGACCTCCGTTAGCAAACACAGCTCTGCTGATTCTCCCAGATCACTCTCAGTACCTTTGTACAGGGCTTGTTCACCTTGTTCTCCAACGAGCCTGTGCACCAGGCATTACTCCCATTTCCCAGACAGGGAAACTGAGGGTTAGAGATTATGTTACTCGCCCAGGAGAGGGTGGCTGACCAGGCAGAGCACAGCTGGGTTTGACACAATTTTCCGGCGTTCATGCCATCGTGTTTACTGTGTTGCTGGTGCTCATGTTTTCCCAGTCAGAGGCCTTCGGGAGGACGTGCTTTCCCCCTTTCCCTCCCTGTAGCCACTGTACCCCCCCAATTCTGTGTCTGTTCCAGGCTGTCTGTAAGCCCACGGAGGAGACTCCGCGCCCACTCACACTGCAGGAGATCAAGCGGAAGATCGACAGCTACAACACACGCGAGAAGAACTGCTTGGGCATGAAGCTGGTGAGAGGCTGCCCAACCCGAACAGGCCCTTCGGGTTTGACTCTCCTGCTCCCGCTCTGGATTCTGGAGCTGCCCCCTTGGAGGCCCCTCTCCTTTCTTGGGCCTCTGGAGGCCTGGCCTTGTGGAGGGCTAAGTGATGCCGGGGGATTTAGGGAAATAGAAGGGGCTTTAGAGTAAGATCCAGCTCTAAGGCTTTTGCTGGTGACTGGGAAACTTAAACTTTCCTGGGCTTCGCTGTAAAATACAGATATCAGTACACATTTGTACAAGCTCTTAGGGGAATTCAGTGTACAGTCCCCAAGGGCGGGCTGTGTTGCCTCCCAACCCCAACTCAGCCCAAACCAAGGGGAGTTTGGTCCTCTCCCCATCTTATTTGCTGTACAATTACAGTCTGTGTCTGGGGACACTGCCTTAGATGCCGCAGTGCTCAGAGCGGGGAGGGTACCAACTTGGTTCCAGGTTCCCTAAGGCGGGCTTCAGTGGAAGGAAAGGTAGAAGAACCCTGCCCCCTGCTGGTGACTGCTTGAACTGACTCTTTGGGGCTTCAGTCAGGTGGGATCAGAAAATCCAAGGGCAGGTGTACCCGTTTAGCTCTTACAGGCTGTGGCTTCTTTGAAGGAGTTGCAGGAGGAACCTGAGGGGCTGCTTTCCAAGGACCTTATTACAGGGCCTTTCTGCTCTCTGGTTTGGAGGGGTGACCTAGAGAGGCCTCTCTAGGCCCTGTCATTAGAGTGGTTATGCCCCAAAAGCACTTGGCATCTGCCTGGTGGCAGGGGATTTGTGGCAGGCAGGTTGAGCCCTTTGGGAGCAGCCAGCAGACCTTCCCCAAGGACTGGGTACTGACCCACCAGAAGGAAATGGTATCTGCCTCTCCAGCACCCCCAGGTTGGTAGAGGCAGGAAGGGACTCAGGGAAACAGGTGAGGGCTGGCTGGGTGGCATGCTATTAGGGAAGGCCTCTGCAGCCCTCCTGGGACAATGCCCTGAGTGACATATAGGACATGCCAGATAAACAGTCCCTGATCCCATGTGACGTCCCTGCTGGCAGAGTGAAGACGGCACCTACACGGGTTTCATCAAAGTGCATCTGAAACTTCGGCGGCCAGTGACGGTGCCTGCTGGGATCCGGCCCCAGTCCATCTATGATGCCATTAAGGAAGTGAACCTGGCGGCCACCACAGACAAGCGGACCTCCTTCTACCTGCCGCTAGATGCCATCAAGCAGCTGCACATCAGCAGCACCACCACGGTCAGCGAGGTCATCCAGGGACTGCTCAAGAAGTTCATGGTCGTGGACAATCCTCAAAAGTTTGCACTCTTCAAGCGGATACACAAGGACGGGCAAGGTAGGGCAGCCAGCTCCCAACCAGAAACCCTGTCTTAGCTCCACTCATGGACCCACTAACTCTGCACCCTGGTGGGAAGGCGGGAAGAGTGGGCCTCTGACACCACAGGCGGCCATCCATGGGGCGAGGCCACGTACATTCTGAGCAGAGCACTTCACGGGAGCTCATGTCCGCTCTCAGCTTCCAGCTCCATGTGTGACTCCTGGAAAACCACAGCCTGACTCCCGCCTCCTAATTTGTGGAATGAGAGAGCATCTGCCCACTGCCCCTAATCTCTTGGGAGATGATGTGAGTGGAAACCTCTCTTCCTGTCAGGTTCATTCCGTAGCTCCCCGTTATAACCAGCCCCTCTGCCTTTCCTTGCTGCCTGGCCACTTGGGCCCTGCCCTGCTCTCCAGGATAAGCCTCCAGCCCCTCTCTTGGTTTGCAGTGCTCTTCCAGAAACTCTCTGTTGCTGACTGCCCCCTCTACCTGCGCTTACTCGCTGGGCCTGACACTGATGTCCTCAGCTTTGTGCTGAAGGAGAATGAAACCGGAGAGGTAGAGGTAGGTCTGGGGCTTTTGCTGGCTGCATAAATGCATCCCTCAGGGCATGTGGGTGGCTGCAGGAAATGATTCTTGAGAAAGTGGAGCTGGGCTGAGCCCTGGGCCCGGTTCTGAGCCAGGACTGTAAGCACACTGCTAGCAAGTCAGGGCCTGTGTCTGGCAAGCCCTCTGGAAAGAGAATTTTGTAGATTCATTTCTGAAAGCTTGGGGTGGAGGGGCACTGAGGAATTCCTTATGTTCAGGCCCAGGTTGATTCTGTTCCAGGATGGCCTGAGACCTAGCCAGCTCCAGCTCTGGGCTCCACTGGGTATAGATTTTTTTTTTTTTTTTTTTTTAAGGAAAGGTGTAGGCAGGAATGAAGGCAAGTAAGCAGGCAGGCAGAGAAAAGCAGCAGCGTTTTATTTTTACTGGAACACAAATCCATGGGTATGTGTCTTGCTCCTTTGGAGGGTATTGACCCAACCCCTCTCCACTAGGGTGTGCCAGGGTAGAGAGAATTTTGAGCCCTTTGTCTCTCCCTGTTTCTTGTAAATGGACCACCTTTCCCCCAGGGGGAGTCCAGTCTGTTGATGTAAGATGGAGTGAAACCAGGCTGGTGCTCCCCCATGGCCAGGGATCCTTGTGGGGAGTGGGTCTTGGAGGTGTGGCCAAGAGCAGGGTGCATCTCGGTGTTTGTTCTGTGTTCAGCCTAGGGTTTGGAGAAGTAGTCTTGAGGGGTAACTGAGGGGTCTGGGCAGGTAAGGGTCTGCCCTTCTCCCCACTATAACCAGGCAGCACTGCCTCCATTTGCTTTATAAATTGGAACGTGATTTTGTTTGGAAAAAGTAATCCAGTGAAAATGCCCGATTGCTTCTCCCCAGTGGAAACTCATGGGCCTGGGAGTTCAGACCTGGGTCCTGACTCCAGTTCTGCTCCACAAGTTCCATGACTATAATCCCCTCCATCTTCTCTCTGTGAACTTTCGTTTTCTCATTTATCCCATGTGGGGATTAAATCAGATAAACTCTAACATTTCTGTGTGCTCGAAGAGTTTAGGAGTCAAAATCCCTGTCCTTTAGAGTCTCAGCTCCAGAGAGGATTCAGGCCTGCCTTCTGCCTTCATAGGCCAGGGCCCTTCTGGGCAGACCTGGTCCAGACAGGCTCTGCTGAATCTTACAGGCTACCTATCTCCTTATCTGCTCTGCCAGGCAGGAGAGCAGATCCCCTCATTCCATGGCAGGTGAGAAAACAGTGATGAGAAGGGCGGAGTGGTGCAGTCAATGTCACACAGCCTCAGCAGGGTGGAGTCCGACTCAGACTGGCCTCGTGGGTCCGGTCCAGCTCTGCTCCATCTGCCTGTTGCGGGTCTGCATGTTGGGAGCCAGGGCACAGGCCAGCAGGGGCCCTGGGAGACTGCAGCATCACTGCTGCAATCTCAGCTGCCACAGGGAAAATCACAGACTATTGAGTCTCAGACAAAACACGATTCCTGGTCTCAAGATGCCGGGGTCAGAAATGTTACTGTTGCTGCACCTGCCCGTTCACTAGTGAACTCTGTGCAAACTGAAGGTGGAAGCAGCAGGGCCCTCGGGTTGTGTGACTTCTAACCGGTCTCCTTTCCTGTCCCACCCCCACCCGATCCTCCTCCTCACCCCACAGTGGGACGCCTTCTCCATCCCCGAGCTTCAGAACTTCCTAACCATCCTGGAGAAAGAGGAGCAGGACAAAATCCAGCAAGTGCAGAAGAAGTACGACAAGTTCAGGCAGAAACTGGAGGAGGCCTTGAGAGCATCCCAGGGCAAACCTGGCTAACCAGTCCTGCATCCTCCTCTCCCTATGGCCGCGGATTTATTTGTATTAGTAATTATTATTTTGCAACAGACAATTA
Organism: Solenodon paradoxus; assembly: GCA_004363575.1. Lineage (NCBI taxonomy): Eukaryota > Metazoa > Chordata > Mammalia > Eulipotyphla > Solenodontidae > Solenodon > Solenodon paradoxus. The sequence continues at coordinate 289,221 of RJWH01001615.1, read as the reverse complement.
TTCTCAGGACGTCTTTGGCCATTGTGTTTGTGCCCGCCCAGAAGTTCCAGATGTGGCACCGGATCTCTGTCGGACGTATGGGGGTGCCCTCTGCACACTGCCAAGGAGCATGTTTGTGTGAGCAAGTCGTCATTCCCGGGCAGTCTGCAAGCCTTTCTTAAACCAAACCGTCACCCCTTCTGTCACCGTACTGGAACCGTTCACACTGGCTGGCAAAGGAAAGAAAATGGTTTCAAAGCTCTAAATTCTTTCCCTGGCTTTTAGTTGTCTTCAGTCTCTCTTAAATGCTGTCCATAAATACTTTTATTTATGAGTCAACAGTTGTAACATATTCCTTTAAGAAGTCTGAGCTAAGCCTCAGAAAGCAGGCTGAAAGCATTGTCCCCCACTGTCCCAATGTGTCCTTTAAGGGAAGATCCTAGAGCCGCTGGCCCCAGATGCCCAGGTAAGGAGCACCAAGCCGAGACTGGCTCAGAACTTTGCAGAGATGCTGTAGTCTGCCTGCCCCGGATCACCCAATAGTTCGATGCATGAAAACTCAAAGGCATATGTATCTACGTAGGTGTGGTACTGAGCTTGTCTTAGCCAACAATTGTTTTTAAGTTACAGATTTCAATTTAATATTGCTATAAACCTCATGTGTTTCTGCTACAGGGAAACCAGCCATTTGTTATTCTTAGTCTCCTGCTGAGTATGGAGTCAAGCAGTTAAAGAAAGCCAAAAAGCACTGCAGAGAAATGTGTCCAAGATGCTTTATTTAGCCTTCCCCCAGCTAGGGAACAGCAGAGGGCTTGGCTGCCTTGATTTCCCCTTGGTCTCCAGCACTGCCTTTCTCCTCCCACTGGGACTCTGCGTTCCCCAGGTGCTGCCCTTGGAGGAAGAGTTCCCTCGGTTTCAGAGGGGCAACCTCCACCCAGTCAGCTCAGAGTCCTTTCTGTTCAGGAGCACAGGCCAGCGTGGCACTGCACTGTGAGCCTGTGGGCCTGGCCTCCCCACTGACCTCAGTGCCTTTTTGTTTGCAGAGGGACAGAAGCAGGGTGTTTGCTCGAAGCTCTGCTGTGGGCTTGCTCCTGCCTGCAAGCCGACGATGGTGTGGGAGACCAGGCCAGGAGAAGCCACGTGGACAGAGTAGCTCAGCTTCCTGATTCCGCTTTTGTACTGGCTCCTTGTTTAGTTTCCAACTTAAGTATAAACTAGCCAAACAATCCAAGCAAATATCCAGGCTGGAAAGACACTCCACTGCAGAGGGAGAAGGACTTCAAACTTTCAAAGCAGGGCTGGTTTTCAATCCAGCCGTGGAGAGGCCATTTCTTTTCTGTCCTCTTCCTTTCCAAGTCCCTCTTGGGTTGGTTCTAGTCCAAGCTCGTTTGCGTAACCTCGGAAGTTCTCTCCCTGCCCCTTTCTGAGTCCACACTGCCCTGATCCCAGAAGGAATGCTGACCCCTCGTGATACAAACTGTGTGTAGTCTCCAGAGCTGCGAAAGCAAGTCAAAAGATTTTAAACCACAAAAACCCTGGGTATCTGTCATCTCATGCTCAGCCTTAGCGCTTCTCTCTTTCTTGAAAAGCCCTTCCTACTCTGTAGCAAAGGAGTGGGTAAGAGTCCCTTTTCCTTCTTGCTGCATGTCTTTCACATGAACAGAAGGCATGGCTCCTGCTGAAACCTCTGTGAATGCTGCTGAGAACCTCCCTGACGGGGATGGCTATTTTACTTTTGAGGACAAGAAGTCATGTACATATACTCATAAAGGCATATAGCTATATATAAAGACATAGGGATGTTTATGAAGTAAGAAAATTATGAGAAAATCCAGACTTTATCTAAAGCACAGTTAGACCCAGGACCCATGCTGAGGTCTAAACCTCTGAAAAAAGTATGTATCTCTTCCCTCCAGAGGTGGGTATGACTGCTGGTAGTGCCTTCCATCCTTGTATTGCCCAGTGTGTTTGTCTTGAGGATATTTTCATTGTAAATGTCTTTCTTATATGGATTTTTAAAAAAGTAATAAAAGGTTGTTGCACAAATGATTCAGACTCAAGATGTCTGTCTGCCTGGAACGCCACCATCCCATGGGAATTGGGAGCTGGGGGCAAGGGCGGGAGCAGAGAGGAGCACACGCATCTTGGCAGAGTCAGATTTTCTTGCCGGTGAATAGAAGTGAAGGCTCTGGTCAGGTGACCTGGAGAAGTATCTGCAGGCATAGCTGGAGGCTGCTGCTTAGTGACCAGTTATCCTCCATCTCCACAGAGCTGGAGAGGAAAGAGACTTCACAGAAAGGGACACTGAGTTAGAAACGAGGAGGGGCTTTCCAGAGATACAGATGATTAACCAGGCAGCGGGCTAAGGTGAGCAATGATTCTATTTCTGGAATCATTTAAAGTAAGATAGCTAGGAATGTGTCTTTAAAAATTTAAGGTTATATCACCTGGAAGAAGGGTAGATTAGATGACAAACAGTTCTTTCACTTTAGTGACAAGTTTATCAAAGGAGCATCTCAAGCAGTGGTGGAAATGAGCACATGTAAGTTATTAAGGAGAAAGTCTCGCCTGTCTTTCATAATTGACCACACCTAATACAGTGAGTGGGCTCCCTCAGGGCAGGAGCCTTTCAGAGCTCATCACAATCTCTCCCGACCTCCCTGCGGGAGAGAACCCCTTACTCAATAGGCAGGCTTAAAATTCTCCCAGAATGGGACGAGTCTAACCCCTCTTCACCCGGACCTCCAAGAAGTGTCCTTTCTAATAACTTTGCCCAAACCTAGACGTAATCCAAAGTGTCTGCTCTTTGTTGAAATGCCTTTGGTGACAGCACGGGGTTAATGAGTTTAAAGTTGTACATTTAATCCTGATATAGATTATTTGGTGAAACTGAAAAAGAGTCCATTACACAGCCAACATTCCCACTACCTTCTTACATGAGCCAGTGACGTTCGCAAGGAGGGACAATGACTCGAGGCAGAGGTGTCACTGTTGCTGGAAAAACACTCAAAGTACAGCTCTCGACAGCTCTGTCATAGCGGAAGTCTGGTGTAAACCATGGTTAAGAGACATTCCTTTTAGACCTAGTCCCACTATTTACAGGCTTTGTATCTTTAGCAAGATTAACAAGACAAGACCACCTTTCTAAGCCTCCAGTCCTGCCAAGATTGCGCAAAACAAATCATTTGTGAAAGGACTTTATGAAGTATTACATGTTATTTGAATTCATATAAGCACCATATTTCATTATTACTGTACGTTGTACTCCTTCAGATCAAACTGGCTGTCCAGAGATGCTATTGTAATATAATCCTATCTGGACTCACTTTCTAGAAATCCTTTCTCCATTTCATCTGCTCATGTCAGCAGGGAGAGGATTAGTGAAATTAAGGAGTTTACTCAGAGTCATGAGTGAAAAGGCCTAATAAAAAAATTTTTTTAAGCCCTGAAGGGGTAAATTGTAACTATTTTCAACTTTTTTTTTTTTTTTTAAGGAAAGATGCAGGCAAGAATGAAGGCGAGCAGAGGCAGGCAGACAGGAGGAGAGGAGGAAGAAGCACTTTATTTTATTTACTTGTTCACACTGGTTGTTCTCCTGGCCCTGGATATGAACTTGGGTCCTTGGGATATACGTGGACTGTGCAGGCTGAAGGCGCTAACCAAACCACCACTCCAGGAGGACACACCAAGACTTTTTTTGTCTTAATTGTTAAAAATAAGATGAAAAAGAAACAAGGCAGTAAGAAGTATAATTGTTTCTTGATAATAAACCAAAGACCTCTTAAGCAATTCTGCTCAGCCCTTTTGCTCTCAGATGGTACAAGGAGCTTTGGTTGAGAAACGACTTCTAGGAACTGAGCAGGTATTACAGCGATAGCTCTAAGTCATTTTGACCTTAAGCGATTCCTTTGGGAAGTTGACAAATGCATGGTAACCTCTCTTAGGATAGTGTACATACAGAAACTTCCACATCATTTCAGGAAGCCCGTGGATGCTGAAGGCCAACTAATGACCACTTCTGTGAGTTTCAACTTAAGAAGTTCATGGCTAAAGATGGCATTTGTTGGATACTACTCTTCACTGTAATAAAGCCACATCACAATTTATCACTGTTACTGACAATGTGCCAATATTAGGGAAGAATCACTATGGTGCTAAGCCCCTAATGGGCTTTTATTATTTCTTATTCTGTTGTGTGTTGTTACTTTTAATAGGGAACGATTCACGAATTTGGGTGTCATCCTTGCACAGACGTCATGCTAATTTTCTCTGTATGGTTCCAATTTTAGTATATGTGCTGCTGAAGCAAGAATGTTTCTTATTTCTATCTAGTCTAAATTCTGCTGCAATTTAGGGCCAATTCTTTCCTCTGTTGCCTTGACAGAGAACAGCTGGGTTCTGCTTTCAAAGATATGAAGGCATTATTTTGGGCCAAGAGGTTATAAGATAGCAGGAAAAGATGAACTAGAGGCTGCGAACTCTGGTAGAGGGACTTAAAAACAGGAAGGCCCCACCTGCCTGAACTTTGGATGGGCTGTTGAGTCTTAAAAATGGGGGAGGATCTAACCGCCAAAACCACATGAAAAGAAAAGGCCTGCACTACAATCTCTCCTGTCAATTTAAAAAGCTTCTGACTTGAGACTCTAGTACAGCTAAGTGGAGGAAACAAGAAGGAAATCAGATCTAGATGAGAATAAAATTTTATTTTGGTAAAGAATTATATATTTTTTATTTGCAAAAGCTGAAAATCCTCATATTAAGTACCAGCACAGAACTTGGATTTCCACTGGATCTGCTGCAGCATGAAACACGAGGCCATCACTTCTTCTTGCCAGGTTTGGGGGCCTTCTCTAGGCCTTGGATATGTTTTCGAGGAAGCTGATACTCTTCTACAATCCAAAAAGCACAAAGTGGGACCTGGGCTTCCCCTCTGTCTCACCCCCATGGTCTGTACCACCAACTGCCTGGTCCCTGGCCCCGCATTGGGCTCGTTTCTGCTGTCAGGCCTCTGAAAACACTTCCAGCACATGCTGTACTCTTTCACACCAGCTCAAACTCAACATCTACAGGAAGCTTTCTGGGGTGGACCATTTATGGCCACATTACACGTGTGTATTTCAGCAATTTCCATGTTAGCTACTTTCTGAGTGTATTTTAGGCATTTACAATTGTCTCCTGAGAGACCATGTGTGTTTAGTCATGTGTCTATTTTCCTTATATTTCTTCTCAGTTCTTCATATGGGTTTTTTTGTTTAAAAGAGTTAAACTCTAAGTTAATTAGTGGGTACTGCCTTAAGCTGTAAAATAAATTTATTTGTTGAGCATTTACTATGTACCAGGCTCTGAGGGTGAAAAAAAGGATGAAAAAGGCCTCAAGATCCTTAATCTAGCAGGGGGTTAAAAATTAGTAAAATTAGTCAATCGTAGACATTCACTAGAAATATAAACAAAGTGCAAAGTGAACTCTAAAATACTAATTGAAAAAAATTTCAGGAAAAAAAGGAAAATGTTCTTCAGGGATTCCCATGACCCCTGGCCTGGGCCAAGGAGCCTCTGAGGTCAAGCAGACTGGTTGTGCGAAGGCACAGGTGAGGGAAGAGCACAGACGAAAGCACCCAAGTGTGGATCTGAGGACAGCAGGTGACAGCTCAGGCCTGGGCCATGGGAGCTGCCAGGAGCCTGAACCAGAAGATGCAGTTGGACAGGGAGTGTCCTGTGTCTCGAGCTTATTCTGAAGAGGCATACGACATTTTTTAGAAGGGAGTGATGTGATCACATTTGTTTTAGGAAGCTGACTCAGATAGAGATGTGGAGGATGGTCTGAATTGAGGACAAACTGGAGGTAGGGTGACCCAGTACTGGTAGAAGAACTCAGGCTCTGGAGTCTGACCAAATGAAGTTCAGAACCCAACTGTAGCATCAATAGCTACCTGGATATCAATAGGACAAAGCAACTAAACGCTGTGAACCTCAGTTTCCGTTATGTGCAAACAATCAATTCTGTGGTCGTTGTGGTTAAGAGCTCATGCCTGCAGAGAGCCCGGCATATTGCCTCGCACTGTGAAGGTGCTCAACACATGTTCTGTAAAAGGGAAAGTCAGGAAGAAAGCGATCCTAAAAGTATCTCTGCCAAGCAGTGAACTCAGGGGACAAAGAATCTGGTTCAATTTTAGTTCCACCTCTTCCTGTTCGCTAAAAATTACATGGTGACACACACACAAGCACATACGTATACATACATGCACTGATAATAAGGACGAGTTGAGTCAGTGGGGTGAGACCAGTGTCTTTAGAGGGCATGCTCACCAAGCAAGAGCCGGCCAAGGTGGTGGACCTGGTTTCCCTGTATCTGGACCTGCAGGCTGTCCTTGGCCCCGGGGGCAGGAGTGACGGTGGTACTAGCCTGGCATCGCTGCTGGAGGATGGCAGCCACAGAGCGAGGGTCTAGACCATAGGCCTCCAAGTTCCGAACCACGGTCACCTGGGGGAACAGAAGACTGGTGGAAGGGTGGACGGCACATGCCAGCCCCTCAGAGGACCCTGTAGCCTCCTCACTGGCTAGGTTCGCCATCCCCATAACCATCGTACCTTTTCATCCAAATTCACTTTTGTGCTTCTGAATTGATTCTATTTCTTCTAATATACGTGGGGAAAATCCATCCCACATATTTCTTCAAAGTTTTTTTTTTTTTTTAATTATGAAGAATTTAAAAATAAAAATAAAATATAAAATGAGCTCTCATATACCCATCACCAGTTTCAACGATTATCAACTCAAGGCCAATCTTGACTTGTCTCTATCTCCACCCTCCCCACAGCCTCTTATTAAATCCTCCTAGACATCAGATTTGTTTCATCTATAAATATTCCAGTATGTGTCTCTACAAAACAAGTGCTCCTTTTCATATAAGAAAACTCAGGCAAAAAAGACATCAAATAACTTGATTGAGATCAAGCAGTGAGACAAAGGCCAAATCTGAACCCAGGTCTCTAATTCCAAAGCCCATACTAGAAAGTTCTTTGTTTTGAACCCATCTGTCTTGGGATTTCCACTCAATAATCCTATATCTATCTTCTCAAGGCCTACAGAATAAGTGTACTCCTTTTCCCAAGGACAGCCTTTCACATATTTGAGGACAGATGTAATTTGTTTCCTGCAACTCTGTGCTGCCAAACTAAATACACTCAGTTACTTCAGCAATTGTTTACAAGTTGCTTTCATTGAGCAAGAAGTCAAGGTAATAGAATGAGTTAGAGATAAAAGCTCCTAACAGTTCTAAGGAGAAAAAAAAAAAAAAAAAAAGAAATAAACTCTGTTTTCTTTTAGAACCAGGCTCTTGCAAGTTTCCTAGCACAAAACCCTAGTGGTGCGTGAGTGAGGGGTCAGCTTTACCAATTTTATGCAGCCCCAGTCTAGTCACACAAAACAGGATGTTTCATTAACAACCTATGAGATGTTTGAAGCCAAGCTAAAAACCTCCAATCACATTAGACACTAGAACTTAGCAGAAACATTAAATCTTTCTTCTTTTTACTTTTTGGTTGTGTGCCCCACCCACCCTCCACCTCTCAGCCCTGGGTCCTTGGACTTTTTATGGTCTATGCTCCTGCTCAATGCCAACAGGGCATGCCACAAGCTAAATTGCTGTCTTTTTAAAATCACCTTTTTATTTGAAGCTCTCTGTGCCAGGGTGATGTCGACTGGGCAGATTTTCCCTTTCTTCACAATAGACTCTTGTCCAGGAAAGGTCACTTGATAGGCAGGCTGCAATTTTTCCAAACATCTGAGATGGGAGTTAATGAATTATAGACCGATAAAGCCAACAGAAACCATTTCTTCCCACCCTGTTAACAGCAGCTATAAACTAATCTTGCAGGCAGTGGCTTATTAGAATCTTTCAATTACCTAGGGAGCTGCACCCAGACTCTGATTATGCAGATACACTTTTTAAAGCTCCCAAAGTGCAACCAAAGTCAAGACCCACTGATTCAGAGACGGGAACATCAGTGGAAAATGTCCACTGGCCTGGTCCTGAAAATCTTGGAGTTTTCTACATGTCTCAAGACTGTACCTTACCCAGCCTACTAAAGTGCTGAAGTTTCACATTTCTGACACATTCTAATAATGCATCTTTCCAGAACACCTTTCTACCACAAGGAATTTCTACTTTTTATCCAGTAACATTTTCTCTTGCTCTCATATGCAATGGGATTGACAACTGTTTCTATAAAGGATCAGTAACTATTCTGAAGCTTGAGGGCCACACAGGTCTCTGCTGGAACTACTCGACTCTGCTACTATAGCACAAGAGCAGCCCGCAGACAAAAATACGTAACTAAACACATGAATACATAACTGAAAGGTGTGGCTACGTTCTAATAAACCCTCACCTATAAACAAAAACAGACAGCAGGCCAGATTTGGCCCAGGGACTACATAGTTTGTTAATTTCTGATATAAATTATTGTCAGTTTTGGTTCTGTGGAAAATAAAAAGTGTAAGAATCTTTCCTTTGAATATTTTAAGACAAGTCCTCCCAAACTTTATCTTCAAAATGTTTTTAAAGTTCTTGTTTTTAATCATTGTACCTTTTCTTCCTCCCTCTTAAGTTCTCTTATGTTGCTGTGTTGGCTCAAATATTCCAAACACCCTTCACATTGGAATTACCCACATCGGTGTTTATGTAGGCCGACTGGGCAGACTTAAGGAAAGAAGTTAGAGGTGAAGACAGTAACCACTTTAAAGTTCAATGTGATGGATTTTAAACAAAAAGGGCAGAAACACTGGAGAGGGGCTGCAATCCCACTACCTGGTCACGAGTCTCTCCCATGGAAGCTTCATGACTGTGTGCTGTTCATTTTTCTCTAAGATGCAGGCACATAGGATGGGATCCAATTTCACGAGACTGAAAGGGAAAGAAGCAAAAAAGAAATACCAATCCTACCCTGTTTCTAAAAGGCAGTGATCTCCAAAAACGTCTTCCCTCCCGTCTTCTAAATGTGTTGAAGTTTAGTAAAGATGACTACCTGACAAGACAAGAGTCCTCCCCATCCACTTACTTCTTGTTGTCTACATCAACCAGATCATTTTTCTTGGCGTAGTCAATGACAATTGTTCGGACCTCACTGCCTTCTAGAAAGCTTCCCTTCCTAGGTGAGGAGAAGTAGTGAGTTAGTTCATGCTGTGCCAGGAGAAACCATGAAAAGACCAAGACTCACTCCCTGCTCAGCAGCTCGCCTTCCTTGGCTTTTCAGCTTCTATTTCCTTCCCTCTGCCTGACCGAGGCAAAAAGGACCGTGCGAAAAGTGATTACAGGCAGGAAAGGGAGAGACTGACTCTCTTGTTCACTTAGTCCAGACACTTCCCAAACGAGCTTAAAGTGGATTGGGGAGAAAGGAGACTAGAGCAGAGCAGGCTTGCCCATCACGGATGACTACTCAGGCTGAGAAGAACAACAGGCTGGAACACCAAGCAGACAGAGAAGGCCTGCTCTCTCCAAAAACTCACTTGTGGCCAGACTCCTGGAAGAGCAGGGTCATGCTGGCTGGGACACAGTAGAGGGATTTTATATCTGGAGGGTGATAGGGCTGTTCCCTGCTACCCTCCTGGATAGTCTGGGAGGTCAGGGAGGGCTCGGGTATGACGAAAGATGTGATCCTAAAACCCAGCAGAAGGAAAGAAAAAACACATTTTATACTAGTATCTTGGCAACTTCCAGTCCTTGGCCCTGGAGCCAGCTGAGCCACAGTGCCCAGGCCCCCTGCACTCACCTTGGGTGTGTCCAGTCCACAGCCACAATGCTCTCCACCCCTTTGCTCAGCTCCTTCACCTGTATAATCTGCTCCTGCTGCATTTGCTGCAGGAACTTAGAGAGCTAAGGGAGAGAGGGCCAGTGGTAGGGGACTTCATTGAATCCACATGACTGTGCACCAGTTCGATGTGCCAGACATCGAACTAGGCAGGACCTGGGAAGGGGTGTGTGATAGTCCTGCCCTTGTCAAAGTTAGCACTTGGAGGCCCCCACCCTGAGGGCAGGGGATTCAGAAGCTGCTAGAGACGAACTGCTGAAATCTTTCAGAACTCTGACCAGACATAAAGGGGGCAAAAGAAGAGAGGGGAATGGAGTTGGGAGTTGAATCCACTCCCACCCAACTGCCTCAGCTTAGGAAGTTTTCTTTATAAATGTGGACTCCAAAAGCTTAATTCTGGCCTGAGTTCTGCACATGGGTCTTCCCCAGTGTTCATCCAGCTCATGCCATGTATGCTCTGCACAACTCTGTGTGGCTGTGCAGAGAAGGTACCTCTTACCTTTTTGTAGCTTGACTTCTTTATGTCCAGTTGTCGTCCTTCAGGGCTGGAGGTGGATGGAAAAGGCAAGTTAAACTAACAAAGCAGCAGCGGAACTCGGACAGCAAGAGGACAGCATTTCTCCCCAGCACCCCCCACTCCCCCATGGCCAGGGAGGACATTGTTCCAATATCTGCCCAGTGGTGGCATCAGAGGATAGGATGCTGTGACATGCAAGATCACTGCTGTCCAAGAGACCTTCCGGTAAAGATGACTGTCCTCTATCTGTCCATATGGTAGCCACTAGCCACAGGTGGCTGGTAGCTACTTGAGGTAGGACTCATGGGACTGAGGAACTGAATTTTAAATTGTATTTAGTTATAATTAATTTACATGTAGATACCCACATCTAGCTAGTGGCTACTGTATGAGATACAGCTCTAGACTCCTTTCAAACTAGACAGTCCTCTGTGGCCTCAAAAGTGTCAACGCCAGGTGAGCCTTTTCAATCTCCAGTCCATTGTGGGGGCCAAGCTGCAAGCTGTCCCACATGGCCGCCTACAGTCTATGGGCCTCGTGCCATTGTGGTGGGGCCAAATATTTACTATCTGGTTCTTTATGGAACCATTTTCAGGGGAGGTTTCTAGTGAGAGCTATACTATTTCCTTCTCTCCAGAACTTACACCTTCTCTCAGATATGACAAGTAGTAGCAGTAGGATTCACAGACAACCCTCCCAGAACCCACAGGTCAAAAACCTCTATCTTAAGAGAACATTCCAGGATCCTTCTCTTAGTTATTTGAAGTCCAGCAAGATTAAGACAAATTACCAAGTATCCAGTCACATATCCCAAATCTATACTTATGTATGGATGTCTTAAAGGAGCCCACATGTAAATAAGAGTGAATTACATCAAAAATACTTCAAAAAAAAAAAAAAAAGCAAAATTCTCAAAAAGAAAGAAATTCAGTCTCAGGCTAAAAATTAACATGCAAACTTCCTGACATAATATTTATCAGGTATTTATTAGCTGTCAGGCCATTTCACCCTGAGAGCAATCCTACAAGTACTGAAAATTAGGCTCAGAGAAGCCCAGTAATGAGTTCCAATTTGCCTTGTCCCTACAAGCTGCAGAGCTAGCACTTGAGACCAGAGATGCTGTCTTCAAAGTCCAAGCCCCGCCCACATGGAAGACCACCTCTCGGTGGCTGGTGCTATGGGCAGGGTGAAGGGGGTCACACTCCTTCCTCCTCCTGTTATAATCTGATCTGAGCCACCTACTTTTCACAGAACTGTGAGCAGGGCGAATGCTCCAGAAGCCCTTGGGCAAAGTGGCCCCAGGACCCTTCCTGGATGGGGCATGCCGCCTGATTCGTGACAGACAGCTCAGAGTCACCAGGGCAGAAGCAGTGCTCGGAGAACCTTGGGGATTTTAACCTTTCATTTCCTCAATATCTCTTCACCTTTTACCATTTTTAAAACTCAGAACCTGATCTACTTTCCAAATCAGTCCTTCACTCTATTCTTTCTACAGTATTATCTCTCAAACAAATTCTGCAGCAGTCTTGTCCTGTCCTACCACCAAGGAACAGCCCCGCCCTGACCTCCAGCCTTAACTATGCCTTCCTTACCAGCAGGAGAACATGTGGCTGCCAAGGAAAGTGCTGGTGAGTAAAGGGAGGTCAGCCCTTCTGACTCGGCCCTTCAGAGCATGCAGAAAGCATCGCTGTAACAGTTCATCCATTTGCTCTGCAAAAAAAGACAGGAACCACACCCCAGGGGCTATCGAATGGCTAGTGTTGTTCAAAAATCTCCCCGCCTAGCTCCATCTCTGTCTCACCCCTTAGCTCTGGAAAGAACCCCTCACAGATACCAAAGTTTCCAGATTTTCGTGAGTACTGAGTCTTTAAAGTGGGCTGACCCCTTCTCTGGGATCAAAGACCCATAGAGCTGGGAGTGTCCACCCAGAGAAGTAAGAGCCAATAGACTCTCTAGCTGGAAAGAGTCCAGTGCCAGGGCTGACTGGCACCTACAGGACTTCTGTAGAAGATGCTCAGGTGACAGGTAACCAAATACAGGACTTTCCCCTCCTCTCCTACAGCTGTGGTGCAGCTCTTGTCAGGAGAACAGTGCTTCATCTCCTAACTAGGGGTACGGAGGAGGCCCCTCCTCCCAGAGTTATACCTTGAAGGGTCTTGCTGTCTTTGAGGTCTGGGTTAAGGTCTCCAATGCTGGGACCTTCTGAGGCTCCTGCCAGGGGCATCTCCCCACACATCTGATGAGCCTGCCCATTCTCCTCCGCTCCTTCCAGGGTCAGGCGTTGCATGTCTCCCTGAGGAGTGTGGTCTGCCTGAACAGACCCCTTGTTTTCACTGAGATCTGGGGGGGGATCCAGGAGCAGTGGAGCGATGGAAGGTGGAGAGGATTTGTCTCCGGATCTCCTGGAAAAATCTCATGTCAGAAATACCAAGCAGTAGCCACAACTCTCCAGTCCTGGTTGGCGGTAGGCTGGATGTCCAGAGAAAAGGCCAGGGGCAGGTATCCAACAGAAGGTAGAGAGCCTGGGGACACATCTCAACTCTATTTCCAATTCTGGGCCAGAGAAGCGCCATGCCTCTGCTTCCTCATCTCTGAGATAGGAAGAGTAATTCTGGCTTCTTCCCTCCCAAAGGAATAATAATTTTATTAATAGACACCCTAAGACAGAGAAAGATGAAAGAAAAAGCAGTTAAAGAGAAGCCCCCAAAGTAGTTCCTTCATAAGTTAAAGCTAAGAAAACTAGTTTAAATTAAACAAAATCAAGTGCATCTGTGATACCAGTTTGGTGAAATATAAACCCAAGGTTCAGTGTATGTAATAAAGTACAAATACCTGGACTCCCCAGGGACTGCAAAACAGTTGCTTCTGTGTTAAATCAGAATGCAATCTAACTGGCAGAGCAGAGATTAGGTTTCATGCCGCTAAGCCTTACGAGGAAAAAGGCCATGCCACATAGCAGAGCATGCAGAGAGGTCAGAGTTTTACCTTAGCCAGGATTATATAAATCAAACTGAGTTTTAAGTAACAACTGAAGCAAAGCTTATTTGTATTGTTCACAGAGAGAAGAGAGTGTGTGTTTTGGCCAGTCTGATCAAGCAAATACCACAACTATTTTTTAAAAGTGAAGGAGAAACTGAGGCATCATCACCTTGACCACAGTTTTTCAACCTGTAAGTGTAGTTAATGAACAGGCCTCAAAGATCTGCTGAAATGGGCTGATGAAACAGGCCTGGCCCACATTTATTAAAGGAAGAAATCCAAGACGGACTTAAAAATGTAAGGAGGATTTTACCACAATAGGTCACAAAGACTTGGTCAAAAGCTCAGGTACACTGCTTTTGAGAAAAGCAGTTTTTATAAAACAGTTTTGGTAAAATGACAAGAAAATAAACTATAAACAGGTATAGGATGTGAGAAGGCAACAGTCACAATGAGAAAGTACAAATTCCGTAAGAGGAGAAGATGTGAAACGTGAAATATGGACAACATAAAAATAATCAGGCTCGTTCCTCCAGTGCCTGAAGACCTACTCTGATTTGATCTGGATTCAGAAGTGAGAATTTCAGAGCACACAACACAGGGCCAGAAGATGCCTAAATATGTGTGGCAAATACGATCAGGCTGAGCAAAGTCATACAAATAAATAGTACTTTAGTGAGGGCAGAGCAGACAATCCCTAAGATCTTCCAGGCGTACAAGTCTACGGTTCACCTGAAAATCATTCAAGTTCACTCTAATTTCTCAGCCAAAGAGGCAAACAAACAAACAAAGAAAAACCCCACTTTTCTCCATACTTAGCAAGGAATTAAAGTGTAGGCTCTTCAGCTTGTGTAAGGACACTAACAGGATGAAAACTCTCACTTCTGATTCCAGGCCGCGCGCTCTCTCCGCCCACCCGGCTTCTCTGCAAAACAGAATCAACACTGAACCCACCACAGATGGTCCTGGTAAGTGTGGAGCACAGAGAAGCCCCTTCCCTTCAGGCCCGAGGTCAGCATTTCAGCTGTGGATATGGCAGCGACTCCAATGGCAACTGGGGCTCTAGGAGGAGGCCAGACACAAGATCAGGGCAAGTCTTTCAGGAGGGCACACGTCAGGACCATCTCCACACATATGCAAGGCACAATGGCTAGAAACTTGAAGCACCCACGTGAATTACAGAACAACATTAGCCTAGTGTCAGTTTTCTTCAGATTACCTATAAGGAAGACTTTCACATTTCCCTTAACCAAACGTTCCTCTTCTGTATAAATTACTTCTCTGCTGATGTTACCACCGGGTGTGTTTTAACTCCTCTTATGAATTATACCCATGCAGGACTTGGAAGGATATTTAAAGTTCCCTTTCTTTAATTACCTTAAAGAAGGCATAGCCATCCTATAAGGAAGTTGGAAAACGAGACAATTCAGATGCCATAAATCAGGCTGACAGATGCCATGGGGAAGAAAGAAAAGACAGTGACACCAACTAGAGAGGTTCCTTCTGTGCTGGCTCTTACAACAGAGCTAACAGAGCTTGCTCTGTGAAACTAGCTCAGAACTGGAAGTACCCAGAATATATTTAAAGCACACACACACACACACACACACACACACACACACACACACACACACACACAGAATAATTACAAAAAACTTCCAAAGCCCAAGTGGGGAATCTCTGTCAGCCCAGTGTTACTCAGGCATTGCCCATACAGCGCCTGTGAGTATCTGTGACCACAGGATAACAGCAGGGGATACACAAGCCTAGCAAAGTCACCTGGGTTCAGGGGAAAGGATTCAAGGACAGAGTTTCCAACACTTGAACTTGAAAAAATGCTAAACCTGGTTGCTCCACTTACTGTGCCTATCAGTTAGTTCCAGTCATAGAAACTTAAAATCTAGCTTCTTTCCCAGTTCCTAAGAGAGGGCTCTTTCCTTCTACCCCTAGAAAGGTAAACAGTTCAAGAACTTGTCTCAAATGTGACGAGTATTTTTAATAAACCCCTTGTACCCTTATATCCTGCCACAAACCACTCTAAAGCTTCACACCAATATACATTCCCCCAATGGTTCACTGTTTCTTCCAGAAGGTTCTGTTTTTTCACTCAATCCTTTATGGATATGTGTTGGAGGCTGTCATCCCCCAACCCCCTTTACCTAAGTTTTTCTCCCAAAGGCTCAGGGGCTCAGCTGGCTGGTACAGTACCTGTTCCCCACCAAGGCAATGGCACAGAGGTCACCCTTCTGTACCTGAGGCAGACCAGCAGGGGGCACCACTAGTCCTGGGAGCATCAAATCTGCGTCAAACAAAAGTATCACAGCCTACATTATGCCTCCATCTAATTCCATATTTACTTCATTCTTTATTCATTTACTCAACAAACATTTAAGCATAAATTATGTTATTCATGACAAAAATTTAAAAATGGCAAACAGTTTATCAGATCTTTTGGCTTGGAGAGAGGAGGGGAGAGTGGTCAAACTGAAGCACCAAGCTGGGGGTTCAGTTCGATGGTCAATCTTCTCCTGGCTTCCTAAATTCAGCTTATTGATTTAATTATAGCATATGGCAGAACACAGAGCAGTTTCACATCACTTATTTTAGTGATGCTTTACAACAGGGTCAGAGAGGCCTAGAGAGTTCATGGAACCAGTCAAATAAAAGACATAAAACAATTGGGGTTGGAGGAGAGGGTTTCACTCTACAATGGTATGAATGCAGCAAATAGGTACATTTATTAAATGAGTTGGCCTCACTAAGTAAGTTTCAGCCAGTAGCCAGAATACAGGAAAACCTTCTTACCTGCTCCCCCCACCAGTTTTTCCAGCACCAGAGGCCACGTCGTGAATGTTGGTAGAAGATCAGGATAGGACCACAGGGTATATACTGTCCAAGAGAAAAAAAGGCCCAAAAAGCACTTACTGACAAAATGTTACTCCCCTAGGGAAATGGCAAAGCCCAATGCCAGTCACTTTAATTAGAATATAGCAAAGAAACTCAACTCAAAGCGAGAGAGAAGGTTGTGAGGTGATACTCAAAGAGACTTCATTCCTGAGGAAGACAAGACTCAAGAGACTGTCACTTGAGACATGGAGGCAACTATTTTTCCACCTGGATTGCAGCAGAAGAAAATTGACCACAGTGGATAAAATAGGAACAGAAACTCAATGAGGATTCTATTTATGACCTCAGATGCAAGTAACCCCCAAACAGGGTTCCTGCATATTAGAAATTTTAAAACTTTACCATATCTATTATCTGTATTCCTTTAGTTTCCATAGTGATCAGAAGGGCCTGTGTTTGTAAAGAAGCAAAGTGGACTGGGGGTAAAAGTGACAAGACTGTATTGCACTATGGCAGCCAACCTTGGAGGAAGAGAAGTCCCAAGTGACAAAGAAAGGATCAGCAGCTATGGAAAAGAAAAAAAGATGCTGAGTCCCCAAGATCTGTGACAAAAGAAAGCAAAGAAACTGGCCAGTCAGAACCAAAGAAAGAATCCCTGTGAGAACCTGACTGAAGTACATCACTAAGACTCCTGGGTAAGTAACAATCAATTCCGCTTCCTTCCTATCATAGCATCTCTTCTATATCTTAAGAAAATCCTGCTAAGGATTGTTCTGAGAAATAATTAGCACAATGCCCTGAAATTCCACCCTTTTCAGACATGTGCTACACCCCTGTTTAACCCACTATTAAGTACTGTTCCTTTCTTGAGAGTTTTCCTTGACAACCATCTTTTCTTTGTGTGTTAGTCCTTTCTTTCCTCCCTCTATTAGCAGTTTCTGATCTTGAAAGGCCCAATTCTGGGAACACAAAGATCCACAAAGATCATTAGGGATGATATTAAGAGATTTTGCGTGTATTTGTTTTTATGAAAGACAGGTTAATAGAAGATATTAGAAACAGATAGTAGGCAAAGTCTCTAGTAATGGATCTCCAATTTATTGCCATACCTGTGGGATATAGATTTTTCTCCAGTTCAAATAGGATGGGGTTACCACCACTCACGTACACAGTCACGGCATCACCTCTGTGAGCATACAACTTCACAATGTTGAGTTCCTCCTTTCCAGGTACTAACTCAGAGACCTGACAGGTTCCAAGGGTGGGAAAAGCAGCTGTCACATCAGCCCGAAGTTTTCTCCTGCAGAAAGCATACCAATACTAGGTATGAATGCTGCCTGGATGGATTTAATAAATATTGAGGACTCAGAGGACTTACTGTAAAAAAATCATGAAAGCCAAGGAAACGCTGCTTCGTTTATGATACCCCATTCTCACATATTCTCAGAATTCCTATTTTCTTTCTCATTCAATGTTTCATCTATTTTCACACATCCCTGGATCTTGTCTTTTTACACAAAGGAAAACTGTTGCCCAGGGAGGGACCCAATGTAACCTGACATTAGAAACACAGCCCTGCCTCCCTAACTCCATCCCTACCCCTCAGACCTACTCCTTTCTCATATATGCTCGGTAAATCTGTCAGCTTATTAAAAGCTATACCAGGGTAGCAAGAATGACAATTATAAAACAGTAGTTCCAAAATTTTCAACATGATATCTGCATTTTTAAATATTGTTCTTATCAGGTGCACCTTAGGTTCTCCTACCTCACCTACCATCTCTCTTGTCAGAAGTAATTACTAGACACTTTTTCTCCTATACTTTAAGTTCTGTGTCACATATGTTTATCTTCCAAGAGGTTCTATGCTCTGTGGAGGCAGAAACCCTGCATTCCTTCATTTTTGCATCCTCCACAAACAACTTAAATAATCTGCAGTCAAAACGTGTCGTTTTCTTTAAAACTCAGTATATCCAAAAGAACCTAGGAGATAATTTAAGTCTCCTCTCCATCTGCAGTCTCAAAAAGTGTCTGACCTACCCCTAACCCTTGGGTTCTCCGCGGGAACCCTCGGCCTCCACCCTAGCTGGCTGACTCAGCCCAGAGAGGACCTTGGGTCGGTGAGCCTGAGAGTCGTGGTAGGCGGAGCAGGCCCCTTCCTTCCCTCACCTGTCTGACCCCTTGATGGCCGTGTTGGACTTGACCCGAAACACCTTGGCAAACATGTCTGCTGAAGTGGCCTGGGGAAGATAAGGAGAGGACAGAATTCAGGGGCAGTCAGGAAAACGAGAGCGTGGACAGTCGGCTGACCGGGCTGTAGCCCTGGGAGCAGCCATACTGGGGCCCGGCAGGGAAAGAGGCCCGGCTGGAAACCCGAGCCGCCTACCTTCACGGCTGTTGCCGTAGCGGAGGCCGCGGCAGCGACCGCCTCTAGTGGCGACTCCCGGAACTGAAGCAGGTCCGGAAGGGGCGGGGCGGGGCGGGGTGGGGTGTAAGGCCTTGAGGACGCCGGGGCGGGGCGCGGCGCGACACCCCGCCCCCGAACGCCGAGGTCCGTCTGCGCCTGCGCAAGAGGCTTTTGCCGATTGTTTCTACTGACCCTCCCGGGAGTGTCCACAGGAATTTGGTTCATTAACGCAATCAGCGTTGGTGTGGAGTTGGTACTCTGCCTGTTCCCTTTCCATTCAATTTAGTTCAATTCCACGAAATTAACTGAACTCTTGTTTTATTCAACTTTCATGCCTCTTCAGTGCTTTTCTTAAAGCCTGTTGTTTCTTAAGATCTTTACATTTTATTGCTGTTTTCTAATACATGAGTTGATACAGCAATAAGAGAATCCATTCTTGTCCCCAAATTTGCCCGTATTTTATGAGGAAAAAACTACAAATGATTTTCAACTCTAATTACTTTAATATATTTGGGGTCATTTTAATATACCTGTGGGGTCCTCCCCAGCATTGGGGCGGGCTGGGGGAGTGGGGTTGGGGAACTCGTTCCAAAGTAATTAAATAAGATCAAATAAGATCATACTGCTTATTTACAAAATCTGTGAGATAGATTAATTTTACTGCTTGGTTTCTCTACTCCCTAGCAGTGAGATTCCGAAGCTTGCATGCGCTACACCACATGGAGAGATCTACCTCATAGGCTTCCATGAGAAACTGTTGAGATAATGTATGTGTTATGTTACACAACATGCGCTTTGTAAAATTTCCAATGACTTTTTTTAAGTCTCAGAGGGGAGTAAGGAATTGGGTTTCCCAAGAGGAACAGCTTTACACCCTGAAGGCAATGATTTAATCACCTGGAATCTGACCCTTCCTGAATTAAATTTGGCGTATGAGAACTTCAGAATGTCCATCTAACAAGGAGAAAAATTTCACTTTATTGATTTCATTATACAGTTGCATAAAAGGAAATTCCACATTGGCTGCCCAAAGATTTTTCGAAGGGCTCTCATTGTGGCCTAGGGGGTCAGCCCCAACTCTGGCTGTTCTTATACTTTAGATCCACCAGGCCTTTCTTTGAAGCACCTCAGTCACAAGCCCACAGTCAGAGGAGGTCAAGTAAGACAGTGCACAGAGTCCTGTCTCCTTGGGCCAAACCTGCTCACACGTTGCCGGGTGATGCTGCTGCAGCATAGCCACTAAGGATGCCTCTGTCCAGAGGTCCGAGGAAGGTTATTCGAGGGAATACTGGAAAGTTCAACCTGTGGAAACTATTGTACACCAGATGTTCTGGATAAGAAGGCATAAATTACTGGCCTAAAACTAAACTCATGGCCTGTAAGTAGGTGTCAAGACCCAAGGAGATTCTGTACCATGAGCAAGATGTCCCTTTTCCTAGATGGGTGGTACCCCACCTTCTCTGCCTGTTTCACTGACCTGCCCACTCCTTCTTAGAAGACTGTTATCTGGCAACCTGCAAGCCCTGAATCCTCAGCCTTCCACTGGTGGCTCCAGTGGAGCCCCACAGGATTTTGTTCCTTACTCTTGGCTCTGACAAAACTGCTACAAGGCACAGAGCAGCTATGCCAAGAAGGCTGACTTCTGGGGTGGGGGGCGGGCAGGAGTGTGTGTGTCATTTTCACTAATTATACCTGCAATAACATGGTTATCAGGTAGAATTTTACAAAAAATAGAAATATTTTGAAGCAAGTGTAAAAGAGAAGAGAGATTCCACTTTCCTTAGCCTTCCCTTTTCACAGTGAGTCCTAGGGTGGAGGGTGGGAGATTCAATGAATTTAATTCAGTAAAACTTTACTAGACAATTACTGGTCAGGTTCTGTAGCTATTAAGATGAATTAGACACAAGCCCTTTGCCCATAAGGGGCTCACAGTCTGATGAGTGTCATTTGTGTCCTCTACGGTGTGCCATTCTGTCCACGGCTACCTGCGTTTTACTCCTGCATGAGCCTTCTCTAGTCTTTACTGAAAGCTGAACTTAAATCCCAGGAATCATAGGTCACATCGACATTGAAATTTCAGGTGTAATATATGGTGTGAGAATTTTCTGAGGGCTTTTTCGTTACAATTTATTTTCATTGAGGTAACTGATTTACAAAATAATATCACTTTAGATGTCCAGGTTTGCCATTCAGCAAATATATGATGACACATCATGCCCACCAGCAAATTACCAGAAGTCCTCTACCACTGTTGACTGGACCACCACCATCACCACCACTTGCTCCCACTATACCCCCAACCCCACTGGTAACCTCAGTTCTATTGTCAATGTCTAGAAGTTGTTTTTGTTTTGTTGTTTCTTTGCTTGCTTGTTTTATATTCCACATATGAGTCTCACTCTTTCTGAATTATTTCACTTAGTATAATCCCCTCTAATTCTATCTATGTTGTTGCAAATGTTAGGATTTCATCATTTTTAGAGCTGTGTTATATCCTGTATTATTTTGTATACTACCAAATCTTCCTTATTTATTCATCTTGTGGTAGAAGACCGTTTCCCTGACTCCAATGCAAAAGTTATTCTGCCAGGAATTTTCCACCACACTACAGATACTGTAACTATAACCTGTTCTCGGACTATTGAGACTGTAGCTACATCCCGTTATCCGTACCAAGGACTAACAAGCAGCACAGCCTCCCTACCCTGCAGCTGTGCATAACTGATAAGAGTTGCCAGTAGAAACCATACGTAACAAAGGAGATGAACCTTTATCTCAGAGTATCAAAGGAGCTCCCCTAGATCCCCTGCTGCTCAGCTTTGGGTAACAATATTCCTGAGCCAGTACAGGTGCTTGCAATAAAGTGGTTTTTATCTGCCTTTCTAGTGCCCAGTTGTCAGTCTTCTCACGTCTGGAGGCTTTGCCATAACAATCTGTTGATGGGCACTTGTAGTTTCCAATTCTTGGTTATTATAACTAATGCTGTAATAAACATGGCGGGGGTGCATAGATCTCTTTGAATTTGTGTTTTTGTGTTTTGGGGGGCTGAGTACCTACAAGCGGAATAACAGGATCATATGAAACTTCAGTTTCAACTTTGTGAGGCATTTCCATAAGGATTTCACCATTTTACACCTCTGCCAACTGTGTAAAAGCGTTCCCTTTTGTCGGCATCCTTGCCAACATTTGTTGTTTCCCATATTTTGAATAATAGCCATTCTCACAGGTTTGAGGTAGTATGTCATCGTGTTTTGATTTTCAAATCCGTAAGAACCAGAAAGAAGGAACATTTTTTCATGTGTCTCTTGGCTATCTGTGTTCTTTGGAGACGTTTCTATGCAGAGCTGTGTTCATTTTACTGGATTGTTTGCTTTTCTGCTGTTAAGTTTTATGATTTATTGATCTATTTTGGATATTAAGTCCTCATCAAAGGTATTAAATATGCAAATATATTTTCCCATTCAGTAGGCTGTCTTTTCATTTTGGTAATAGTTTGGGTTTTTTTTTGCCTTACAGAAATTTTAATTTGATGTAGTCCCATTTGTTTATTTTGTTTGTTTTCAGTTGAGTCCACAGACTGCTCTAAGGCCAATCTCAAGAAATTTACTGTCTAAGTTTCCTTCTAAGTATTTTATGTTTTCTGGTCCTATATACAAGTCACTAATCCTTTTTGAATTAATTTTTGTGCCTGGCATTATGGTCTAGATTCTTTCTTTTGCTGTCCAGTTTTACCAATACCATTTGTTGAAAAGACTTTCCTTTTTCCATTGTGTGCTCTTGGCTTCAATGTTGTAAATTAACTAACCATATATGTGTGAGTCTATTCAATTTGATTCTATTTCTCTGATCCGTGTATCTCTTTTTATTGAAGTACTATACAGTTTTGATCACTATCACTTTTGCTTTGTAGTATAGCTCAAGATGTGGGAGTGTGATACCTCTACTTTTGTTGTTTTCTTCCCATAAGTGCTTTGTCAGTTCTGGTTCTTTTATTACTCCATACAAATTTAAAAAAATTTTTGTTATATTTCCTTGAAAATTGCCAGTGGAATTTTAATGGGGATTGCATTAAATCTGTACATTGCTTTAGGTAAGATGGCTATTTTAACAGTGCCAGTTTTTCCCAACCATGAGCATGGAATAGCTTTCCATCTCTTTGTATCTTTATTTGTTTTGAACAATGTCCTGTAGTTTTCATTTTACAGGTCTTTCACCAACTTGTGTTAAATATATTCCAAGGCATTTAATATTTTTGTTTCTACTGAAAACAAGAAAATATTCTTAATTTCATTCTCTTCTAGACCATTCTTTGTATATAAAAATACAACAGTTTTTTTAATAGTAATTCTTTTATCCTGCCACTTCACTTTATTGATTTATTAATTCTAAGAGTTTTTGGTGGAATCTTTTGGGTTTTATGTAATATTATGTCATCTGCAAATAGTGACAGTTTTGCTTCTTATTTTCCAATTTGTATTCCTTTTATATCTTGTTTACCTAACTCTTCTGGCTGGGGCCTCCAACACAATGAAGAATAAAGGTGGTGAGAGTGGACTTCCTTGCCTCATTACTGATCTTAAAGGAAAAACTTTCCATTTTTTGACATTGAGTATGATGTTGACTGTGGGTTTATCATATATGGTGTTTATTGTGTTAAGTTATCTTCCTTCTGTCTTATTTTATGTAGCATTTTAAATGGGTGCTTAACCTTATCAAATGCTTTCTATGCATCTATTGATAAGATCATGTGATTTCTCCCTTCTCCCTTTTGTTGATGTGGTATATTACCTTAATAGATTTGCATATGTTGAGTTACCCTTGCATCTCCAGGATAAATCTTTCTTGGTCATGATAGATGATGCTTTCGATATACTATTGAATTCAGCTTGCCAATATTTTGTTGAGGATATTTGCATCTATGTTCATTAATGATTTTGGTCTGTAATTTTCTTTTTTGTGTAATGTACTGGCCAGCTTTTGATATCTGTGCAATTTTGGCCTTATATAAATATTTGGAAGTGATCTCTATTCTTCATTTTTTGGAAAAATTTGAGGTGTAGGTAGTCTCTGAAGTTTCGGTAAAACTCATTAGTAAAGTCATCTGGTCTCAGCTGTTTGTTTTGAGGGAGTCTTTTAATTACATCTTCAATTTCTTTGCTTTGATAGATCCATTCAGGTTTTCAAAGAACCAGCTTTTGTTTCATTGATAATCTGAATTATGTTTTATTTCTATCTAATTTATTTCTGCTCAAATTTTTATTATTTCCTTCTACTGACTATTGGTTTCAAATGTTCTTCTTTCTCTGTATCCTCTAGGTGTGGAGCTAGATTGTTTGCCATTTTTTCTGGTTTCTTGAGGTAGGCTTAGATTGCTATCAATTTTCCTCTTAGTACTGTTTTTACTGAATCCCATAACTTGTGTTTTCACTCTAGTTTGTTTCCAAGTACTTCCTAATTTCCCTTTTGATTTCCAATTTACCCAAAAGTCATTCAAAAGCATATTGCTTAGCATCCACATATTTTAGAATTTCCCAGCACTCTTTATTATTGATTTCTATGCACCATTGTGGTCAGATTTATGCAATTGTGGTCAGAAAATATACTTGGTATGATTTCAGTCTTCATAAATTTGTTGACACTTGTTTCGTGTCCCAGGAAAAACATGAATTCTGGTACACCCCGGTGGATTAGTGGTTGGGTGCTGTCCACATGCATCCTAAAATCTCTAGGTCACATCCTGGGGTCAACAGAAACAACCAAGATGAACAACTAAATGAAACAAATTGAATGTTTCTTCCTCTCTCTTCCTGCCTTCTGCTTGCTTTAATTCCTACCTGCACCTTTCCTTTAAAAAAGAAAAGTCTCTCTAAAAAATTTTTGAGTGGGAAAGGAGTTAAGATGTTGACTTGGTAGGAATGCGTCAGATCTCCTCTCAACAGAACAACTAGAAATAAACTATTTTTCAGACACACACATGGAGGGGCAAGCCTGGAGGCTGCAGAGGCAGTGGCAGCAATCACCACCATAAGGGTAGGCAAAAGCATCAGGGTTCAGTGCCGCACCACAAATTTAGGACTCCCAACCTTGGGGGAAAAAGTGGTGGAGGAATTGGAGCTTCTGGAAGAACTGGGCCTTCTAGGAGTTGCTCCAAAAGCAGCAGAGAGCTCATCTAGCAGATCTGGGACACAAAGCTGGCAGAGAGGGTTTTGGTGCAGGGTGGAAGATGGGCTTACCCCAGTGGTCTGAGCAGGAGAGTCCAAAGGAAAATTACACAGGGTGCTGCCATAACTGGAAGGCAACTAGAGGGATTCTCCACCCCTAACCTCTCCCCTCATATTGTCCTGGAGTCACAGACATGGACACATTTTTAGAAAAATACAGACTACCAAGACTGAACCTGGAAGAATAGGAACACCTGAACAGAACAATCGCAAGCAAGGAAATTGAAAAGATAATCAAAAGTTTCCCTAAAAATAAAAGCCCAGGACCAGATGGCTTTTCTAGTAAGTTTTACCAAACCCTCAGAGAAGAACTAATTAATACCTATTCTTCTCGAACTCTGCCAAAATATTGAGAACAGGGAACACTTCCAAACACTACCAATGAGGCTAACATCATACTGATACCAAAAGCTAACAGAGATGTCACCAAGAAAGAAAATTACAGATCAATATCTCTAAGGAACATAGATGCAAAATTTTTCAGCAAAATAGCAGCAAACTGAATCCCAAAGTGCATCAAAAGGATCATCCATCATAAGTGGGAGTTATCCCAGGGTTGCCAGGATGGTTCAACATACATAAGTCTATTAATGTCATCACACACCATATCAGCAGAGCATGGAGAAAAGCTGCATTATAGTATCAATAGATGCAGAGAAAACTTTTGATAAGATCCAACACCCACTTATGACAAAAACCCTGCATAAAATGGGGATAGAAGGTACTTACCTCAACAGAATAAAGGCCATGTATGATAAACCCACAGCCAATACCATTGTCACTGTCAAAAAATTGAAAGCATGTCCTCTAAGGTCAAGAACAAGGCAAGGCTGCCCACTCTAACCTCTGCTATTTATTATCACAGTGGAGGTCCTAGCCAGAGCAATTAGGCAAGAAAAAGAAGTAAAATGAATCCAAATTGAAAATGAGGAATTGAAACTGTCATTATTTGCAGATGACATGATTATATATATTGAAAACCCTAAAAAATTCTGTCAAAAATGACTAGAATTAATCAATAAATACAATAAAGTGGCAGGCTACAAAATTAACACACAAATACCCATTTAATTTTGTATGCAAACAACATGCTAGAAGAAAATGAAATCAAGAAAATCACATTGTTTAAAAGAGAAGTAAAAAAAGAAATCAAATATCTTGCAATATACTTAATAAAGGAGGCGAAAGACCTGTACAATGAAAACTATAAGTCCTTCTTAAAAGTAATAGAGAAGGATACAAAGAGATGGTAAACATTCCCTGCTCATGGTTGGGAAGAATCAATATTGTTAAAATGGTCATCTTACCTAAAGCGATATGCAGATTTAATGCAATCCCCATTAAAATCCCATGGGTTTGTTTCAAGGAAATAGAACCAAAAAGTTTTAAATTTATATGAACATAAGACCCCAAAAATCCAAAGCAATTATGAAAAAAGAGAACAAATCCAGAAGGATTACTCTCCAGATATTGAGTTATACAAAAAAAGTGATAGTGATCAAAATGATATGGTGCTGGAATAATAACTGAGGCACAAGTAAGTGGAATAGAAGATGACTCACACATATAGTCTATGACAAAGGAACCAAAAGCATATGATAGAGAAAGGAAAGTCTCTTCAATAATTGGTGTTGAGATAATTGGACAGCCAGCCACATTCAAAAAATGAAGCTAGACCACTCTAACCATTCACAAAAATTAACTAAAAATGAGACTTGGACATAAGATGAGAAACCATAAAACTTTTGGAAGACAACATAGGAAAGATATTCCATGACGTCAGTCTTAGGTCTTTGGAGACTCAACTCCAATGTAAAGGGAAACAAAAAAATAAATAAATAAACAATTGGGCTATATCAATCTAAAAAACTGCTTCACAGCGAAAGATAACATTACCAAAACAAAAAGACAATATACTAATTGGGAGAAGATATTTTTGTTTCATATTTCTGACAAGGGCTTAATATCCAAAATATACAAAGAACTCATACTCAATAACAGAAAAAGAGGTAACCCAATAAAAAAAATGGGAAGAAGAATTGGAGAGACATTTTTCCAAGGAAGACATACAGAGGTCGACAGGCACATGAAAAGATGTTGCTACTCGCTGGCTATCAGGGAAATGCAAATCAAAACAACAATGAAATATCACCTTACACCTGAGATGTTTGCTATTATCAAAAGTCTGGAAACAATAAATGTTGGCGAGGATGTGGAGAAAAGGGAACACTTATACACTGTTGGCAGGAGTGCAAATTTGTTCTACCCTCATGGAAAGCAGAATGGAGATTCTTCAAAAAGTAAAAATTTAATATGGAAGTCCCATGTGTTGGGAAATCCCAACCCACTTCCAGGTGTTTACTCAAATGGTACAAAAACACTAATTCGCAGAGATTTATGTACCCCCATGTGTATTGCAGCCCTATTCACAATAGCTAAGTACTGGAAGCTACCAAAGTGCCCAACGTCAGATGACTGGATAAAGAAGAGTTGGTATACACATGGAATACTACACACCCCTTAGAAGAGATGAAATGCTGTCATTTGAATCAAGATGGATGGACCTAGAGAGGATTATGCTAAGTGAATAAGTCTAAAGAAGAAAGATAGGTACCAGATGACCTCATTCTTAGGAGAAATGTGAATAGATTAAACAAAGGAAGAGATGAAAACCAACAAAACCAACCCTCAAACATTGGCAATAGAACTGAGGTTACCAATGGGGAGTAGGATGGCAGGGGGTGGGGGTGGCGACAAGTGGTGGGTAAGGCCCACTGGACAGTGGTGAAGAACTCTCTGTACTCTGGTGGAGGGCAGGGTGTGTTGACATATATTTGAGGAATGGGGAGCCTGCACATATGGTGAACTATACATATGAGTTTAATTTGTAAAACAAACTTAAATCAATAAAATACTATTTAAAAAATTAAAATAAACAATGAAACCAAAGGTATGATTGTAAAAGCAGAAAAATATCTAAGTGGTGCCTAAAAGAATTATTATTCAGATGAAAAGCCCTATAAGTATTTTAAGGTCATTTCCCATGGATATTCTCCACCAGACAATAAAATGCCTAAGAATTTTGAAAACATTGACCTCAGCAGACTCCGAAGAAACCCCAGATAAAGTCTTAACTTAAAGAGATTTGTGTGAATGGCTTTGTCTAATGAGTAAACCCCAATAAGATTAATAGAGAATTATGTTAATTCCAGCAATATTAGTTTGTATTGAAAGGGACAGAGATAATACAAAATGAAAAGAGAACTTTGGACCGCCTAACCTCTTCAGAAAGAAAAAAACCTGAGAAAACTTCAGTTGCAAACAGACTGTCCTTTATCAAAAAAAAAAAAAAAAAAAAAAAAGGGAAAGGCAGATTTAAGAGTCCAGGGGTGGAGTCAAGAGCCATCATTCATAAGCCTTTAACCCTAAACAGGGAACCGGCAACATGCACCTTGATGGATCTCATAATATCTCTAAGAGCGACTCCTGCGCGCCTCTCATTTCCTCCTCTTTGGGGAATATCTACAATGATTATACTATGCCTCTCCCAATAGTGTACGTTGGGTTTGTTTGGCAGAGCTATCTTGTGTCATTTCATCTACAAATCTACAGATCAAGAACTAAATTTAAACAGGTATACTTGAGGAACTACATCTGAGTAGCACCATCTGCACTACCTGATTTTGATGCTGAGAACCTTAATTTTGAACTGAAAAAACGAATGAAATTTTGGGGGACCTGGCAAGGAATTCATTGTTTTACACATTGGAAGGACGTGCATCACTGAAGGCCAGAGGGGAGACCATGGTAGCCAGACTACAGGAGGTCTTTATGTCCTTATCTGGTCCCCTCCCATGTGATATCAGGATTGACTTCTGTAACTGATATTGACCAATGCAATAGTGTATAACTCCTGAGTCTAGGTCATAAAAAACACTGTGGCTTCAACCTTGGTCTCCTGTATTTCTTGCTCTGGAAGAAGCCAGTCACCATGTTGGGAGGAAGTTTCAGCATTTAACTTCTGAAACAACATGGGACCAGATGGACATGGAGAATAGGGAGTTGCTGACAGGATGGAACCACAAAAGGGCATGGAATTATTTTTGGCACCAGAGGCTTTTAGAATTAAATTGAGAAATCTCTCTCTTCCTGTCTCACCTGGAACCACCTGCAACATGGCCTGTCTTTGATGTTAAAAGCACTGCACTCTAACGCTCAAGAATTCTTTCTTGAACCCTTTGCTGCTGGACCCCAGACTACCCATATCCCCCACCCGCATCAATCATCTTGGAAAGACACTCAAGAAAACTTGCAAAGAGATACATGTGGAGCAGAACCAACCTGCTAGCTCCAACTTGCCTGTCATTTGACTGAGTCACCTTGGAAACAGCTTCTAGCCCTGGCAAGTCGAAAGGGGACAGGAAAGGAAGAAGCTCTAATTATAAAACCTTTGTCAGGAAATGTATGACAGTTGTGGGTTTTTTATGAATGGGGAGGCCTTTACTGAACTCAATATTCAAGGGGAACACTGCAGGTAAAGTTATGCTTATCGGGGTTTACAGGGGCAAAACAAAACTGCAAGGCAAATTTGAAGAAGGCAGATTTCCCCACTCCCAGCTTAGCAATGTTATGTTGGTCTCCTGTCTAGGTGGAGGCCAGGAGAGAACAGGGCATCCATTCTGACAAACAGCTGTACCCGCTTTCCGTCTGTCCATATACCCTGGGAACCCTGAGCTGCACCCGGCAGACTTTCTTTATATGTATGATGCTTTTGTGTGCTTTTTCTTGAAGCTGCCCAAACTAGATACTCTACTAGACTTTAAAATCTCCTTATTTCTTCACTGTCTTCCCCAAACTTCCAGCCCTGAAAGTACATGAATCTGGGTGGTCCGAGGTGGCGGCTGTGGAAGCCTTCAGATACTGACAATTAGACAGAAAAAGATTCTTACAGCTGCTCAGAAGTAAAAGCTTCCATGTCTGAGAAAGTTACAGTTCTATCCTTGCCTGGGATGGATCTGCAAGGAAATGACCTGAGGTGAAGATTTTCTCCACAATTTGTGGACGGACTTGGCATTGGAGACACTCAGAACCTAAGGGGTCTGGGGACACTACACAAATAAAGGAAATGCCTTAACAGATGGCCCCGTTCCCAGGGAACTTCAGGCCCTGCAGCTTGGATGCCTGCGGCAGTGAGAAGGGGAAGAGAGTGCAGTCTGACTTGGCTTCTTGCTGTGGCGCTGAAGAACACCCAGGGGATCAGCAGTCTAGACCCAAAACCCAGTGGCTGAATCCTTGATTCAGCTTCCTGAAAGCCAAAGTCAGAATTGCAAATGGTACTTGATCCTAAGAGAAATCCTCCTTTTAAACTGATGCGTATGGTACTTTTGGAGCCTGTGGTAAAACCTCAGGCTAGAACTGCACAGACCACACAACAGTCTGAAAGGAAAAGTGGCCCAGAGGAACAAGCACAGAGGTCTTTTTCGGAACATGATACTTTTCTAGTTTTATGCTCTGTACAGCAAAGCCAAGCATGGACAGACTGCTTTTGGTTTAATACCTCCTTTCTGAAGACTGGAAGGCAAAAGAATTTCTAGAATCTGGCACTGGGCCACACTCCTGGAGTGGGAAGTTTGAATGTCTAGGGGTTGGCTGTACAGAGGTAAGAAGGACAGCGACACCAGCTTTGTATCTGCAAGCATTGGCATTTGCTTCCTTTGCTTTGAAAAGATGTGGGTGAATCGACTTTGCTCAACTTTGTGAGCACAGCCCTGTCTAGGGACAACAGACCAGCAGGCAGAGAGCTTATCAATCAAGGGTGGAGGCAAGAAGTGGCACAGCCAGTCACACTGCTCCTTTCCCCCCCTTATCCACCCCTCTGTCCTTGGGCTACATAAGATTAATGACAAAGAAGAAAGCTATGATATTGGAAGAATGGAGCTACAAACCAAGGAATGCCAAGGTCATTAGTAACCACCAGCAGCTAGGATTAAAACTGGGGACAGAGCCATCAGAAGAAACCAGTCCTGCTGACACTGTAGACTTCTGGACTCCTGAACTGTGAGAGGATACATCTCTGCTGTTTTCAGCCATCCACTTTGTGGTGATTTGTTATGGCAACCATGGGAAAAAGAAATAAAAACTTGCTCACAGAAAGACTGGTACACATTGTTCACAGGAACTTGATTCATAATAGCTTCATAATGGACACTGCCCAAATGCTCAACAGGTGACTGGAAAAACAAATTGTGGTCTAACTACGCAGTGGACTCCTACTCCTTAATAAAAAAGAATTAAGTAGTGAAATATGCAAACATATGGGTGGATCTTAAAAGCAGCATGTTGAGAGAATGTAGTCAGACACCAAGAGTACACACCATATAATTTCATTGATGTAGAGTTCAAAACAAACAATACTAACTGATGGTGGGTGTATCTGGGGTAAGATAATCAACCAGAAAGAGGTACAACGGAGCTGGGCTTATAGAAATATCTTATATCTTGTTTGGAGTGTTTCACAGGACTGCACTTCTGTTGAACTCATCAAGATATATATTTAAGGTCTGTGTATTTTATTAGGTATAACATTTACCTCAAAATAGTAAATAAAAAATTCAAAATGCAAAAAGAATTTAGGAGATAAGGTTATATGCACTTGAGTATGTGTGAAGGGCTTGTGTTTGGAGGAGAGGGAGAAAAAGGAGTTACTTGAAGTGATTTTTTAAAGGCCAGATCGCAAGTCTAATTTAAGATATTTCAGATGAAGATTTTATTCCCTACATGTAGAGCTGACAGACTTAGCAAGCAAAATCACAAGTTTCCAAGTAAAATTTGAATTTCAGATGAAGAATGAATAATTTTTTAGTATCAGTATGTCCCAAATATTACATGGAACATACTCATATACACATGTCTAGTCACATAGTGCGGATCTGCTGATGACCTGTGTGGACCAGTCCAAGAACAGCAGGTAGAGCCAGAGAAGAAAAGACTCTTTAGGAAAAGTGGATTCAAACTGTGGAATTTCTCTAGTAGGTATAAATTTGATGTCTGAGAGTTAAAAATATGAGTTTTAGTAATGAAAGACAAAGAGGGATAGGAGAAAGGGGCAACCATGAGGATGAAAATGTGGGTTCTCTGTACACCTAGCAAAGGCTCTGCCCACAGAAGACATCTGATACACATTGTTTGGTTTGGGGGCACACATCTGGAGGACAGGAAGCTGAAACCTGTTGTCGCTAATGTTTACGGCATGTCCTGAGAAGTTTGGGTAATCTACGAATAAAGCTATTTGTTTCATCAAAGACTGGGTGAGTCTATCCAGTGTTTTGCCTCCTAATCATCAAATCTCAGAGAAAAATGAAACATTCCCAATATTCTCTTACAGGTCAACTTAAAAAGCCAATTTCCTTTCTATTATTCTCCAAATCCCAGGGCTGTGACACTTATCAGAACACACATACTGCTCCTACTTCAGTGGGCCTTTCTTGAACTGCATGTTCAGTATGGTTAAGGTTATAAATCAGATATAGCTATATTTCTTTATATCTATAGAGCTATAGATATAGCTATAGATAGATATACGCAATGGAATATTCTTCAGACAAAAAAAGAATGAAATTCTGCCATTTGCAGCAAACAACTTAGATGAACCTCTAGTACATTCTGCTAAGTGAATATCACAGATCTCTGTCATCAGTGGAACAAAACGATAGCAGCACTGGTACACTTTGGTGACCCAGCAGATAAATCTGTGGCCTCCGGCTGGCATATTCCATGTACATCCCAAGAACCTGGGTTTGTTTCCCAGAGGGGAACATCCAAGAAGAACAATTAAATGAAATAACTAAAACGTTTCTTCCTCTCTCTTCCATCCTGCTCACTCAGCTTTGCTCCTGTCTGCTCCTTTCCTTTAAAATCAACCACTGCACAAACTAAGCTCATGAATAGAGAACAGGTTGGTGGTTGACAGAGGTAGGGGATACAAGGGGTCAAAACATACAAAGAAAAACAACAAACCTCCCAGTTGATTGTCATATGCAACCAAGTTTGAGAACCCACGCTCCAATCCCTGAAGTGAGAACTATTGTTCTCCAATTTACACAGAGTATATTCACGGGTTCTGGGAATTAGGACATATACATACAACTTTGGAGGATTATTATTCAGTCTACTACATTTTGAAATCTTAGATCAGGGAAATTTTATGTCACAGAATTCAAAGGATCCAGTGGTGAGTCTGGGCTACCCTGAGATACTCTGAGAATACAGGCAGTCAAGAAGCTGGGATTTAAAATCACAAAACCTGGGGGTTGACTTCAGCTCACACACATTAGCTGGGTGACCTTGGCTAAGTTATTAATTTTGGAGGTAAGATGGGAATAATGCCTATTTTGTAGGACGGTTGTAAGTTTTAAATGAGAATATATATGTAAATCACTTGAGATGGTACCTAGAACATAGTAAGAAGTGATGATTAGAAAAACCCCTGGTTGGGTTTTAAGATTTTATATAGTTTTATATAAGCTCTCAGGTGTTATAGATAGAACTGCACATGCTGATTCAGGGGGAGCAAATAAAAGATGTTTCTGGAGTTAGGATTAATAAATATAATCTTCAGGGTTTAGGAGACACAGAAGTGTCTGCTGTACTGGAAAAAAAGCACAGAGATGTTTGTTTTGTCTTCAAGATTCAGAAGCATTAACAGGGCATCTTTCAAACATTGAGTAGAGGAAGAGGGAGTAAGAACAGGAAATGCATGATGTTCAGAGAGAAAGGTCATTTTCTGAGCTTCCAGGACAATAAGCATAGTTTTAGTGTTTCTGTGAGCTAGATTTCTGTGTTTCTGATTAATTAAAAAGAAAATAGAAGGTGCATGTTTTTGGTACACAGGTATATTTG
The DNA here is from genome assembly GCA_004363575.1 of Solenodon paradoxus. Lineage (NCBI taxonomy): Eukaryota > Metazoa > Chordata > Mammalia > Eulipotyphla > Solenodontidae > Solenodon > Solenodon paradoxus. The sequence continues at coordinate 255,563 of RJWH01001615.1, read as the reverse complement.
AAGTTGATGCACCTTGGGGAAAAGAGTTTCACAGTATCTCCTCAAGTGATTTTTAAAAACTGCATTCCAATTTTGTTATTCATGTGTCATGCTGTGCATTATGGCATATCATCTATAAAGAATAATTCACAGCAATGAAATGATTTTAATATTAACCTTAAACACCACCAGATGTTTCATCAAAGAATTCCAGTGAATGTGGCTAGAGGGACATTTTCTTAGCCTGTGTGTTTCTAAATATTCCAATGATTTTTTTAAAGAAACTAGAATGGCTCCATTTAGTTTTTTTTTTCCTGTTGTTGGTGGTGGTCGTAATGATGATGGAGGTGACAGTGGTGGGTGGTGGTGGTGGTGGAGGTGGAGGTGATGGTAATGAAGGTGGTATGGTGGTGGTGGTGGTTAATGGTGGTGGTGGTGATGGTGATGGTGATGTCGGTGGTGGTAGGTGATGGTGGTGGTGGTGGTGGTGATGTCGGTGGTGGTATACTCCTTATTTTGCAGTTGTAGTAGAACTGCCCTCAAAGGACAATCAGCTTTTATTTGTGGCTTATATTTGGTTAATCCATGGTAAATAAATCTGGCTTTAGCTGCACCAAGAAAGATAATGGTGATTTTGAACTACTCTTGATGGGGAACTGGAGGGAAAGAAAGAACATGAATTAGCTGGCAATTACTTAACAGCTGGAGAGCCAAGGGTAGAAGCTCAGTAGTGGTATGAAGACTCCTGCTAGATTCCTCATTGGGCTTGAACCCAGTTACACTGTTGTGAAAGCAGGGTTGTCTTTGAAGAAATATTTAAAGTACTTGGAGCACTAAGACAGATATTTTTGAAATTCCAGCATCTTCAAGAACTCCTCTGTCCTTTGATCATACTGAAGACAAAGGAAGCCTCTGTGCTTTCCACCTCAGGGCAGGAGAGGAGACAAGAATATTTTAGGTTGGTTCATAGGGATATGTTTGAAGTATAGACCAGAGATGCAATCTTCTTGAAGTGTGATTCAGAATGCAGTAAGAACACTTGAGGGTGTAAGTCTCATTGGAACATTTTGGGTAGCAAAGCGGTCTGAGATGTCCACATAAGTAGCAAGACAAGAAATTATTTAACAGATTTTTGCAATCTTAGAGCTGGAAGGGCCTCAGTAATAATCTTGTCCTTTTGTTGCAATGGTTCATCAAAAAAAGCTTCAATAGGAGCCAAAAAAAAAAAAAAGCCCATATGAAAGTTCTGCTGGTTCATTCATAAAATTAGAAAACAAATCTTCATCATCATGAAATAAAATCTTTTAACTTATATTTAAATCATATTTAAGTTTAATAAAACTATAATACTTATATTTAAATCATATTTAAATCACCAGAGCGACATTGATTACAAAGAATAAAGTTCCCCAAACTGACACATCTTCATTGATGTGAAGAGCCTTTGGGTCTTTTACTTGGAGGGATCAGAACAGCGAATATAATTTTTAGTCACACAGTAATGAACCTTGGACGGAAATGGTTTATGGTCCTATGACATGCTGGTCTGAGACGAGTCCCCAAGGCCCACCAGGGGGCGCTCGTTCCGCGTTTTGAGAACGCTTGGTTCGGAGACTCAGATCTAGGGTTCAGAGGTTTAAAAAATCCGTTTGGAGGCCACACTTAACGAAAACACCTGGGCTCCTCTGTTCTGTCTTCCCTCTCGTTCCAACGTTTGAAGTCCACTTAACACTGGTGTTACTGAGAGGTCTTAACTTTTTAGAAAGGAAAAACCCACACGCATTCCAAGAACAGAGACAGGAAGACCCTCACAGGATCTAACAGGAGGGTGGGGAGTTGCACTTCTTCGGGCTTTGTCACTAAAGCACCCGGAGCAAACACACTCCTCCAGCCTCAGTTTCCTAGTCCCTAAAACAGCTCTTGAGTCCCGTCATGTACGGCAACTCCTTGCAAGGGTCAGACAAAGCCCTACTTCAATTCTGCATCCTCGTTAAATCTAAAACAATTATGACACCTGGTATGTTTCCTGAGATTTCTACCCGGGTTTAGCTGTACTTTCTTCTGTAACTCAATACCCTCGGAGGCCATCAGTCAGTAGCAAAGTCCCAAATATTACACGTTCATTACAACGTTTCATTCAGTTTTTAGTTCATATTCAGCGGGACGTTTAGAACTCTAGGCTGCAACATTCTAAGGGACGATAGACCTGAGGAGCGGGCAACCTTGTAAAATCAGGAGCCAACTGCTACCTTCACAAACTCTCCGCCGGGCCTTTCTCTATCTCCCAGTCTTGGCTCCCGGCCCCCGACTCGCCGCCGGACCCTAGCAGCCAGGAGACAAAGCGAGCACCCAGGAACAGCCGGAGACCAGCTCCGAACCGAGCGCCCGCCCCCGTGCGTCATCGCGTAGTTGCGCAGAGGCGTTTCCTAGGGCGTACCGCGGTTGCTAGGCAACCGCACCGCTCCCACATCTCCCTCCCACCCCCCACCCCCAGGCCCGGCCTGAAGCGAGCAAAGGCTACAGTGTCTGCCGAGAGTCTCGGGGGAGCGGCGTGGCTTCAGGTGGCCGCTCCAGCGCTGGTGGACGCTGCCCATCGCCCCTCCAACCGCCGCCCCTCCCGCCGGGGTCCCGAGCTAGCGGATGGGAGGCACTGCTCGCGGGCCCAGGCGAAAGGATGCGGGGCCGCCCAGGGCCGGACTCCCGCCCCAGCAGCGGAGGTAACGGCGCTGCGGAATAAAGGGCTGGGGGCGCCCGAGGGAGCGGCTGGCGCAGGCGGGAGAGGTCGGGGAATGAGTGGGCAAGACCGAGGCTGGAAGTGGAGCGGAACCCCAGCGGGAGCGACCAGAGGAGGTGTCTGTCCGGGTTTCGGGCCGACCCTCTTCTCTATCAGCCCCCTCCCCTCAGTTCCCTGTGGGCGGCGGAGGGGCTGGGGCGTAGCTGGGAGCGAATTGCCACCAGATTTCTCTGGATGCCTTTGAGCGAAGCAAATGGTTAGAAACTCAGAAACTGGGACTCTTTATGGGGCTTTTTAATCAACTGGGGAAGAGGGAGCAGTACCTTTCAGAGAAGCCCTGTTGCTTAGAGCCAGTAACTGAGGGCAGAACCCGGACTTTGCCCTGAGGGGTGCGGTCTGCCTTTGGATCTGCAGGAGGGCTCTGAGGACCGGCTGTCTGCGAATCCTATTTTGAGAGCTTTTTCACATTGCTTTGTATTTTATGCTTGAAAGGCGAGAAGGGACCTCTTCCCGGTTTCGTCTGAATGGGGACTTACTTTGGGTAATTTTCTCTGGCTATTTATTGGAAACCTCTTAGGTATTCGATGTCTGCCTTTTTCTATGTAAGTGTGGACACCTGTCCCGTTTTTGTGTGTTTTATTCATGCTGGTGACAAAGGGTCAGTCACATCTAGAATTTTTTATTCGTGTCTGTGAAGTAATTCGCTTTATATATAGACATCTGTCGGAATGTGAACATGTTTTTAAAAAAGAAGGCTCTAAAAATATTTGCAGCAGCCTTAAAAAGACAAGCACCACACCTCTGTTTCTATACGACAGCCGTAAGAAAACTCCAGAACTAATTTTACAAAACTGTTTAAGGCCAAGTAAAATAGTCTAGCATATTTTAAAAGATTAAAACAGTCATTTTCCTGCAACCTTGTCATCGTACATAGGATATCAGGTAAAATGATACAACAAAATGCTGAAGTGTGTAATTGGGAAATCCGTGTTTTTTGTGGCACATGAAATAGATTATTCAGGGCCATTTTGTAGATTAAATAAGTCCTCTCCATCTTTTGTGTGCCATTTACAGTGGGAGGCACAGCGCTAAAGAACAGAGTAATAATCGTTAATCTTTTGACAAGTAGCTTCTACCATCCTGGGTTAGAGAAGTGAAATTCAAAACATTTTGTAATTCAAAGAATCCCTTAAGTTTTTCATGTACCTTAGGTAGATGTAAAGTAGGCAAGAAAATAAATATATAAAAATAAGAGAGCCCTAAGAAAACCTTTTATTTCTTGCCTGTAAGACCCAGAAGTGTGCCACTGGAACTCTTCTAATCATAATAACATGTAGAAAAGAGGCTTTGAGAGGAAGGTGGTACAGCCAGGGGTAGACCAAGATTAAAATCCAAGTCTCTGATTTTGAATGTATCCTTAGCTCTCCTTACCGCACACTCCCCACACCTCTGTTCTAGTTTTTAGTTTGCAGACTAGAACGGTCTTCATTTTCAAGTTGTAAGTTAAATGAGATGCTTTTATAGTCTCTTTTAAATAACATTAAGAAAGTAAAACTGTTTTAACTGCTTGAAAATATAAATTTAGAAATGCTATCCTTTCTTAAAAAAAAAAAAAAAAGTTGGGTTTCCTCTGTTCCTCTGCCAAATAACCGTTGTTTGTATTCAATGTCAAAATGGAATGTGAACATTTATTTGTCTGAATTATTCTCTGTAGCAGATATAAAGCAGTTAAGACACTGGTTGTTTTGGAAATTCAAATTTACATACTTCAGTTACTGACAGATTTTATCTGTAATTCCTTTCAACTAGATTGGGGGATGGTGTCTATGATACCTTCATGATGATAGATGAAACCAAATGCCCACCCTGTTCAAATGTACTCTGTAATCCGTCTGAACCACCTCTACCCAGAAGACTGAATGTAAGTAAATGAAGTAATTCTTTGTGCTCTAATTGTCTTGAGAAGGAGGAAGTGCTACTTAATGCTCAGGTACAGTTACATCTCTCTGGTAACCCAGTCTCTTTTTTGTTTTCCTTTGATTTCTCTTGGCTTACCAGTAACACATTCTGTGGTCAAATTTAGTGTTCAAAATGATTTTGATTTGGAACCTGTGTGTTTCAATCACTAGGATAAATACATGGCATTAGGGAAAAAATAACATGCTACTTTATGTAGGTGAATGTTTATTTTTTATAGGATAATATATACAGCGTATTACAATGATTCCATTTAACAAAAAACAAGGAACAGGAAATAGCCTTTAATTCATAGGTCTGCAGATTTGTTTCCTGTAAGACAGAAATGCACTCCTAGTTTTATTAATATGCCAGAGAGCCATTTTTGAGATCACAAATGAAACTTGAACAGTGCAGTTTGATTTTTGATGCATTTAATCATTTTAGAGCCTGCAGGCATTTTGCTTTTGACACAGTTTTACTTAAGATAATAAAAAAATTAATTCAAATTCCCTTAGCATCTGTAAAGTAGTAGAGAAAGGAGGACTGGGATGGGTTCCATGACAGAGAGAAGCTATCTTATGACTACAAATTTTGCTGCATATATCATTTAAAAACAAATTGGATAATTGAATAGACAAATTTGCAATAGTTCTCCTTTACATTTTTGTGCTTAAGATCTAAAAGTATTTCTATATGAAAAAAAATACTTGTAGTTTTTCCTAGTCCTCAATTTTTTGTCAGCTTGTTATTTAAAGTTAGACTTTAAAGTGCTTTCAAGGCTAATCATACTATAGAGTGTGAGTTAAATATAGTAGAAGGCTGGTCACCCTGTTTTTAATCTCTCTGAAGTTAGTAGGCTCTCTTTGCATTTTCTACAAGTTTATTTCTTCAATGTGCAAAACTTTTAAGAACTCTAAAACAACACACTCTTCTTGTTGACATTCAGATTTCTAGGTTATTTGTTGCTAATTAGCAAGTCTTTATTGGAAATTTTTTGTAGCTGGACTAGTGCATTAACATGTGACTTAAAATTCATTTTAACTTTAATTCAGAGTTGACAAATGTTAATCACCTTCCAGTAGGTTAATTAAATCATGTTTTAAGATCAAAATGAATTTCTTACTATATAATATTCAAGGTAACAGTTTTTTAGCAACATGGTATTTTAGATTCAAACCCAATGGTGTCTTTGCAAACTTGACAGGAAAATATGCTTTCTGGCTTCTTGGTGATACTTGTTCATTATGTCATGAGTCCATACTGATACCCTATCGCTCTTTCACAAAGTCTTTTAGGCATTGTTTATCCAAGGTGCTCTTAAATTCTCATTGTAAACTATAAATCATCTGCTTATAGGCTTTTGTTGGGTTACGTTTTGTATTGCAGACATTTTGAGTCAAGAACTAGAGAGAGGGTAGTGTTTTATATCCATATGTGGAGGCTATTCCTTTTCTGCATTTCTTTACAAAATCTTTAAGAGTTGATTAAGAAGATTTTATTGGTAAGTCAAAGCCCTCTAAATTACACTGTATATGAATCACTCTCAAATACAACATGATTAATACAGCATCATCTATCTGAACAAAATTTTTGATAAGTTGATCATATATTTTGCTTGAGCATTTTGGTTATAACCCTAGACTAGAAATATATAACAACTGTATTTAATCTGTGTAAAAATTATAGATTCTCCTAGAACACTGGAAAGATGATTTTATTTCTAATGCAGCAGACTTGATATAGAATTGATTTGGGCCAGTATTTGAGTTATTCGTAAAAAAAGGAAGGAAAGCTAAGGAGTTAATCCCTCCCTGTGTGGAAAAATTTCTTCCTAGAATTCTTCATATTCACTAAAGATTCAGACCTTGGTAATCCACAGCGGACTACACCTTTAGTATCATGTTCTGTTCGGGAAGCCGCAGCATGTGTTGAGAATGTGAATAAGTAGTGAGAGAACCTGACAGCCCTGTGAGGTAGAGGACACAAGGGGAACGATGAACCTCAAGAAACATGGGGGACAGGACAGCACCTGTTAGGTCTCTAAAGGACTTATATGAAATTGAGACACTTCTGTGTAGTTCCAGAGGGCAAAATAAGACCTAATATGAAGGGAGAGAGATTGAGGCAAAAACCATGAGTCAGGAAATCCAAATGATGTCCCTAATCTTATTGTAATGTTTTGTGGAAATTAAATTTTGATTATGTATCTGTTCTTATTAATTTTTTGTACCTGAGACCCTCTCTTTATCACAAACAGAAACGGAGACCTCCAGAACCAGCTCAACCTTACATGTAGGCAGAGTAGGTGAAATATCCCGGAATGGACCCTGAACCTCAAATACCTTTCCTACCAGCTTGTCATTGATGATTGCACTTCATAGAGAGTCATTCCTTTGGTTTAAGGCATTGATTGATCTTCTATTAAAGTTCAAATGTCTCTGGAGAGGTAGCATATTAAATTGTATAGCAAGTTGGAAGCAGACTTTATGTGGGGAAGAAAGTGGGTGAGGTGCTTCTGTGTACCCTTAAGAGAAGGCCTACTGTGGAGGCCTTGAAGGAGCAGAAGGCATATTTAGTGCCAGATGCTTGGTGGAGGGAGAGTCTGGAGGAATGAGCCATAGAGAAAGGAGATCACCTAAAAAGGGAAAGGGAGGGTGTAGAGGCGTTTAAACTTCAATATATTGAGAATTTTGCCTCTTTGTCACCAGATTTTTTTTAATGGTTTCTAGTTTGTGAGGGTCTCTCACATATGTTATTCATTATAATTCAATTCACATAACATTCCAACAAGTAGATAGTATTATCTACATTTTACAGATAAAGAAATTGAGGCTAATAAACTGGGCTAAGGGTAAGTAATCTGCCCAGATTATCTACAACTTTTTAGCAATATACCTAGTACTCCAGCCCATGCCTTCTCACTCCACATTTCTTCAGAACGTGTCCCTGAGACTTTAGCAGTAAATGTGTACATAAAGTTAGGTAGTAAAAATTTTAAGGAAAATTGTGATGTATACAAATGTTGTTATATATACATTTTTATTACATAAATTTACCTAAAACCAATTATAATTCCCTAGTTTGGCCAAATGTGGCTTCTAATAGATTGTTGTTTGGAAGCACCTTTTTAAAATATTCATGTGAGGGTGCACCCTGGTGGCCTAGTGGTCTGGTACACCTGGGAGCAGTCCCACATACATCCCAAGGTCCAGGGTTCAAGACCTGGGATAAGGTGAACAAGTGTGAACAGCTAAATGAAAAAAATAAATAAATAAGGTTCTTCCTCTTCTTCTCTCTTCCTTCTTTCCTGTTTGCCTACTCACCTTCATTCCTGCCTGTACCTTTTCTTTAAAAAAATAAAATAAAATGTTAATGTGAATGATGGATGGATGTATGAATAGGACCCATTTCAGTTTTTTATCTTTAAAAACAGAATGAGTTATTTGATTTCATTATTGATAAGAAAAATGTTGCATGGCTTTTAGGTTCTGGCTGTAGGCCTACTTTATCTTGACCAGTGATAGTTCTCCATTTTGGTACCAAAGAGATTATTCCTGGTTCAAATCTCACCTCTTTATTTTAAAACTAAATGCGAAAGTGTGACTACAGTGGTACTGGCTGTTTACCTGTGTTCAAGGTCTTGTAATTGTTTAGTTTTGTAACTGTAGTGCCCTATAAATGTTTACATCGATTAAATGACAGGAAAGGAGGAGGTAGGAACTAACTAATGCCCTGCTTTTATAACTAGATTAGGGGCTAAGGAATATTAACACTTAAACTTTTTCATATTTTATTGTTGTTGTTTTTGCTTATATTTTCATCTTTTATTTATTCATGTATTTTTGTAATAGGTCAAAGTTTATATTAAAATTCTGTTTTTCAACAGTTTGACCACATTACCTTTTAATTTTATCATTTTTCTGTAGATTATAACCGTAGCTCAATGTTCCTATCTACCTCTTATCTTAGAGGTTTCCTGTCAAACAGTTCAGAGATATAATTCTTCAGGGTCCATTAAGAAAAGTAAATGTTCTTTGAAGCATCCTAGGATTTTTTTAAATAAAAGACTTAATAAAAGCACTTTTTCCTTCTTTCCTTCTAACCTCTTCTTATATGTTTCTTACTATTAATTTGTGTGTGTTTGACTTTTTTACTTTTCTTCCATCTACTTTCAAGGAATCTTGTTCCATTTCTTCTGTGGGTTACTGTTTCTTGCAGGAAAAGACTGCGCAAAGTCAGTAGGAAAAAGTAGTATACTTTTACCACGCTTCACTAGGCTCTTGCTGAGGTAGAGAAAGTATATGTGCATATTAGAGAGAATGAGAAAGTAACTGTTTGTCTCTTTAGAAGAAGCATCTCAGAGGCTCGGAGTCCCACTATGATTCATCAGATACATAAAGAATTAACTAGAAGATCTCAAGAGTTATTACTGGCTTAGAACTTTTGTGAGTCAATGAGTTGAACTAGAAGGCTGTGATCATTCCTATGGGGAGCTGAGAGAAGGTGACAGACCTTGATTGATTCCAGACGATAATCATACTACTGGAGGGGTAGTTAGCACAGCTACTAGGAGAACCTGGTGCTGAGTTATGGACTAATAGTAGAAGACCTGGGTTCAAATCCTGCCTCTGTCCCCTAATAGTACTTTATAATTTATTGAACATTTTGATGTGCATTACTTTGATCCTTCTACATGCCCTAAAGTTTGGGTATGATACTTAAAACAATAAACAATATAGCATGGTGCAGACTCAAAAAGCTGCAATTAAGATATGAGGTTGGCATGCCCTGGTGGAGTAGCAGTTAGGTCTACAGCCTCTGGCCAATCATATCCACATACATCCCAGGGACCTGGGTTTGAGACTAGGGCCAGGAGGAACAACCAGTGTGTAAACAACTAAATAAAAATAAAATGCTTCTTTCTCCTCTGTCTTTCTGCCTGCCTGCCTGCCTACTCACCTTCATTCCTGCCTGCATCTTAAAATTTAAAAAAAAAAAAAAAAAAAAAAAGATGATGTGAGGTTAATTAGTGTGGCCTTGGAGTAGATCTAAGTAGAAGAAAGAGTACTTGAATTGGGCCTTATAAGAGTGTAGGATTTAAATGAACAGGTAAAAATATTTTCAGTAGGAAGACATACCTGTAAGAGGGAGCCTAGCATGTCTCAGGTATGGTAAGAAAACCATCTTGTCTTGAATAAAGCTAGGCATATGTGGAGGGTAGGGTTAGCCATATCCTCAGGGAGTCAAAGGGTTAATACAGTACAAGTTTTAGAGACTTCTGCTTTTCTTTTTTCATTTTTGGGTCATCTTAACCTGTACAACTGGACATATTTTGCTATTCAGTCAAACGGGTAGATCCTTTCATCTATAGAGTATTTTTAGTGACTTACATTATATTCATTTTTCTCTTCCATAGATCACCACTGAGCAGCTAACAAAAGCTCATGCTCAGTGCTTTCTGAATGGAAATGAGATGAAGGTTGAACAGCTGTTTCAAGAATTTGGCAACAGAAGATTGGATACTTTTCAGTCCGATGGCGTCAACGACTCTGAAAAATGCTCTCCTACTGTTTCTCAGGGGAAAAGTTCAGATAGCTCGACTACAGTAAAATCCAGCAGTTCATCCAAAGCATCCAAAGTGGTGCCTCTGACTCCAGAGCAAGCGCTGAAACAATATAAGCACCACCTCACTGCTTATGAGAAGCTCGAAATCATCAATTATCCAGAAATTTACTTTGTGGGTCCAAATGCCAAGAAAAGACATGGAGTGATTGGTGGTTCCAATAATGGGGGTTATGATGATGCAGATGGGGCCTATATTCATGTCCCTCGAGACCATCTAGCTTATCGCTATGAGGTGCTGAAAATTATTGGCAAGGGGAGTTTTGGGCAGGTAGCCCGGGTCTATGATCACAAGCTTCGACAGTATGTGGCCATAAAGATGGTGCGCAATGAAAAGCGCTTCCATCGTCAAGCAGCCGAGGAGATTCGGATTTTGGAACATCTTAAAAAACAAGATAAAACAGGTAGCATGAATGTGATCCACATGTTGGAAAGTTTCACATTCCGGAACCATGTTTGTATGGCCTTTGAATTGCTGAGCATAGACCTTTATGAGCTAATTAAAAAAAACAAGTTTCAGGGTTTTAGTATCCAGTTAGTACGCAAATTTGCTCAATCCATCTTGCAGTCCTTGGATGCTCTCCACAAAAACAAGATCATTCACTGTGACCTGAAGCCAGAAAACATTCTCCTGAAACATCATGGGCGCAGTGCAACCAAGGTCATTGACTTTGGGTCCAGCTGTTTTGAGTACCAGAAGCTTTACACATACATCCAGTCGAGGTTCTACAGAGCCCCAGAGATCATCTTAGGAAGCCGCTACAGCACACCGATTGACATATGGAGTTTTGGCTGCATCCTTGCAGAACTTTTAACAGGACAGCCTCTCTTCCCTGGAGAGGATGAAGGAGACCAGTTGGCCTGTATAATGGAGCTTCTAGGGATGCCGCCACCAAAACTTCTGGAGCAGTCCAAACGTGCCAAGTACTTTATTAACTCCAAAGGCCTACCTCGCTACTGTTCTGTGACCACTCAGACAGATGGGAGGGCTGTGCTTGTGGGGAGTCGCTCACGTCGGGGTAAAAAGCGGGGTCCTCCAGGCAGCAAAGACTGGGTGACAGCACTGAAGGGGTGTGATGACTGCTTATTTATAGAGTTTTTGAAAAGGTGTCTTCACTGGGACCCTTCTGCCCGCCTGACTCCAGCTCAGGCACTAAGACACCCTTGGATCAGCAAGTCTGTTCCCAGACCTATTACCATTGAAAAAATGTCAGGAAAACGGGTTGTAAATCCTGCAAATGCTTTCCAGGGCCTGGGTTCCAAGCTGCCTCCAGTTGTTGGCATAGCCAGTAAGCTTAAAGCTAACTTAATATCAGAAACCAATGGTGGTATACCTCTGTGCAATGTATTGCCAAAACTGATTAGCTAATAATGCACAACTCTATGCTCAGAGATGCATATGTATGAATTTTTAATTATCATACAAATTGAAAAATGGAAAAGAAAAAAAGCCCATTGGTGGATATGTTTTTGTTAGACGACTTTTTTTTTTAACACATCAAAACATTTTTATATGACTATAAAAGAACTCTTAAAGGGCTAATTATCTAACCAGCTTGTATTGGCCATCCTGGAGTCTACATTAAATGACTTTTTGTAGGTCATTGCATCTTTGTTATCATTGTCAGATGTGCATTAGCCTGTGCATTACACTATTGGTGTATAGATAGAAGGGCGACCTCCCCTCACTTCTAGTCTCCTTCAGCATCTATCCCAGCAGGGACACTTAGAACCTGGTTATCGTGGTGGACAAGAGCGAAAGTTAGATCTCCTGCCACCCAGCAGGTCATTCTGTGTGGCTTCTTCTAGGTGGAAGGGCTCACGGCAGAACATGGAGTGGGGGACACCCCAGAAGTTGTTGGTTACCTGGAGGATTGGTGTCACTGCTTTTCAATGACTCATTTCCCTTCCCTTCACTTTTGTGATACACAGTGTCTATTTTGTATTGTTATTTTAAGTATTATTTTGCCTCTGATTTGTTTCCTGGGCACTCTTAGCATTTTACAGATATCTTCCCACTTTGCCAAATGCTGGTGTTAATACTGAAGTCATATGCATTCCTTCCTTTTTCCTATTCCATCTCTTCACCCCTGTCTTCAAGGAAGATTTGCTCCCAAGTAACCCAGAAAGTTAAAGATAGAATCCACCTGTAAACCTTGGTTCTCTATTTTCTTGGAACCCTAGGGAGTAGCCAACTTGTTTCATTTTCATGGACTCTCTTCTTTATAAAAGTGACTACTAATAGGTAAGTAATTTTTTTCAATACTTGTTTTATTTTCAGCTATATACCACCTTAATTGCCACATTTTTCCTATTTTTAATTTAAAGTGAAGATGATTTTCTCGATCTTGAGTGAACTTCAGTTAGAAGAAACTCCAGACACTGGTAGTAGTTCCATTTTTTTTTCCTTCACTTAAACAGCTGTTTTCTCTGCTAAGATTTTAACACTGATGACTGGTAATAAAACCAGTTGCTTAGCTAACTGTCTTAACTCAGAAGGGCAGAGAATGGACAGGAACTCACACTCCTGCTGTTTGAGGGGAGTGTTTCTGCCCTTGCTTTTCTTCCACTGTCCTCCAAAACAGAAGTGTGCTCGAACTCTGTCCTCAAAGTACAATGTTGCTTTCTGTGACACCGTTCTCAAAATGATCCCCTCCCATTTCTATTCTAGAAGGTAGTCTCTACAAACTGCAGACGATCACAAGGAGGGTCCTTTCATTGTATCACAGTAACCACAGGAAAAATGCCATGGGCATGTCATTTAAGGAAATTTTGCCTTACCCAACAGTAGTCCTGATTGCCACAGCACCGGCTATGAAAAATGAGGATGAACAAGCATCCAGAGTGTGGCTCAGCCTCCAAGCATCAAGGTTGAATGGCAGGGATGCATTTGGACTGAGCCTCAGCCTTTTTGAAAGGCTGTTGGGCACTTTTGGAGACTGAGCAGTTGGACTCTTTAAGACCGTCATGATTTCCTTTTCTCCCTGTTTACAGGTGACAGTTCTGCAGGTGCTTTAGGTCCCTGTGACTCCTGCTGAACTCAACTTAGGAAAAGCTGTTGAGAATCTCCTACATTATCTAGGCAGAGCATATGTTGAGGCTGTTTTGCCAGATATCTGTGTGGGAGACCTGCTTTTTTAACCACACTGTTCCAAAGGCTGCTACCCAAACATCTCTGTGCACTCGAGTTTTGTGCGTGTGTGTTTGGCAAGAGGTCTCCTTGGTCAGCCAGCACTGTGGGGGACTCAGAAGACAGCCTGTGGCTGGGGCTGGCATGTGCTCTGTGTATTGAAAGGACTATGGTTACTGGGTGAGTGGCAGGATGTAGACAAATGGTGACACTGTAGATACATTCTAGAAAGCTCTGGGAAGGTGAATGGATGTGTTTCTGCTAAATTTGGCAAGCTAGAGAGTGACAGAGCAGAGGCACTCAGCTTGGCATGCCTGTGTTCTGTGGGTCCATTCAAGTTTGGGGCGTGTGGGCTGCTGCTCCAAAACACGGTAGTCACTGTGCCAGATGGACTTCGGGAGGTTTGTGAGTGAGTTTCAAATTTAGTGACAAATTGTGGTTTTTAGAGGCTGTCACCCTGTGCCCCTTTTTTTCAGCTACTTAAATTTTTGCTGGGATCCCAGCCCAGTCACAGCAATGAGTGACTGAACTGCATCAGGGCTATTATGGGGCCTCAGCCTGCACCTTCCTCTCAATTGCTGTACTGTTCTGTAGCCATTTTTGTTCTTCTAGTTATGCAATTTAAACAGATCAAATTGGTTGATTTCTTTAAGTGATTTTTTAATTGATAATCCACTTAATGTCCAAACTTATTGACACAATCGGGTACTAATTTTTTATTTTATCTCTAAAATCATTTTTCTTTCAACTTGGTAAGTTGGTTGATCCTGCTAACACTTGCTTGTCTTGTTAGACTCAGTCCTGCTTTCTGCCCCATGGTGACGGATCTGCTTGTTGACCGTGTGCTCTCACGGTCTCTGGACATCACACTGTCAGCCTCACATGGCAGCCCCCTGTCTTCATGATGCGGGTTATGATGCGTGAAGATGATGGAGGTCTGCTTCCCTCCCTGTACCAGAACACTCACCTCATCTTTTAAGTTGGTCACACAGTCTGTCTCTGATCTATTCTTTTGAGGAAGGATAATCAGATAAGGGTTATGTGAGGCCATAGCCTAACTACAACATAAAGATTCTGCTGCTCTCTCGCAGTAGCTCAGTGAAAGGCAAGACTGTCACCTGGATCTTCTTTCTTGCAGGAAGCTGATTTATGACCGCAGTAGCTTGCTTTATTCGTAAGTGTTTTAAGAGAGTTTCGGAAAGACAGGTTAGCTGACTGATGTCATTACATTTCTATTTCATGACATTTAATCTGTTAAGAACAAGATTTGTGACAAAAAAAAGAACAAAAATTTAAAATTTCAGCTGTGATACAATTTGGATCTCTAGCAGCTGGTCATGTTGAAACATTTGGTGTTTTGCTTAATTCCTAGAAGATTTAATTGGAGTTAAATGCTAAATTTTAGGTAGCAGCTGATAAATAGTTCTAAGCTTTCCTGACTACAGAATACTCCTACTACTTTAGTGAATCATGGAAAACTTTCTCATCTGTTTTGAATTATTTCTCTTGCATCTTATTAGATGTCATCAACGTGGAGGCTGGACAGTGATTAGGTTCTGGGCTGCCTCTGTGTGCTTTTCTCCTTTGAGAATTAAGGATAAGTACTCATATTTTGAACCAGGCGGAACTGCCAGAAAATGTTTTCCTCCCTCTCTGCCTTCTTGCCAGAGATGATGGCTTGCTGAGCACTGTAACTCACACAGAGAACCCTGGAGAGCCTAGAGAGGGGCAAGCTGGAGTCCTTCAGATAAGGAGAGCTGCAAGGCCATGTTGGCAAATGGAGGAAGAATTGTCCTCCTCTAGGGATTGGTCTTTTCAGTGTTAAACACTACTTTTACTATTCTCATTTTAGCATGTCCCACTTTCATCTTTCAACTTGTACTCCTAAAGCCCAAGTGTTTAAAATAATTTTCAAACATGGCCTTGAACCATATATACTTAGGGGTAAGCCTTTCCAGGTATCTTTCAAACTTTGCCTACTAATTTTGGTGAAAAAAGTTTTTAAGAGTCACTGTGAACCTATCCATGTAAGGACTGAAAGCTCTCTGGTCCCTGGAATCCAGAACATCTGAGATAAGCCAGAGTTACAAATATGTCGTCTAGACTTTGAAGGAGAGGATGTTTCTTAATGCAGCTCGCCAACCACGAAGTCAAGCCTAGTCTCATACTTTTTCTATAACAGGAGAAGGTTGCCTGGCTGCAGACTAGGAAGTCTACCATCACACTGCTAAACTAAAAAGGAAGGACTGCTCTAAATCAGGCCAGACGCTGACCTGTGGCTATTTCAGCTCAAGAGGTCAGCCTCTAAAGCATCAGGTTTGAATCATTTTAGTATCATGGGATTCATATTATTGTTCATTTGAATCTGCTGACACGCTTCCTCTGGAAAGTTTAACTTGGTGTGGATGAAATGAATCTGTGATTTTTTTTTTTTTAAAGTTATTTGGGGGTGTTTGATTTTTAAAAATAAAGATGACTTGCTTGGAGAATTTTTCAACATCTTACAATTGTTTCCAAACCAAGGTAGAACATTCCCAGCAGGCCCTGAGTGCTATAACCCTGAGGTGTTCCTAATGTGGTGAGCAAGTGCCCGTCACTCAGGTTATCAGGGACAGCCTCTCTTATTTGGTGACAGTGAGAGGGAACAAACTGAAGAAAATCTTGAGAAGGGAAAAGGAGTGGGGTGAGAAACAGCCTTTCAGAGATTCTGTCTATAATATCCGTGTAGCTCCCCAGAGCTGTTTATCAGCCTTGGCATTGTTGAAAAGAAGGGAAATGGAAATCCTGTGTGTACTCAGTGGCGGCATCTTCCTGGCAGTCTGACTACCAGCTCCCCATCAGCAGGTCAGGAGTTGCCTTTCTGGGGCCCAAGCTTAGTGTAGGAATGAGTCCTTGGCAGCAGCTTCAAGGAATGCAGCTTATTTGTGAAGTTTTGGTCTTTTTCCTAGGGCCAGGACTTGCCCTCTGAGCTAATTTGTAAAGCCGGAGGGAACTGAGCAAACAGAAGGGCAAACAATGTTCTTAGGGGCCTTGGACAACCTAGCAGGTCTCTGCTTCTGGTCTGGCCCTGAGCCATCACTGCCCAGGCAGCAGGAGCTAAATGGACTGGGCGACTGAATGACTGCTTTCGGCCACCCTTGAATTGTCCCCTGGATTCTTGAACAGGCTTTCTGCCTCAGGGAATCTTGTCCAAAAGCTAGAAAAAAACCTTTCCTGATGCAGACCCACAATGTGAACCACTGCAGGAATTATTCTTCATTCCCAGGGTGGGACCTGGCCCAGGCCGCACTCATTTCTGCCCTTCTGAAGATCATCCACACGGGCTTTGGCTGGTCCACTTATTTTTAACTGACTTTTTGAGCAACTGCTGTGTAAAACAGCACTGTAATGGCATTTGTCAGGGGTAGGAGGGGTGAGGGCATTGCAGACCATAATAAATTTAGAATTTCGTGAAAACCAGGCAATGGGTTTAGAGAAAACACAAGTTATGTGTTTTCTACACTCTGTTCTGGTTTTATACTTTGTATAAATCTGCAAGTGAATGAGGTGGGGGAGGTAGTTTTAGGAGAGGCTGTGTCCAGTCTGCGCACACTGTGAGATTTGGGAGCAGAAGGAAAAGATTAGAAGAGAAGCATAGGTGTAGGTGGGGAAGCCTGCTAGCAACTTGGCTTCTCTCCATGTCTGACCGTGGAGGTTAGGTGGGATCACTTTCTGGCTTCTCTGGCATGACTTCAGGTTGGGGTTGATTCTTGCTGCCCACCCCATCAAACACTTTGCCCCAGTTCCACAGGGAAGGAGGCACCAGGCTTCCTCTGTGCCTTCTTTCCCAGCTTCCCCCAACAGCTAGCCGGCTGTTGCTGGTTTTCCTAGTGGCTAAATCAGCATTGTTGATTTCTGTATCATCATCTATGTAGTCAGAACTTGAGACTGAGGTGAATATATGGGAGGGGTTCAGAAGGTCACCCTGGGCATGCCCTGGTGGCCAAGTGGACAAGGCCTCTGGACACAGTCCACATACACCCTGAGGACCCAGGTTTGAGATCCTGGGGCCAGGAGGAACAACCAAGATGAACAAATAAAATATATATTAAAAAAAAAAAATCACCCCGGAACCCCTCCTATGGTTTTTGAGCCTCTGTCCCCCTGTTCTGGTTGAGACAAACCCCACTTACTTCAAGAACACCTTTCCTCTCCTTGGAACCCAAAGTCACAGTCTGCTTCAAAGGAAAGATCCACCAAGGGAAGATCCACCAAGGGAAGATCCACCAAGGGAAGTCTGGGGAACCAGCGGGGAGGCTTCAGCCTTCTCTGGACCCAGAGGAGGGACTGACCGCAGGTGCTGCTGAAATTCCAAGGGTTGGTCTGCAGGGACAACTGCTTCCCAACTGCTGTCACACAAGCCACCCCTCCCTCCTACCCCAACCTGGCCCAGAGCAGCTGCATTTCAAAGAGAAAGTAATCCCCCTGTTCTTTATTTATTCTACTATCCCAAGAGGAGAAGAGTGAAGGGTGAAGTGGAGGGTCTGGAAACCTAGGGAGCTGGGGCTGGGGGCAAGCTGAGATTTCTCAGGCCAGAGCCACAGTTTCTAAAGTTCCATACTCCCAAGGAAATTACAGCCACCCTGCCCCAAGAACTGTATGTTCTTTCAGGGGTCTCCCAGGGGTGCCCAACCTTACCACCCAACTTCCTCTGCCTGCCTTCTACCCATTCTTTCAGTAAATGCCTCTCTTTTTGTGGTCAGGCCCTGTGCTGGGCAATTCAAACACGGCAAAGACACAATGTATCTGCTCTCAAAATGTAGTGGGAAGTTAAAGCTCCAGTAAAGAGCTGGAATATAATGAGACACATGCTGGCTGATGCCGGCTAGGAGTTCCAGGAATCAAAAAAGGGGAGAGGATGAGGTAGAGGAGTCAGCACAGAGTTTTTGAGGTGACTGACTTCTCTGTCACTAGACCTGATCCTTTCCCTTTCCAGCCACCCACTGCCTTCAATGCCTCTTGCTTCAGGGATCATGAAGGGATGATGCCCAGGCTCCCCAAGCTGAGAAAGGGGGAGACTAAGGCCCAAGCTGGAGAAACCAGACATCCTTGCAGACCTGAAACCAGACTCTCCCCTGCTACTACCAAAAACCGCACCCTCATTCAGCACCCACTACCCTGTGCAGTCACACTGTATTCCCAGCAACCCCATACCTGCACTCATCCAACTCCCAAAGGTAACAAAATTGGGTTTGGGGTATTTTTACTTCCAGGGTTAGGAAAGGGAAAGAGGCAGAGGCTGGGGCAATGCAGTGGCACCAGCTAAGGCTTGAATACAAGGAGAAAGCCCCACCCTGGCAGCACTGCAGAAGATAGCCCGGTAGGAAATAAATAGTCTGTGTCCCTGCCTGGGATCTGGCCTGCAGATGTCTGCCTGGACAAAGGCCAGTCACATGAGCTGAAGCTGACTAAAAAGAGTGCCGGTGAGCTCCCAGCTCCAGTGTCTTATCTGGCACTGGAGCTCTGAAGGAGAGGTGCCAACTCCTCTTTATGGGGCTGGGTGGGCAGAGCAGTGGGAAGAGGCAAGTCAGGCCAGGAGGGAGTCTGCCAGCCGGACTTTACCATGGGCATAACCACCAGTCCCTCTGTCACTGGGCAAGGCTGATAGTTGCTGAGGGCAGTTTGGGCAGAGTCGAAGGGAGAGAAAGCTTGCAAAAGTTTCATGACAGATCTTAAGTTAGCCAAGCCATTGCTCTCAGCACACCCTGCCCCATGCTGGGAAAACCCCCTACACCCCACTGCATATATTTTCTTTCTCAGAGCTTTGTCTGCACCCAACCTCCATGCGCTCCTGCCCCACCTCCAACTCTCCCTGCTCAGAATGTCAGCATCTGTCTATCTGGAGCAATTCACTGGCCCCCTCTTCTCTGGCCCCCTTTCCTGTGAATCAGCAGCAGATGCTTCTCTTTCCTAGGCCTCAGTGTCCCATTCTCAAGGCAGTATGTTTCATGTCTCGCTCCCAGGGCCTGCTAGGCAATCTAGGGCAGCGAGAAGAGTTTTTACTCCGGAAGCGATCTTTTTTACAGGAGTCCCATAACAAGGTGAAATGATTCAGCAAGCCACAGGACTCCTTATTCAGATGGGAGACATTGGATGTTGAGCAAAAGGCTCATTGCTCAGATTTTTCTGGGAGAGAATTCACCATCTGCATTCTGGTAGGAAATATGCAAGTCTGAGAGGGCCTGCCCACTGCAGTGGGGAGCGGTGCCACCCGGAGACAGAAGCTCACTCTGCAGATGACTGGTGCAGTGGAATGGGGAGCACCAGGTGCTGGCTGCGGGGTGCGAAGGCAAGGCACATGCCACAGTTCTGGGGATGACTAGTGACTACAGGGTTATTGGTTTAAGGAAGAAATTGGGACTCCCTTCTGCGCCCCCAAAACCTAGCACTCCAAGTCTGCATATCTAACTGGTCCAGAAAAACAATGGACATGTGAGAAAGAAGAAGGATCATTTGTGATTTCAACAACTATTCTGAAATCCCCAGCTCCAGAGATATGACTCCTAAGGTTGGGCACAAATGCTTTTTTTTCTGACTGGAAAATTTAAGAAATCAGTGCATTACGACATATGCAGAAGTATGTAAGTTTCCAGAATGTAATCAATAAGCTGATTCTGAGCCAATTTAGGGCCAAAGCCTCAATGCTGAACAAGTATTTGGAGAACCCTGATAGGCACAGAGTTTGACACAGAATAAAAGCTTCCTGTGAGCTTGTGTCTAATCACTGCTTGAAATAGTCATTGGAGAGAGTCAAGTGAAGAGGCCATTTGCAAAATGCAGACAAGGTTACAGGAAACTTAGGGACAGTGAAGAGCCCAAGTGCACAAGGGGATAGTACATGGGACAAAGGGAGGGAGTGGGTGCTGCAACTCAGCGAGCAGGCTGTGGATGAGGCTGTGGGGGAGGGCTGACCTGCAGAGGCTGTGGCCTTTGACAGAGGAGGGCAGACACCACCAACCTCTGACGGCAGGGAGGAACCAGCTGATAAATATGCTGCCATCTCCTCTTATCCTCATCCCTGCCTTTGACCAAATCTTACTGAAAGCCAAGAGGACAAGAGTCTGGTGGGTGCAGGCTCCCAAGGCCAGCCTCCAGGGATGCAGTGTCCAGTGGGGACAGGGCCAGCAGAATCTGTAGAACAAGCCTCTACAACCCTATGCAGTTTCACCATCATCAGCACTGATGTCTTGAGCCCAACCATGCACTAGTATTGTGCTGTCCATGGAGGATAAAGCTTGCGGAAATGGAGCTTTGGTATCTAGTTGGGGAATCAGGAGCAGGACTGTTCAGGAAGGCATCTTGGAGGAAGAGGGAGTGTGAGATGAGCCCCCCAAATTCTCCCCACCCCGACTCAGTACAGGTGAGGAGAGGGGGAGTGCTTTACTTCACTGTAGCAGAAAGTCATTTAGCAACTGCATCCACCCCAAATCTCCACCTTGAGATTTTATATACTAGTCAAGGCCAAACACCCCCATGTGACTGTGGCTGATGCACATGGGACTTCTCACCGCCCTGGGAAGTATCAACTTGCCCACCAGCCTGGATCCCTAGCTGGGTTCTCTGTAGGATAGGCTTCTTCTACCGGCAAGTGATGTCCTACTTAATCAAGCAATTCATCAACAAAAATACACTGAACTCTTTGAAAGAAAATATCCTGGGAACTTGGGCTATATGAGTGAATAAAATACACTGTTTGCTGTCAACAAGTTCATTTTATATAGAACAGAGACAGAGAAAAATATCAAAAAAAATTTGGTAGGAGGTTTGATGGAGGAATGATCAAAGTTCTAAGGAAGCACAGTGGTAAATGACTAATTCCTAGTGGTGTTGAAAAAAGGCTTCATAGAGGTAATATTTGCACTGAAAACTCATTAATTATTAGAATTTGCTAGGCAGAGAAGGGAATTCCTAGTGGAGGTAGTGAAATGTATAGGAAGAGCTGGAAATAAAAAGGTGATGGTGAAAAACTCAGGGTGGCATAGTATGGCAGGAATGTAATCTGGTGGGAAAGGACTGGGCCGTTTAAAGGGACATTATAGGTCAGGTTACAGAGTTTGTCAGTTAAGCAAATAAGAAACCAAATGATGTTTTAGCACAGGGGAGTGAAATGATGATATTTCCTTTTGGTCTGTCCCAGGAATTGAAGATAATACTATTTGTTCAAATGCAAGGAATGGAATAGGTGCACCCCACCCATGCCACACCCATCCCAGCCCCATCTTTCTTTAGAGAACAATCGCTATTGCAAACAGTTGCTGTTCTGACTTTGTAACACATAACAAGACTGAATATATGAGCTAGATGATGTGGATGGAGACTCTTCCACAAGGAAGCTTCCCCTTCCTCCCGTTGTTCACACCACACCTACATCTGACCACGCAGAGGATGGGATGGAGCCCTAAATGGGTTGGCCAGCCCAAGAGCCTTACAGCCCACCAATGCTAGAATGAGGGCCAGCAAGGGCTTTCAGTCTTCCTGGGCTCTTTTCAAACTTTGTGACTATTCCCCCCAGGTCTGAGCTGAAAAACACCAAAAATAGGCCAGCTCTTTCCAACTTAATTAGCCATTCCTCTGGGGACACCAGATGGAATTAAGCAAAGACAGATGTGTTGGGAGAGAGAAGGGGTGGGAGAAGATTTAAATGGAGTTGTCTGAAGAACCCAAACTCACCTCCACAAAGGGTGTTTCTTGGAGCAAGGCGCTCAAGAGGCAGTGAGATATCCCAACCACTGGAATGGAATGGAAGCAGGTGCTCTGTCTCCTGGGCTAGAGGAGGAACCCTTGCAGAGGGAGCACAGTCTACCAAGGAGCTTTTCTGTCCTCACCCGGCTCCTGTCTCAGGGATGTAGGCAGCCAACAGCCCACACTGAGAGCCCAGTGACTGTAGCCAAGAGAGGTGCGGGAGACTATTTCTGGAGCTATTAAGAGTGGTGGAAACAGCCAGCTGCTTGGAACCAGATGATCCCTGCAGCGCCTTCCTAATCTAAGACAGGGTGGCGTTTGTGAGGTAAACACAGCCGCACTCGGTCAGGGGAGAGCTAAAATGACTATTAGGGCCTCAGGGGGTCTCACCCTTAGCCAGTTTCTCTACGCTACAAAGCACCACCAATGTGGAGCACTGGCCCCCTCTGGTGGTGAATATAGGGATAAAGTTACAGAGGGGGCAACCTCACCAGCGGAGTCTGGGCAGTTCCGCCACCTGCTCTAAAGAAAGAAAAAAGAGGGAGGGAGTGGGGGAAGGGAGGGAGTTTCAAGGCGGAGGTGGGATGGGAGTGGGGAGAGAGGGAGGGAGAGAGGGAGAGACTGTGGTGAGTCCAGGCTTGTGGCTCGCAGTTCTGGTGTCAAGCCAGGAGCTTAAGGCTAAAAAGACATGGTCCTATTTTGTGGTGGTTGTCACTTAACAGTCTTCATAATTTACATTTCATTTTAAGCACCTCACTGGATGTTTCTTTTGTGTGCATGATGATGTTGTTGGTGGGAAACAAGTCAGAAGAGCAAATTAATCATCTCTTTTAGGGAAAGGCTTCAACTATCACTGACTCTCTGCTTATATAAATGAATGGAGTTTGTGTTAAATGTCCTGGCCATCATCCAGCATTTCATCATTCCCCTGTTTTTAACCTAGGACCCTGGAGAAACGGTTGGAGCCCAGTTTGACCCTTGGACTTCTGGTAATTTTCTTTCCTTCTAACCTCTCAAGCCTGGGCAGGAGAGTCGAGGCCACCGTGCTCTGCCCCTTCCCCAGGGGGAATTTGTCAGATCCTGACAACAGCTGAGCAGGGGCTCTGGTGGCTGGAAACCTGTAGCCCCAAGAAACCTGTAGCCCCAAGAAACCTGTAGGGGTCTTTTTAATAACCCCCCACCAGCAGAATCATAGTCAACCTGTAGCCTAGCTCCCTACCCAATATATATTTGGTATTCAATAAAGATTTAATGAATGGAGGAATCTAGACAGAGTCCATTAACCTTGGGAAAGGAGATCTTATGGCTACTATGGTCACAAGACAAGACATGTTCTTTGGGGTCCTAGATATCTAGGTTCAAGTGCTGGTGGTGACCTTTACAAAGGATGTGACGAGGTTTTACTCTGTTAAAGCCACAAAATGAAAATGATGATTCTCACCTTCTGGTATGGGGCTTGAACCCGGCAGTGTGCATGAGTTATCTTACCTTAGAGTAGGTCAGTTATATTAGTTCTCTCTTCCACCAACTTGAGAAACTCACAGGCACATCTCCACAAATGACTTCTTTTTGATCCAATTCATTTACTGTTGGCTCAGTTCTTTGTCAGAGCTTCAGGCAGAGAATCTTCCCTATTGGCTGAACTCTAATTTCAGCTGTTTTAAATTGGATTCTAATACTAAAAAAATGTGAAAGGGAGCATTACTTGTTTTGCTTTTATCTGAAATTGGGTCTCCTGATTTCTATTTCATTGGATGTGGTTGTCATGATTTCTTTATATCGTTTGTTCTCTCCCTCCCAGCCCCAACTACCCACACAGGCCATGCTTCACTCCTCTAAACTCAACAATTATGTCTTTGCTCTTTCCAAATCCAGTAAATTGGTGATATTCCCCTGGGATGGAGGACAGAAAGGGGACCCAGGTTTTAATAGTAACCAGGGCCCATCAATCAATTTTCATGTGCCTCTTTCAGCTATCCCTTCATTCCAATTACTTGGTGCATTTACTCTTACCTTCAAGCTGTAAGATAAGGCCACTGAGTAAATAATTTATAAAAATTAAGTGATCCAGGTAAAATCTATGGCTTGTACGACTTTACCACATTAAATAGCTGGAAAAGTTAAAATGCAATGGAAAGTAATACACTTCAGTTTCAAATCAATAAATACTCATTGAGCACTGTCAAAAAGTTGGGGGCAGCAAGGGCTCACAAAATGTTACCCTGATGATAGAAATTTTAAAACAGCATCTTAAAATAGTCTCTTCCTAACACCCCTGTCACCATTTGTCCCCTCTTCAATGTAATCTATCCAACACTTACAGATTAAACTTCTGAAAATAGTGCTCATGGTTTCAGGGCCAAGAAGATCCCCAAACTCTGTGCCAGGGAGTTTGGCCCATTTCTCTGGACTCTGGGGAAGATTCTGAAGCCCTGGAATTATACGATCAGATTTGCATTTTAAAAAGATTACTGGGGCATACTGGGAGAATGGATTGGAAAGGAGAAAACTAGAAACCCTTTAGGAGGCCGATGCCACAATTCAGATGAAATTTAGCTCTCTTAAAGTAGGAGGGCTGTGTGGGAATGAGGAGGGAGGAAACAGATTGTGGGGAGCTGGCTTAGCATGAATTAGTAATTGCTTAAGTGTCGGGATGAGGCAGGGGAGTTAAGGTTGACTTCTATTTTCTTTGGCCCTTGTGTACCAGATGGATAGTGTACTCTTCTGAGCAGCGTGTGTGTGTGTGTGTGTGTGTGTGTGTGTGTGTGTGTGTACATAGTGAAATCAGTTTGGTAGATAATAAATTTAAGGTGTCTGGGGTCTGAGAAGAAAGGATGATGCAAAGTGACAAATAAGGCAAAAGGATAAAGACTGAGGGACTGAGACCAGACAAGGGGTGGTGGAGACAATGACCCTACTTCAGGAGAGTTGAGGATAGTGAGGAGATACAAGAGAAGGCAGGGAATGCAGTTCCATGACTCCTGCAGAGTTTGTGAGGGGATAGGAGGGAAGGGAAGAGAGAAAACACGTGCCTCTGTGAGGCAGGACTCATGGCCAGTAAACCTTGTTACTAGATCCAGGAGCAATTCAGACCAGGGTGAGAGGCAGCAGCCTCTGTCAGTTACCTACTCAAAACCACCCCCTTCTATGCTCCTCCCCCAGCCGGGAGTTCCAGCTCCTTTCTCCACTGATTGGTTTAGAGTGGGCATGTGACCCACTTCAAGCCAATGAGACTAAGGGGAAGTCAGTTGAGATTCTCTGGGTAGTATGTTTTCTCTTCGAGAAATTAGACACAAGAGAAGAAAGTCCTGCAATTTAAAACTGATTTGTATTGTTTGTTTTACCCCTGACTCTTTCCTTACTTACTTGACCTGTCTTAGAATGTGAAGGTGAGTAGGCAGGTAGGCAGAAAGAGAAAGGAGGAAGAAGCATTTTTATTTTATTGTTATCTAGTTGTTCACACTAGTTGTGCCCAACCCACCCCCCAACCTCACCAGCTCCCCCCCCCACCCCCGTAACCCCACCCTCCACTCTGGACTCCAACCCAGGGCCACGTGGCATGCTGGTTCTGAGGCGATTAACCTTACCGCTGCTCCACCAGGTGCGCCTACAGTTAACCTTTCATTTTCAGATTTGTAACCTCCCTCACCATTTAGCTTCAGGAGTACGGTTGGTTGTCGTTTGGGGAAACATTTTTCCAACAACAGTAAATATCACCATAAGTGAATGTGTGATGGTACAACTCTTTCCTAGTCCTCAGTGTAGTTAGATAGTGCTTCAGGCTGGATCTGTCTTTGTGTCTGAGCAGGTGTGTTTGTTTTTATTTTTAATTCATTAATTATAGGTACTTTCTGGTCATCTTTCTTTCTTTCTTTCTTTCATTTTTCCCCCCTCTACCTACCTTTTTATGTTCATATGGCAAGGACTCTTGAACTACCTACTTCCTCACCCCTCCTCAGATCCCCAAGGGGAAGGCAGGATCTAAAGGAAGACTGCATCACCATTGTCATCCAGATAATGGCTTCCTCTCGGCTTCCCTCCACTCCCATCTGAGTCCCAGAGACTTCAAGATAGTCAACCTTAGTCTTTAGAGAGCAGATCAATACTGGCCTTACCTCTATTCCAGGAACCCTTGTCCTGAGCAAAGTCTGGAAGCTGATCCTCTGATCCCTCCTAATCTTAGATGTTCTCAACATTCTCAGTAAGTGGGAACTCTCTCTTATTGTCCTAGGATTTCTGCAGGGACTTCATATTTTTTCCTTAGCAGAAATTGTTGTGGTTTTTCCTAAGAGCTCTGCAAGTTCCCCATAGAGTTGGAAATTCCCTTCTTGCTTACAGCTCTTAATGGATGCAGAAGAAGCCTGGCCTGGTTCTGTCTTTCCTGCTGACCTGCTAAGTGACTCTGGGAAGTTAGCCTGAACTCTCTGGGCCTCAATCACAAGAATTTTCTTGACTGGGGCAGATTGGAGGATGGACTGGTTTGGGGAGGATTTCTTTTCTGAGGGCCTTGGAATTTACAAACATCCTTTGGTGAGAATAGTCATTTTGGGGGAACTACCACCCACTTAGATTCCTCCTTTTGAACAAACTAAGTTTAGTATTTTCCTTTGCTATTTCCTAACCCCCACCCTCACCCCCATGCCTGCCACCACCCTTAGCTGTTGATTGATGGAGCAGATAAGCTGTACTTTCCCCTCCCACTTATACATACACTCTGGGAGGCCCTAGATAAATAGGAGGCAAGAGACAAGGCTGTGGAATTATTATCATTATGATGATTATTATGCTTTCAGAATGAGAAACAGGAAGTGAAACTGACTAAAATGCCCAATGATAAATGCCTAATTCCTCTCCTCAGTTGGACCCAAAGGCAAAGAAGCAGCTAAAGAAAAGTCATCCAGTCCTGCCAGAGGCCCTAACAGCCCTTGGAGTGTGTGTGTGTGTGTGTGTGTGTGTGTGTGTGTGTGTGTGTGTGTTACAAATAACTAGTTTCTAGGACTTGTGTTCTTTCAACCTTATTCTGATGCCCATGCTTCCTCCTCCATGTGAGATCCTCAGGGTTCTTCCTTCCCCATTTCCTAGAGAGCACTCTCATGACCGCCAGAAGATATTAAAGGACATGTCCAGCAATTCATTGACATACCTTATCTGCTGAGGCCAGTTCTGAGTCAGAATCTTTCTTTGTAGCCTGTCTTGTCCCAAAGGCAGAGATGTTCCTGGGTTGGAGCCCTCCCCTCCCTCTCCTGTCAGGGGAACTGCCTTTTCTTCTGGCCTGGTGGCCTGATGCTCCATCTCCTTTGCTCATTATTCACCTCCTTTGTCTTTTTCAGGAATTGATGATGAATAAATGGTAGTTAGAAAACGGGGCACCAGGGTCAGCATAATTATCCCACATTGACATTTCCATTTGCAATACCACAGTCTCCAGAAACTGTGAAAATGACCTGATTTTCATACCACCTCTTTAACTTCATTTCCCAGGGAGAAAATAACCAGTAGCTGTGTGGGGAGTAAATGGATCAGACTGGTGTTTCAGAAATACCTTCTCATTTGGACAATGTCCTGGAAAACACAGAGGGAGCAGAAAAGAAAAAGAAATCAAGGAGAGGGTGCAAAGGGGAAGAGACAGCAGGATGTCAGTTTCTGTTTCTAGTCCCAGGGGCTGCTACCTTTTTATGGCTTCTAGACCAGATCTTGACCTAAATTAGTCGATTATTGGAATTTTGGTTTGAGCAAAACACAGCCATCTTCTTTTCATTATGATTTTTTTCTAAGCCTAGAAAAGGGGCTCAGTGGAGTCGTCATAAGGGTTGAGATGGGGAGGGGATCACAGCAGTGTCACTGATGGTAGAAGAAAAATTCTGGGATAGAGCTTTGTACCCAGAGATGCAGCAGTTGTGCGTCTGTGTGGGGTCCCTTTCAGCTTGTCCGGGAGAGCACAGTGGCTAAGAGACAACTGTGCCCTCGGCTTCCCACAGCCACATCCCCATGCCAGTCTTCACTCTCAAGTACTTAACTTAGCTGGCCCTCAGTTTCCTTACCTGGAACACTGCGTAGATATTAGAAGGACCTATTTTTCAGGGTTGTTATGGGGCTTGATTGAGTTAGCAAATGGAGAGCACTTAGAGCCACCTCAAGATCATAAGAAGCACTTAATAAACTGAGCTTTTATCATGTCTTTTATTTGTCTATGTGGGCCACTCACCATCCTCCAACTTATCATCCAGCGAAAATAAGAGTCATATTCTGTGACAGGCATTGGGAAAGTCACCTGTGGCAGATCCAAAGTTTGCAGAACATAATCTCTGAGGACTCCCTCGGTCCTCAGGTTTCTCTCATTTCTTGATACAGAGTAGAACACATGATATAGGTGGTGTCACATTAAATCCAATTCTTCCCAGTTCTGTAAGCCTGTTCCTGACTGTTTGCCTTCATTACTTCTTTTGCTTCCTTGCTTTCTTTTCCCATTTTTATAGGAGACAGGTCCCAGGTGTCTCAACCAAGGAAGGCTCCATAGTGCCACCAGGCCCTTCCTTGACTTATCTGGGGAGGGCAGCACCCAGGAGGCACACTGTTCTTCCCACAGTCAGTTTCTGGCCCAGGCCCTGGGCTCTGCCAGTGCTCTCTGGGCAAGCTGGAGGAGGCCACAAGGCTCTGTACTAACCGTGCTTCTTCTGAGTAAACAAAAACTAGACTCCTGGGTCTTGATCCTGGGGATGATGTGGTGGTAGGAGCTCTGTGGTTCAGGCAGTGATTGGTCGGTCCCTGCTTAGCCTGAACTGTGTGGTGAAGTCCCCAGGGGAGGGAAGACTCTTGCTTTGGGTGGTGCGTTCTGGTCTAGGGATTTCTTCTTAAGAGTGTGACTTCTGAGTTTAGGATATGGTGTCTCAGGTGTCCCAAACACTTTCCCTACCATTTTCTAGGTGGAAGGTTGGACTGGTTTGAATACCTCTGGAAGGCTACATAAGAAACAGGTGGAAAATTGGGTGGCCAAGGGGTAAGGGCGGGAGGAAGCATTTTACCATATGTCCTCCTGAGCTTTTGCATTTGTACCACGTGAATGTGTTAAAGATTAAAAAAGAAAGAAAGAAAGAAATCTGTGAGTTTGTCAACACTCTTTATGTTGCAGATAGAGAAGACATCCTTACCTTCTCCTCATGGGTAGCTGCACTGGGGAGGCCGAATTTAGTGGACGTTAGTGAACTGTTAGTGGTAAGTGGCTGCTCCAGTGTGAGAACTTTCAGTGTCACTCAGGATCTCGCATTTGAAGCTGAAGCATTGCTGAGTTCAGTGGTCAGGAGGGGCCTAGTGTCTTCCCTGGTAGATGCCAGGAGCTGCCTCTGTTCTCCAGCTATTGTGTCTTAATATATTTGTATACTCAGTATTTATTTTTTAAATACTTCTATTCTTTTTGTTCTAAGTTCTCATTTTAACAAATTATATAGGATGTTGAAATTGCACCACACTTTCACATATATCATCGATGGTTCCCTATTACCCAGACTCCAAAACCTTAGTGAGATTTCTCATCCTTAGATATGTCCTTGGCTCCCATCCTGACATGTCCCCCACACACCCTGCATTTTATGCTGACCACCTGCTTCTTCTAAGCAGGCCACCCTATTTCTCATTTCTCTCTTCCCATTTCTTCTCTGTAGTTCAGAGTTACCTGTTCTCTTTGTGAAAGTAGAGTTCTTGTTCCTCTTTACATGCCCACATCCAATGTCACCTCCTCTGTGAAGACTTTCTAGATGAATTTCTCCCATTTATGAGCCTTGAAACACTATGAATAAATCTTCCCAAGGCCACACCGATTAGGGTAACTATTGCCCAAACCAAATAAATCTAGAAAATAATATGTATTAGCTAAAATGTGGGAAAACTGGAACTCTTGCACATTGTTGGTGAGAATATAAAAGGATGCAACTTCAAAGGAAAACTATATGACATTTCTTAAAAAATCAGAGAATTCTGTGATCTATAGAATTCCATTTCTGGATATAGCCAAAGGAATTGAAAGTAGGGATTCAGATATTTGTACACCCATGTCAGTAGCAGCATTATTCACAATAGCCAAAATGTGGAAGCAACCCAAATGTCCAATGAGGGATCAACATCGTTTGTGAAAAATGTGGTCTGTACATATAGTGAAACAATTCACCTTAAAAAGGAAGGAAATTCTGGCACATGTTATAACATGGATGAACTTTGAAGTCATTATTTTAAGTGAAATAAACCAGTCATGAAGGGACAATACTGTATGATTCTACATATGTGAGGTTCCTAGAGCAGTCAAATTCATACACAGCAAATAGAATCATGGTCGTCAGACATTGGTGGGGAAGGTGGGAGTGGGGAGTTATGGTTTTATGGGCATAGAGTATCAGTTAAGGGAGGTGAAACCTTCTGGAGTTAGATGGTGGTGATTAACAGCAATGTGAATGTACTTAGTACCACTTAAAAATGGTTGAAGTGATGAATTTAATATCATGAACATTTATTTCTCTCTATATAGATATATTTATATATTGATATAACAGGTGTAGACATAGATAAATAGATTGACAGATAGATGATCAGTTGAATCATTAATAGAGAAACTGATATAGAAAATTTCTAAAAGCCCATCAGGGCCTCTGGAATTCCCAAGTTCAGCACATACTTACACTAACTGTTTTTAGTCAATGTTTGTTGACTTGGAAGGTGTGCAAAGTTGATGGTGGGGCCAGATGCAGGTCTCTGGCTGGTCCCCATGTCAGCATCTCTCTTCCAGCACATCTGCTTTCCCCTGCACCAACCACTCCACTGCAGCGGGGCTCTAGACATCTATCCATGCATGCAGGTCCTTGCAGCATCAATGAGTGAGACACTAGGAATAAAAGGGACTTGCCTGCAGCATGTGCTATGTGGGTCAGACAAAAGAAAGAATTTCGTCTTGTGGTGTAACAATGCACTGGAAGTTCTGAGGGTCTGAAGTGTCTAAACCTGCTTTTCTATATGATGATGTAGATGTGGTCTTTGGAGGAAGGGGACTCATCAGGTGATCTCCATAGGTCTTTTCATCACTACAATATTATAGTTTTCATGACCTGATAAGAGATATGGGAAAATAGCTCCTACCTCTCTCATGGAATGAGCAAAACTCAAACAAAATGCCCCTCATATATTTAGGTCCTTCCTCAGAAGCTTTCACTTGCTGGCCTCAACTTCATTAATTCCTATATGACTTTGTTCTTGCCTTTAACTGCCTGTCTTGGAGGGAGAATTTTTAGGAATTCTGAGTAAGCTGCAGGCCACAGACTGTGTTTCCTTCTCCTGAGTCATGTGTACAGGTTGGAGGGGCTTCCCCAGAGTGGCCTGGCAGGTGTCAGGTAGCTGGACCCTTATAGGAGCATTTAAAAACATGCAATCTGACGTGTGGAAAACAGTATGAGTCTGAATTTGACTCTTCGCACTCCAATGTGCTGACTCTGACTGGTTATTGAACCTTTCCAAGCCACAGTGTTTTCAATGATCAAAATAGCAGAAATAATAACTTAGAGTCTTATTGAGAGAAATGAAGATGAAAGTACTTACTCCATAAAAACAGCTCATATTTATAGAGGCCAATTACAGCTTAAAATGTTGGGCACATATTTATCCTATGGCATATTATCACCCTCTTCACTGAAAAATGAGAATGCTGAGGTGCACTTACTATAGTAGTAAGTGGTGGAGGTGGGACTTGATTCCACCTTGCTCTGCTGTCTTAAAATTATGTTCTCATGTGAAACTATTGATCCTATACCATTAGGAAATAACCACCTATTCCAAATACTCACATTTACTACCTCTTCCCTACTCATCTTAACTCTGACTTTCATTTACTTATCTTAAGTGAGGGCGGGGAAAAATCAAGGTGAAACAGTTCACCAGGCAAAGACTGGATGATCCCTTGAATTGACACACCCAGGTTATCTTCTTAGATAGCAAATCTCCTTTTCCTCTCTCCTTTCCCCAATTTACTTTGCAGACTGAATACACATCCAAGTTGCAATTGACATGCTGGAGGGACAAAGGTTATAATACAGGGACAACAGCCTTGAGTCATCCTGAATATAGTGGAATATTTCTTTCTTTCCCCTACATTTCCCGTTCTAAGACACATAATTTATAATTAAACATCTTGTCATCCTAGTTTGTAGTCCTTTTGGACTGTGTTAGGTCTATTGATATACACAGGCTAAGTTTCTGTTCCCCTTCGGGTGCTTCCATCTTTCTCTTTCCATTTTCATTCTTCCCGCTTCCAGCTGCTCCCCACCATGGCATGCAGCTGTCGAAGGATGGGGTGAATGGGTGAAGAGAAGTGGGTTGGGGGTGGGGAAGCAGAGCATTTCTCCTCTCTGGGATAGATGCACATAGGGCACTGCTGACAGCATGGCTTGGGTAGATTTTCTTTCTGTGGTTCAACCTCAGCACCTTCTGAGATTTTGGCAATTTTTGTGACTAATGATTCTTATATAGCTGTCATTGTTGCTTTGGAGAATGTATCATTTTATCAAAGACATACTAGCCTGTGATGGGAAAACTGCTGATCTTTGACTTCAAGTCCTTTTTAAGGGTGAGTTTTCAGTGGACGGACCTTTCCCTGTGAATCATGCAATGTTTATTTGCTGTATTAGCAATAGATACAGAGACCACTTTCTCTTATGAATATCCAAATTCTTGTTTTATCGAAAGTATGTTTTCTGAAAATTTCAAGAAATCCACCTTTAGATTTCTGCCTTTGTTTATTCATTCATAATGTCCCATAAAAGTAGGAAATTTTTACTGATGGTGTGAAGGCAGGGTGGCGGAAGGTAGGAAGAGACAAGATTCATGAGCATGTATCGTATAATATAACCCCACCAAGAATATTAAAAAAGACTTAAACTCTGTTTACAGATCAGGCCAAGAGGAAAGGAAATTGGGATGTGGGAGATTTCAAATTTATCTAAAATGGAAATTAAATTCCTATCTCTTTAGGCCTTTCCTGCCCCAAATAGCAGATACCATATGACTAACATCCAGAAGGATATATGAGTATATGTCTGCTTAGGGTTTAGAGAGGGGGACATGAAAGTAGACTTTGAGTGAAAAAGACTCGGGTTTTTCTTTTGCTAGCTGTGTAATCCTAGTACAGTTATTTAATTTCTCTAGGATACAGTTTCTCATTTTTAGTAAATAAATGAGGATAACATTATGTACCTTATAGAGTTGTGTAAGAGTTAGGAGTTTTGGATTTGGCTGTGAGTGATAGAAAATTTAGAACATCAGCTACCATAACAAGGTCATTTATTTCTCATTCAATTCATAGAAAAGTCCAAGTAAGATTGACACAATGGGTTCAAACTTACCGGGATATAAGCTCCTTCTATCCTTTTGCTCTATCATCCTCCACTTCGTGACCCAAGGTGGCTGCTCAAGCTGCCATGAAAATTTTATTCCAGAGCAGGAAGGAGACACAAAGAGGAGGAGGGGAGCATACCTCTTCCTTTTCACCACTTCTGTTGACAGTCATTGGCTAGAACTTAATTTCGTGAATACAACCGACTGTAATGGAGGCTGGGACATGTAATTTTTTATTCCAGGGAGTCATATGCTTAGTGAAATATTGGAGGGAGAATATCAAAGAGAGAGAAACTAGATATTTTCTCCAAACAATTAGCAATCTCTGCTATAGAGCTTGATAACATTTAAATGAAATATCAAGCGGTGGGCTGAGCACAGCGGGCACAGGGTGAGCTCTCATCGGTCATCACCGTTGTCATCATCATCATCATCGCTATGAGAAGGTGAGGGATACTTTGAAACTATGACAAGATACTTCTTTATTTTCATTTTATCTTGTTGATACTAACCTTTTGCTACCTAGCTTTTAAAATACTATGGATTTCATCTGGTGAAGGTTCAACACATATACCTTTTATGTATCTTTATTAAATATAACTACATAAAAGGAAAGCAAGGGAATGGGGAGCATAGGATTCAAGATAATAGTTTTCTCAGGCACACTCTTTGTGGCTCAGGTGACTGAGATGCTGAGGTGCAGACCATGTAAAGCCCAAGGACCCAGGTTCATGGGGGATGGAAAGGAGGCAAAGTAAACAATTAACTAAACAATTAACTTTCTTTCCTTCCTCTCTAAAAGAATAAATTTTATGTTTAAAAAATAAAAGATAACACGCTCTGGGTGCAGTGTGTACAGATACATAACCTCTATGCACTGTGGACTTGGGCCAGGGAAGTAGAGGTGGGGTGGGGAGTGGGGTTAGGGATGGAGGACCCACATAGTTACAATGGAACAATATCTGAAAATGGAAGTGTATCATATGTCAAGGACTGTAATTAACCCAGTTCTAAGTACCTGAGATCTTTAAATTATTTTTGTGTGTACAGTGTTATATGACATGTTTGCATGTCCACAGTAGACAAAATCAGTACTTTCTATTTGCATAGACTTTTAACTTTTGAAGTACTTCTACACATCCATTAACAACTATTTAGTTTTTTTAATTTAATTTTTCTATTTAGTAGCTTATATTGTTTGGTTCCCCCAGATCCAGCAATTAGGATACGAACCTAGGATGTGAACCCAGTTCCTTGGGATGCTGTGGATTGTACTCCTCTGGAGGCAGCTGACTTAACCATTTCTCCACCAGGGTGTGCCTTAAGTGCTCCTTCTAGGCAATCGAGAGCATAGTCTTATACAAGGAGACTTTCAGCTTCTGTGTTGTCAGCAGCTGTTTTATCGTTACACTAGCTCCATGCCATACGCAGGACAGATGTTGCCACTATTTTACAGTGAGAAAAGGGGAACTGAGAGGGCAAGGAACTTTCGTGAGGTTACAAAGCTTGCTGGAACGGAACTTAAGACTCCAGGTCTCTCCTGGAGTGTCTTCCTTTTAGCCCATCTCACTTCATATTACTCGTCCATTACCATTTGTTCTCTGTTATCTGCAAGGCACATTGTGCTTATATGCTTGTTCACATACGTGTGCGTTTTCTGGTTACAGCTTATGTAACCTCTGTGCACTGAGCCCTAGAGTCCTTGTGTGCCCCCAGGCCTAGTCAGCCCCTGCAACTCCAAAAGGAATCCCAGCTGGGGTTTCAGTTGTCTGTTGTTCCTATGTCACTGGACTCTAACATCTCCCCAGAGGTCCTGCTCAGTAGGAAGGCAGTTTTGATATCAGTGACAGATCCCTAGGTGTTACCAAACCCACGGTTCTGGTGCAGCAGTGCGGAATGAAAACCAAACACAAAACTTGGGAGAAGGGAAAGGGTTAGTTTATTTTGGCTGCAGGAAATGGAGATCTAAGCCTCAAATCCTCAGTCTCACTAAGTTAAAGCAAGTAAGTTTTAAGGGGAGTCTGAGCTTGGGAGCTGAATGATATGGGAGAATCTTCTCAACAGGTGGCTATCTGGTCACCTCCAACTTTAGTATCAACAATATGACTCAGGACCCAGAGCAAGGAGAATGCTGATGACATGCACTACGTGAGGGGCCCGCCAGTCAGTCCTTGGTTTCTCCAGAATCGAGACACCCGTGTGCCAGCATCCTGGGTCAGTTTGACCTATAAGCTTATTTTGAGACTTAGCAAGACTCTGCAAGGAGAAACAGAAAACAGTAGAACATTAACCCATAACAGGAGGGAGCAGGGGACAAAACAAAGCTCATTAATTCTACTCTTAAAGGGCTACAAAAACTAGATTATTAAGGGCTGCAGTTTCATTCCCCACTGTCAGTTAGAAATATCCATTTCTATGGAAACAGGGTTGTTGATCTGATCCGACTGCTTCCTTCTGGGTGGGGACAGTAGAGGGGTTTTGTCATAGAAGGTTTATACTTATTTATGCCAATTATCCTTCTGAGCTTTCACCAAATGAGGGAATAGAAATTTTTCTCTATTTTAGTTAAGGAATGGTAAGGCATCCTAACTTGCTCCTGTGCTGATATGATGAAGACGAACATCTGTAGGAAAAAAGGCTACAAATATACTGATTCATAATAAAGTTGATAATTTCAGAAGTCAGTGGGAATCAGAAATGGAGAAATATTGGAAATAGTGTGAATATTCATAATTGCCAGTTATTGAAAAACTGAAACAATTCAGTAGATAATCCAGTTAACAGATAGAAAACAACATTTTAAAATTAAGAGGACTAAAATTTGATGTTCATAAAAAGGTGGATTACTGAAACATCTACTTTTTTGTCCATTTTCATTCCAATTTACCAATAACTGCATTTTTAATAAATATGGCCTCTTATATTAGCATGTTAAAATAATTATATAGATTCTTTTAGTTTGTTTTGCTGAAACTTTACAGGACAGTAGATTGAGACTTAATAGCCTCTCAGTGCTCAGAAGCCATACCAAGATCTTCAGACACTGCTATAGCATTTGTAAGTTTGGGTTAATTCCTCATTTCTTGAGGTTCCCAAAATATCCTGGGGTCACTCAGCTGGGCAAGGGGTGACCTTCCTTACTCTCCTGTTAGGCCTTCTGGAATCCTGTAAGCAAGTGAGAAATAAGAATGCTTATTAAGTTTTACAGGAAG
Organism: Solenodon paradoxus; assembly: GCA_004363575.1. Lineage (NCBI taxonomy): Eukaryota > Metazoa > Chordata > Mammalia > Eulipotyphla > Solenodontidae > Solenodon > Solenodon paradoxus. The sequence goes on along the minus strand of RJWH01001615.1, from coordinate 218,839 downwards.
AGAGAAAAGTATGTTTTGGTTCTGCTCACAAAAATGTGCAATTTACCAGAGTATTACAAGTGTTAGCCAGTTACTTTTTATAAAAAATTTCTTAATCTGATAAAGTAAAACAATAATGTTTAAGACTGAAGCCATTTAGATGTGTTGCTTAATAATAGTAATGAAAAATGTCACCTTTGAAGGGGACCAATTCATAGACCTCTTTCCTTAAATGTATTACTTCAAAAAGAGAAATTGATATTTACCAGACAAGCATAAAAATTTAGTTTTCCATTACTTTAATACACTTGAATCAGAACTGTGCCAACATTACTACTATAGACCTCTATTATTTAAATAGTAAATAACCTAACATAAACAACATTCATGTGCTAATTAATTTTAGACATAAATTGACATCATTTTTAGCCAGGAATATTCCATTTTTCCAGATGCTAATTTAATTAGTTTTCATTGCCAATACATTAAAATGTGCATTGAAAAACACATTAAAATTAGAAGACAGCACATTCCTATATTTATTTATTTAGACGCACATAATCTCTTGAAAGAGGATTCAGATATTCTTTCTTAGACCTAAAGTTTAGTTCTTGTTTCAAGTTATATTCAGTATCATTAATTTCTGCTCTGCTTAAATCCTGATTTTCCATATGTTTTATAAATTCTTACCCAGTATAATTTTAAGATAAACCTATGCTTTAGAATGTTTGTCAAAGTTCTTACCATGAATTTCCCTGAATATGAGACACAATAACAGAAGCGTTAAAAAGAACAATAGTTCCTGCAGGTGGCAAAGACTTTTAAAATGATCATGGTTAAAGACATGACTATAATGTAACTAACAACTTAAACTGAAACTTTGTTCAGTTCTGTGACATATAGTTTGTAGAACCATAATCAGCATGACGCATACTCTACCAGAATATATTAGACTTTAAATAATTCCATATAACTTTAGAACATACATACTAATCAGTACATGTTTATGTAAACATATGTTAAGAAGGCCAAGTAATTTTTTCACAATGCTACCCACAAGACAAATAGACCAATGAATCTAATTTGTTTAATAATTTTTCTTTCACAGAGGGAGAATAATTTCATACGGGATATCTCAGGAGCTCTCTAAGATTTCCCTATTTTTTTTCAAAACACTTTTACTTAGAATTTTATTTTAGGAAGGTGTGGGAAGTTTTGCCAAAGTGTAAACGTACTCATTTTCATTTGATCATTTCCCACTGGCTTTAGTTTCATGTTAGGCCGAATACTTAACCATTAAACTTTAATTTTTCAAAGAAGTTCACTCCATTCTTAGTCAGTGTAACCACACTAAAATTTCTTTCAAAATACCTCTTCCACAAACACTTTTTCACTTGCATAAACCTTCTAACTACTTGCCAATTCATTCTAGTTTTACCTTTAATTCATTCTTGAGCAAGTATTATACTTCACTTAAAGACAAAATTACTTCAATATTTTCTTACTTAAATAGACCCATGTCTTTCATTCTTTTTTTTCAAGAAACATATACATTCGCAGTCTATTCTTCTTTCTGCCTACCTACTGTATGTACTTATTTTCCTGTTATCCTTCAGCATATAAAATTTTTAATAGAAAATTAAGAGCAAGGAATTTTTCCCAGTGGTTTGTGACTGTCAAAGTGCCCACTGACCATTTCTTCCCCCTCATATTCCACAGACTGATTAGATTCACCTTCAAGGGTACGTTTTCTTTCCAGTTACTCCTTATCTTTGTGAAAACACAGCAAGTCTATTTCCCCATCTTTTTGAACTAACACAGTCTAAGTTTCATCTCAGTTTTTTCCAGCTATTTTTTAGAATAGCCCCACTGTCAGTGCCAAGCTTTAAAGGCCAGTCTTCACAAGAATACCACAGCTAGATAACTTTGAGTTTAACCCACTGTTTTCATGTTATGCCTTTAGATGGAATAGACACAGTGAATCCCAAAGCAACATGTAGAAATAAAACACATATACAAATAAGAATTCCCCAAATCCATGGCTGACAAACAAAAAATAAAATAAGCAGGGTTGAATCTATGAGGACTCCACTGGCATTAAGAAGTGCTTCCCATTCTCACACGAAAGCAGACAAAAAACAAATACACTAAACACCTAAGAAACCAGAGTAATCAGACCTTTATCAAGAATTTGGGTGAGAGCCTTAAACAGATATGACAACCAGAAAAAAAATCAGACTCTATTCTCATGTAGTTGTGATATATACCCCAGCAGTGCTTAAACCAGAAGGGGCACAAGACCCCACCAGAAGGATAGAATCAACAGCCTTGGAGTGCACACCAGGAGAACTTACGCACTAGATGTTACAACCTTCCAGCAACTGTTTTCCATCTTGCAGTAGCTGGGGACATCCAGAAGTGCCAGAACATGTGGGCGGGAGTTTTCTTGGAATGAAAGATAGCTGCCAGGACCATCCTAACCTCACATTGTCCTCCTCTGGCAAATCATTTTCCTGCAGATGAGGAAAAAAAGGGGAAAGCTACAATCAGGAGACCCCATTGTTCCAGCTGGGCTGCCAAATTCTGTTAGCGAAGCTCCGGTTCTGGTGCAGCAGCTTCGAATGAAAACCAAACACAAGACTTGGGAGAAGGGAAAGGGTTAATTTATTTTCTGCAGAAAATGGAGACTGAGGATTTGAGTTAGATCTCCCCTGTCTCCATTTTCTGCAGAAAATAAATTAACCCTTTCCCTTCTCCTAAGTCTTCTGTTCGGTTTTCATTCAGCACCCCTGCACCAGAACTAAAGCTTCAGTAACATAGGCAGTGGTCACAGAGCAGAGGAACACCTCAGTGCTGCCCTAGGAACGATAATACTGATTATTTCATGATAATTTACAGTTTATAAAGCGTTCTCATATGTGCCTATCATTTAATTCTCATGCAGCCCTGGAAGGAGATTTTCTTATTCCCGCCACCTCCCCCGGCTCCCCTTTTTCAGATGCAGAAGAGGATACACATCTTGCTCAATGTAACTCAAGCTGATGACAGACTTGGTTTCAGGTCATTTGTCTCTATACTCTTCTCTTTCCACTGTGCCTTGCCATCTCTGAAAGGGCAGAAAGGGTGGATCCTCTTTGGAGCCTAGAGGAGAGAAGCAGGTGAAAGCTTTGAGCCCAGCAGTAGGAAGCCAGCAATGACCCTCTGTGGGGTTAGAGGTCAGTTTCAGCTCTGATTAGGGACCCCATCAGGTGAGAAATAGATAGAGCAGTTGGAATGTCCCACATCTTCATCCCTGTGTCCTCTCAGTCCTTGGGCCTCTCTCCTGTGGCTTTGTGGATGGATGAGGTAAAGTTGTTTTCTAATCTTTGTGCCTTAGGCAGTTTTTCAGTCTGTGTCTAGTCTGGAAGATCTGGGAATTGTAACCATATCCATCCTTTAGCCCTGGAGGAACTCTGGCTACTGTTGACAGAGCTGAGTCCCTGATCTTCCGGTCCCAGATTTGTGTCCCCGTCACTCTTGATACTGCCCACTTGTATCTGTGTCTTCTTCCCCACAGATAATGCCACCCACCACCGCAGAGTACCATACACAGTCAATGTTTATACTAAAAAAAACCCCAACTCTGCTTAAAAATAGCCAGTTTTTGTGTAAGGGGAGCCACTTCTCCCCTTGGCCCACAGAGTGAGTCCAGTCAGCCAGGAAAGGGTCTGCATGGGAGGGTAACTCCTGTCCTTTACTCTACCCCTTATTCCTTCCCTTCCTTCCCAAAGACCCCTTGTCTCTCTCTCCTTTAGCTGGGTCTCTGAACAACGAGGTCCTGGAGTCTAAGGGACATATTAGGGGCAATATGTGACCAGAGATCAAGCCCCATTCTCCAGTTGGATCTTAATAGTAATTAAAGTGAGGTTTTGTCTTCACCTGTGTGCTTCCTTTGTCTTATTTCTCAACTGCTCTATAGTCAGAGAGGGGAGGAGGTCAGCAGGGATTCCAAGCTCCATGGCATATGTACAGAGGCCCTCTTACACCTTGCATTCAGCTTTCTCCCTTACCCCTCCCTTGATCTGGACTGCAGTATAGGTTCACTTAGATCCTTGATATCTTCCTGAGAGAGACAGGGTGAACCTGGATAGAATTTGGCTTCTTCAAAGATACCCCCTTCTTATGACTTAGGTCTAGGAACTAATTTTTCTATACTGGGAATCAAATCCCAGACCTCAGACCTTCCCTTTTGTCATCTAATTCCCTCCATAGCTAGGAGAGGTATTACCATTCTGGCCAATGCTCACACAGAGTGGGTGGCAAAGGCTCCTGATTCAGGCAGACTGAATGTCAGTCTGTCTTCTTTCCACCCTTTATCACTTTTAAGCTATTTTACACGAAAAGTGTTCAAAGGTAAAATTACTAAATTGTTGATAGTTACACAATTGTTAATCTTTACTGAAAAACAATAAATTTATGAGAAAAATGCAAAACTCGGAGGAAAGTGTTTTAATTAATAAATATTTAATATTTGCCTTACATTTTCTCCCAGGATGAATGGCCTCTAACTTTAGCCGACATGAGGTCTCATCGAACTCATACTTCCTAGTGATCTCCCTCCTTCAAAATCCACCTCGTCTCTCCATCAGTCTGACAGTTGGAGAAAAGCGGATTTTCTATCTGAATTATACTTTCATACGCCTCCCTCTTCTCTTTGAGGGGCCCTGGTTAAGAACTTGGATTTCGCAGTCTGCCCTCTCAGTAAGTACCCTAGCCTCCAGCCGCGGTCCTTCACGCTCCGGGTACCTTGCGTCCTCCCCTTTAAGGCCAGTCCCTCCCACATGCCCACGCCTCCGGCCCCGCCCCGTAGCCCCAAGCCCTGCCCTCTGGGACCCTCCCCTTTAAGGACAGGCCCCGGACGCAGACGAGCCTGTGACGCGGCCGCCGGCCCCGGGGCTGGGTACTTTGTCGCGCGGCCGCTTCCCCCCGGCCGGGCCCCCGCCGTCCCGCGTTCCGACGAGCGCCAGGCCCCCGGGGGGAGGGAGGGAGGGAGCAGGGCCGGTGGGCGCCAGTGGTGCGCGGCGGGACTCACGGAGCCCTGCGACCCGCCGAGCCTGGAGCCGGGCCGGGGTGGGGAAGCCGGCTCCAGCCCGGAGCAAACTTCGCAGCCGGTCGGAGGGTGGCAGGGGCCCCGAACGGAGCCGGAGGAGGGGGCGGCCGCGGGCCCTCCCGCCTCTGTTCCCGCGTCTCCGGGCACCATGCTGTCCAACTCCCAAGGCCAGACTCCACCGGTGCTGTTTCCTAACCCGCCGCCGCCGCCGCCGCCGCCGCCGCCCCCAGCCCCTGCCCAGCCTCACCCCCCGGCCCAGCCCCCGCCGCAGTTCCCCCAGTTCCATGTCAAGTCGAGCCTGCAGATCAAGAAGAACGCCATCATCGACGACTACAAGGTCACCACCCAGGTCCTGGGGCTGGGCATCAACGGGAAAGTTTTGCAGATTTTCAACAAGAGGACTCAGGAGAAATTCGCCCTCAAAGTAGGTTTGCGGCCCGGGGGCGGGGTGGACTGGCCGAGGGGCGCTCGCGGGCACGCTCCCTAGCATTCTGGGGAGGCCGAAGCGCGCGGTCGCTGGCTCGGCGTGGTCACGCCGGCCCGGCTCGCCCTAGCGTCCGGCGGAGGCGGCCGGCGGTGCGGCGGGTGCGCGCTGGGCCAGGTGCGCGCGGCTGGGCGGGGGCCGCGGGGAAGGTCAGGTCCGAGTCGCGGAGCCAGCGAGACCGACTTTTCGGTCACCTCCGGGTGAGTGGCGGGGACTCGAGAGGATCCAGGGTACTCTGCCATTTTGGGTTTGAGCGGGATCCCGCCGCGTCGGGCCGGTTGGCTTCGGGAGCACTTCTGCAAATTTCACTGTCTCGAGGAAGTGATTTTCCGGGCTTATGGTTCCCCATACCCTCCTTCCTCCTTTCTTTCTGTGGACACAGAAGGCCCATTACTCATTGAGCTGGTTGGTCGGTCGGTTTGGAGAAGTTGGATCTCAGAGGTTTATTTAGCTTCGCTCCTTATTTGGGAGCCGGAATGTGTGATTTCACTTCCCTGGGCCTCGGGGCGCGCCGCCCGGGAGGTGCCGCGGGACGCCGCCCCCTGGGCGCGGAGGAGGGACTGTTTTGATCCGGGAGCAGACCCTCTTAGGTGCTGGGAGGCTCCAGATGGGAGGCCAGCCGGCCCGGCACGGTGTCTGCGTTTCCATAGCTCCATTGATCTTTGGAAACCGAGTCCGTCAGCTGCCGCTTGAACCCCTGCTGATTCCGCAAATCGGATCTGGCTACTTGAGTCCTGAACTGGGCGATTGGCGGGCAGTATGAGGGAACTCAAGCATTTCTCTTGAACTGGTGAAACCCAATTTCGTTTTGTTTGTTGTTTTGTGTGTGTGTGTGTGTGTGTGTGTGTGTGTGTGTGTGTGTGTGTGTGTGTGTGTGTGTGTGTAGGGGGCTAGGGAGGGATTGGAGATGTTTAAATCAGAATGCCCTTTTAACTTAAGTTAAACTGAATGAACTTGGGAGGTAGTTGGGTGGGTCCCCAGTGCAGTGTGAGACAATCATTACGGTCACTACAAAGCTTTCTTCCTCAGAGGGGTTTCAAATTAAAACACATCTCAAAAGGTGACAGACACATCACACCTCTTTCTCCTGGGCTATCTCAGTGTTTGGAGGAGGAGAAGAAAAATACTTCCTGTGTTATATCTTTCTCTTCCCCCACAACCCCCAAGGCTATTAATACAAAACTAAGATATGTGTTATGGGTGGAACTGTTGGAATACATAATTAAATATAATGAAAGTCTGGTATTTCCTGGCTGTAGAGGGCTAGCATGTCTGATATTCAGATTTTAAGGCCTCTAAAATTCTTTCCTTGCTGTTTTTCTCATCTTGTTTTGAGGGGGAGAACTTTCAGCTCCCCCAACACTGTCATATTTCTTTGGTTTCTACTGTAAGCTGTTGCTGTGGGCTTTCTACTATTATTTAGTGTTGGACTGTTGGGGAATTACTATCTCAGTATCTTGAACACTTTAATAATTGTACCTTAGAATCATCCTTTTCATACTCATTAATGGAGGTAGGGACAGTGAGTAGTTGTTTGACAGTGAGTGGCTCCACTTTTGGGGAGGGAAGCTGAATGAATACCATTTGACCACAGTTAACCTGTAGCGCTGAGGAAGTGACAGAAGTTCTTTCCAGGAGATTTTTCTGTCCCTTCTAAGATGCCATCTGCCTTCCCCTGTCAGCAGTTTGGAGACACTGACTGCTCTTTCTCTTGGATAGTTGGAACATTGTATAAAGACTTCAGAACAAAACATTCAACTTCTGCTCCTTATTTTGAGTCAGTAGATACACAAAGCCACCTTCTAAATGCTTCTGTTTTGGATGGCAATTCAAATTTCTATTGTAATTAATAGTAGTGATATTTGGATATTTTTCTCTTTTGAATAATTTGAAAAGAAAAAAATCTAGCTACGTTTTAAATAACATGCATATCCTTCTGAGGTTAGAAGTGGGTGAAGATGGAAGTCATTGTCTGTTTTGACAGGCAGCCTGCGCCCAGATCTTACAAGTTGACTCAGCTGTTAAATTGTAGATTTCCCACACATCTTTGTGTAAAAACTTAATAATAGAGGAAGAAAGAAGGGATAAGACATTCAGAGACTGACAGCAGTGTCAACAGCATGCCCTATCCAAATATTGGTTAAGACATAATTACAGGTGAGGGGAGAATCTGGTTCAAAGAACCCTGTTCCAGAGACACACACACAAAGTGATCTCTAGATCTTGACTCTTGATTAACTTAACAATAGATGCTGAGTATTGAGATGATTTTTAAAATAAGGAATGTTTAGATTATAAGGCAAAGGAGGAGGATGTGGGGCTGGAGTGATCGCCCCATTGGAAAGGTGCCTGAAGAGAAGGGGAGGAGACCTCTACATGGTGCCAGTGCCGTAGGCCATTTGTGGGGATTTGGGGCCCTGAGAGCTGCAGGGCCTCTGCTGGGGTTCTGAATCTGTTATTTCACAGCCCTGAGAGTTGATGAGAGGTGGCTGCTACCCAGATATCTTGCTCTCTGTCTGTGGTCTGGTGACCTCTTAACTCTTTAAGTGAAATCATTCCTTAAAAAGTAGTCCCAACTCGCCTGCTGCTTCTCTACCTCCACCGCAGAGAGCTAACATTTAAATGTATTTGGTGGGTTCTGTGACCTACTGTCTCTCCTGGCTACTTTCTGAGTCATACTCATATTTCAGTCAGAGATGGAAGGGCTTTAGAGGTCATCCCATCTAAACCTCTCATTTCAAAGATGAGAAAACCAAGGCCCAGAGCAAGGGACTGACTTGCTTGAGATAATCCTGGGAGAGGCTTCTTCCTTGTCTTTGACCTCTTCCCACTCTGTAATTGCAGTGACATGACGTAAGCAGGTGGGTACTTGGGATTGACTGCTGCTCCAGAGCCCTGAAACCCAAGGAGTCACTCTCACAAAGGTCCTCCTTGACTGTCTGCCAAGGGCTGCTGGGTGGGTATTTATCACCTGGAAGCAGTGATTCCCAAAGTTAGAGGGGCACTAACTCAGCAACTCCATGAGTTTTCTTTCGTCTATGGTAACCAGCCTTCTTTCCATCCCCTCCCTTTTTAAGGGAGTTTTTGTTAGAAACCTTATTTATTGTTTTTTGTAGAGGAACATGGAGTAGTGATATTTGGATATTTTTCTCTTTTGAATAATTTGAAAAGAAAAAAATCTAGCTACGTTTTAAATAACATGCATAACTGTTTCCTTGGTAGCGCTGCCTTGTCTCAATCTGCTTGTGTAGTAATTGGCCATATTCCCTCTGGGGTTCCTCAGTTACTTCCTACTTCACTGTGTCATGGTGACTCTCAGGTCTTAGATGAACAAATTTAATTAAAGCCAGCACCATTGTCCCTCTCTGCTGTGCGACTGTAATTAGGGGAAGCATGTTATTGCTTTACAAAATAGAGAATGCTGTCATAACTCCTCTCTGTTTATCTTTCCATTGTGTGCATTAGAGAAGACAGGGTCCTGGGTTTCTTTCCTTTCTCCATTGGTCCTCCCTGCCCAGGCTAAATGTCACTGAGATGATGGGAACCTCTCCTGGTTGTGTGGACACTGTTAGAGTGAAGTGCCAGAGTTCCTCATCTCACGGCGCAGGCAGCATCCTATCCAGCATACTTGCTGTGTGCCCGCTGAAGGCAAGAGAGGTGGTGTGGCCGGGTGAGTAGCAGAGTCCTAAACTGGGGCTTGTTGGATGGAATCACAAGGTGAGGAATAAAAACGTTTTTATTACCCAGTATGGTTTTGTAGGTTGTCAGCAGTTTGCTAAGCACTCTTCCACATGCTTCATTGTATACGGGCTACAGATATAAAGTGGCCCTAAAATTCAGAGACGTCAGAGGTAACGAATGTAGTGTAGGGCTGCACTGTCCAATATGGTAGCCAATGTTGATGCATGATTATTTAAATGAAGATCCGTCAAGTCACATTATGACCTTGAAGGCTAAGTAATTAGGCTAAGTAATTAAGTCAGAGACAGGCAAATACTGCATGATCTAGCTTCTCTGCGGACTCTAAAATAATAACAATAGCTCAGTCAAACTTGTGGAAAAAGAGATGAGACTTGTGGTTGCCTGTGGCAGAGGGGAAGGACACTTGGAGGAAGGTGGTCAAAAGGTACAAAGCTCCAGTCGTAAGATAAATACATACTAGAAGGGTGAGGTTATAGAAAAGTTAAGGGGAAATTCCTAAGGGTCCTCATCCCAAGGAGAAACTGTTTGTTGTCTCTGTTTATTGTATCTTATACTATAATGGATAACGGGTATTAACTGAAGCTTTTGTGATCATTTCACTATATTGTAAATCAAATCATCATGCTAAATGCCTTAAACTTATACAGTGACATGCGATTATTAAAATAAGAGAGAGAAGAAGTTGTTAGCTACATTTCAAGTTTTCAGTAACTACACGTGGCTAACGACTGCTGAATTGAACACTGCAGAAGAACATTTTCATTCCCGTGGATTAAACTTCGCTGGTTTAGGGGTTAAATTGTGTGGTTGGGAATAGAGCAGCTTTAAAAGAAGGAAGACTGAGGGGCTGAGGATGGCTCATTCCTGGGCCTCTGAAGAATGACTGGATCTCCAGGAGGTAACAGTGAATTGGACCCGACTAGAGTTGATGGGGTGGAGAGGGTAAAGTTGTAAGGAGCATGGCTTAGAATCACACTAACCCATCTTTGTATTAAATGCAGGTTTTAAAGATGATGAGGGGCATGAAACTAACAGGATGTTAAAAACAAAGTTTGCAAAGGCTGAAGTTGGGGCTTGTGGATTTTGAGGGAAGGCCCGGTTTCTGGTTTCAGAGACCTTGTCCTCGGGGCCCTGACCAGGCCCCTGTCTGCTGCATTGGACTCTTGGCTTTTGCTGTGGCAGGATTAAAGCCAGGTTGACTCATAGTCCTTTTTCACTTGTGAATTCTGGACTTTGATAGAGCTTGGAAATAATCTCCTGCTAATCTCTGGGATCAGTGGTTGATAGAAGGGAGAGAAAGGCAGCCCCAGGGCCTCAGGATGAGATTTTGATGGGCAGCTGGGAAGTGAAGGGGCTCCCTTTGGGAGGATGGAGGTATTGGTGTCCATGATTAAGAGGTTTTGACTGTTTGGGATCTGCGGACTTTGGCCGTCATTCATTGATGGTTTTATTTAATCCAGGATTCTTCCCAGTGGTTTGATGTCTGTGGCACAGGATTCATACTTTCCTGGCTCCTTCTCTGTTCAGGCCCTTTCAGGGGTCAAGTGGGTCTCTTTTCCTCTCTTCCCTGTACTGAACCTTTCCAGGTGCTTCTGTGTCCCGGAAGGAGGTGGGTGGGCAGGGCAGAGTTGTTCTCTGTGTTTGAAGGGCCACTGTACAGGCCCTGCACCTTGTGGTACCTTTAGGCTGATGACACTCCTGGGTCATCTTTCTTAACTCCTTCCCTTTCACTGAGGGAGGGACTGGGCCATTACAGAAAGGGTCAGCATGATGTCCAAGAGCCGGTGTCAGCATCAGAGCCAGGTCTCGGGACCTGGTTCCCTGGGAACTCCTCTTTGTCTGGGCTCCTTTGACTTTTGGTGGCTAGAGATAGTGCTGGCCAGGGTAGTGGTAGACGTGACAGTACAAAACTGAACTCCACCACAAGTCACCTTATAGATGGGGACATTGGTAAAAAGAAGGAACCATGCCACTGGACAATTCGATGTATATCACATTGGTAACCCAAATCAGATTTTGTACTTCAAGTCTTTGAAAAAAGTATTTAGAGATAAGCCTGTTACAGGTTCTGTGCTAGCTTAGAAAGAAAAATATCTATTCGTTTTTGTGCTCTTAACGATTTCTTGTGACCTCAGGGAGGTCAGTTAAACTTTCCAGGCCTCAGTGCACACACAAGAGGGCCAGACTGCCAGTGGCTTCTTGAGCACCAGTGGTGTTTGTGTGAGGCAAGAGGTGGAGGATGGGCAGGCAGCTTGCTGACTTGCCCTTGGTCTGACCATGAGTAGTAGGATTTGACTGATGTGAAAACCCTTTGGATAAGCTTACTGATGGGCTGTGGGCAGCCTATGTCTGTTACTTAATAATTGTCAGAAGCAAGTCCTTCTTCAGAGAGGATGGCTGTGTAACTCAGTGGGCTTGGTCTCTACTTTCCTTGAAACCAGGGTATTTCTTAGTGGTGCTCAAGGTAGAGACAGGGATTCTTTATTTTCCTCATCTGAAACTCCTCTTCCATTTGAAGTTGGGGGGCTAAACATGGCCGTGATGCTTAATTGTGCAGCTGGGTCTGCACAGGGTCTTGTCTGAGAGTGTTTGCCTTGACATGTGACTGGGTCCTTCCTCTAATTCACACCAAACTGTAGATGGGCTATGTCTGTTCTGAGATGAATGCTGGGAACTGATTCCTACAGCTGATTGTGAAATTAGGGTTTACTTCCAGACACTGCTTCTTACCCATTGGGCTGGGTAAAAAGGGGTTCTGCAGAAGCAGTAGGAGAGGAGGATGTCTATTCTCTTTTCTCTCTGTCCTGCCCGTTCAAGGCTAAAGCAGTGGTTTCTGCCCTGAGCCTTGGATTGTGGGCGCGCCTGTGTGCCAGGCCATCAGATTTGGTTAGAGGAGGAAGAGACATAGAGCAAAGGGGAGTGGTAAGTTTGTGCTCAGCTCTGACAGTGTAGAGTTCTTGGGGTCTTTATTATCTGATCCAGTGCCTGCTTTTGTGTACTAGCCAATAGGGTAGAAGCTGGGGCATGGCTCCAAGGTGAAACCATCTGTAACTAACGTTCCTCTCCAAGACCAGCCAAACTGTTTATTCACTATGAGCATAAGCTGTCCAAAAATGTCATATGAAAGGGCATCTTACTCCTGGGGAACATTTCTGGGTATCCTCATAGCCAGTATCCATCTAATAGTTGAAGAATGGTAACCAGTGTGGGAAGTCCCAGGCCACCTTTGAAAGTCTGCTCTGCCTGTGAGAGGAAGGGGCCCAAGGGAGTTGTACTGTCACTGCCTTCCCTGACTTATCCCTGTGATGAGTCTTAAAGCACAGGTGGACTCTCTCCAGTCTGGGTAGGGGCCCATCTAAGAGACCTTCCAACAACCCCCTGCTGCTTCTCTATCTTCATGCTCCTGGGGATGCTTCTGACCCTACTGGCCCCTCCTCAAGCTGATGATTGGGTTGATTACTTTGCTGCCATTTTGATGATGTGTATTTTTTCAGGGCTCCCAGCCCAACTTGGCGTCCTGTCCAGGACCCAGAACTGTTACTCAGTCTCTGTCCCAACAGCTAAAAATAAAGCTGCCGCTGCTGCAGTCCCCTCACAGCCAAGCCCTGATGCCCTGATGCCCTGATGCCATCCCAGGGCTTCCTGCCACACCGATGAACTGCTTTCTCTTTTCAGTCTTCCCCATTTGCTCTTTCAACCTGAGCCTGGCAGGTAGTTTGGGGCTCATTTCCTTCTCTGAGTGCTGGGAGGGAGCTGTGGTTGGTGCTTCCCCAGGTTTGGAGAGTTAAGTGTACAGTGGGTCTGTGGAGCGACCTTACTCCTTCCTTATAGGGGAAGGGTGGTAAGATAGGGAGGAGGGCAAACTAGGTCACCAGAGTTGATCAACTTTTTGCTGTGCTCCTCTCACCTCTGTGGCTTCCTCCAAGCTCTGCCCACAAGCAGGCCTGCCAGCTGGGAAGGGACGTAGGTGAGTAGGGAGCCCCACATGAAGCTCTCCCAGACCCTCACCCACCTGCTCTGGACTGAGTGTGGTACCTGCCCTGGGATCCTGCCTGGGTGCTCAGTTATACTCTCTACCTCCTCAATGTGGGGCTTCAGGTTACCACATTCAAAGGTGTGACTTTATCTCTTGGTTTCCAAGAATAAAGGGCCTCCTTCCTGAGTCAGTCTGTGGCCTGTTTGGCCCCTCTGCAGCTCATTTACTTGCAGAATGTCCCCAAGAGATGGGCCTCTTCTCCCTCCTGACTGAGGAATGGGGGGCATTGATGGTTTGTCCATTGAGGTGACCTTTTGCCCAATTGTCCATGGATCCTGGAGGCCTGTAGAATAAGGCGAGGAAAGGGGTTCAGGTAGCTGGAATCTGCTTACCTGCTAGGTACTGGGCATAACTTTCCTTTAGTTTGACTTTGGTATTCTCTCTTTTCTGATTTGGAGCTGGTGTATATTTTCTGGGATTAAGCTTTATTTGGGAGAAGGGATGTATAGGGGAGAGGATAGGAACCATGAGGTGGAATTTGGGGTCCCTCTGCCTTCAGCAAAAGTGATATATCCAGATCATCTCCACCACTACAACTGCCTTCTCCCATCTGCCCCTGGGGCCTCTTTTCCTCTGCTGGTAGAGATTTCTATGCCAAGGCCCATTGGCCTCTGGAGGGGGGAGGAGTTGGGTGTAAATTGCTAAGAGTTTATTTTTAACTTTGAGTAGAGTCCCTGTCCTTGGAGTAGCTCCCTCATCTCTCCCTCTCCTGGATGTCCTTCCCTGACTTCCGTAATTCTTAGAGGAAGCCTGGTAGGATCCTAACAGCCAGGACTTGCAGGACCTGGGGAAGGGAAGCCTCTCAGTGAAGGGTTTGCCAGATGGCTTGTCAAACTCAACTTCAGCAGAATTCAGAAGGCGGTGGAGGGAGGAGAGGAAACAGGGCAGCATGAGTATTTGCAGCCACATGTATAGAACTTGGGGCAGCCTAGGAATGCAGGTTGGTGAAGAGACCCTGGAACTGGGAGCAGTGTGACTGCTGTGCTGTGATTTTGATGAGACTCTTTCCTTACAGGCACTCAGATCTCTGAAAGGCAGGTCCTGGGGACAAAATGAGCAGCAATGGCAGCCCCTGTGTAAACTCTCAGGGGTGCAGGAATGCCATTCCTTGTATTCTGTCTTACTGCCTGGCTTACAAGCATCATATCCCTTCCACTGGCGTCCTTGTGGGATTCTCAGCAACTTCATACCCGTTGTGTCCCCTTTTCCTGGCATTGCTTTGGTCATCTATACTTTTAACAAAGAGGAAAGGTGTCCCTTTGCCTGGGTCTCCACTCTTCTGATTTCAGACTTGCTTTGATTACATTGCCTTCAGTTTTTTAAAAACAAAAAACTGGATTTACAACACAATTAGAGAAGGGAGTAATAGAGAATAGTGGGGTAGGGATGGGTAGTAGAAACATGTGGCTGACTCTGAAAACCCTCAGTCATGGAATGAAGAGCTGGCCTCCTCAGTTTTTTAGCATGCAGGTTGGGATTAGTTTGCCTAAACCCCAGCCCTGATCATTAGCTTCCCAGCTTAAACCTTTCAGTATGTCCACTTTACCTGCAGAATACAGGACATATCCAAATTGTTCAGGGATCTGACCCCCACCTCTTCTTTCTGAGCACATGCTGTGCTGTAGCTGAAGTGATTTGTATATGCTCTTTCCTTAAGAAGACTCTGCTTTCCTACTCCCATTCCTTTGCCTATGGTCTGCATCTCTCCCTCCATCTGCATCTCTTCCCACCTTTACCCCAGCTGTGTGACCTATTCTGAACAAATGCAACTCTCACAAAGCCTTTCATAACAGAAGCACATCACTCCTCCCTCCTCATCAAACTTCCCAAGATACTCTTAGTGTTTATGTCATGCTTTAAATTTATTTATCCTGTGAAAGGTGCTCCTCTAGATATTGGACTGTAAGTTTCTTTAAGATCCACATCTTTTTTTTTTAAAGGAAAAGTGCAAGCAGGAACAAAGGTACATAGGCAGGCAGGCAGAAAGACAGAGTTGTAAGAAACATTTATTTTACTTAGTTGTTCATCTTGGTTCCTTCCTCTGACCCTGAGTCATGAACCTGAGTCCTTGGCATGTATGTGGACTGAGTCTGGTGGCCTTATCCACTAGGCCCACACACCTTCAAGACCCACATTGCCCTAATAAAAAGCAAACAGAAACAGTGCATAGCATTTTATTTTGTATTGTATGTAATACCTAGCTACCTAATAAAGGTAGGATAACTGAATACTGGTGGGTGTTACCTACATAAATATAAGGTACTAGTAGTGGTCCTTAGGGGTGAGGGAAATGGTCCTGGGGGAGGAACATTATTGCTCTAGGCTGAGACTGAATTAGGGGTGTGATGAAGGGCCTCGTAAGTGTTTGTTCCTGCTCCTCCTCCTCTCTACTGAAAAACGTTTTCCAAAAAAATCTTTTGGACATTTCTTCCTTCCACTCTCCTGGGTCTGCTGACTTAAGCTGACACGTCTATTTCTGCTAACAGTTCTCATTCTTGTAAGGCCTTGACTGCAGTTTCCCATTGATGTATCTCCTTTTCTCACTGTTTCAGAGCCCCACCTTTTACTGTTTCACTATGGGCTTTCTGTCTGCTTTGAGAACTTTAAGGGAGGGAAGATGGTGGAGCTTGCCTGCTCTTGGCATCTTCTAGTTAGCTCCAGACACAGCAGAGACACACAGCTATAGTCCAAGGTTATCTATCTGCTGGCCTGTGTTGAAAGAGGGACCAGTATTGAATAATAAGCTGCCAGGGCCGAAGTCAGAACATGGAACTACTTAATTCCAAGTCACAGATTTGCAGAGGAAACCAATCTGGACAGGTATCTGAGAGACGTGGCTCTTAACCCTAGGTGTGTGTCCTTAGCAAATCCTAGAACTTATTTGGGCATCATGCAGTTCCCTCATTTGTAAATCAAAGGGATCAGATGATATAGAAGGACTCCTGCATCTAGAAACTCTCTTCAGTACTGTTTTCGCAGTCCTACTGCAGCACCAACACACCAGGGCTGGGAAAGAGGTGGTTAGCCTAGGAGCTGTCCTCCCTGTCCTCATGTTCTGCGGGCTAGTGGTCTCTCATCCCTCTCTTTGACTGTGTTGTTTTTATTCATTCAGCCATTCAAACAGCGCCTATTAGCATTTATTCTCCCCCTTGCCTACCTCCTATCATTCTTGCTGGTTGGCCATCAGGAGGCCCAGATGGCAGGATTAGCCTAGAATGGGAGACTAGTTAGGGTTGTCCCTTGGGTTTAGACTCCTTTAAACCTCTGCTATGTGAGAGGAGAGGGTTTTAGAACAATGAGGTTTGATTTTTATTTTTTTTGCTGGAAAACTGCTAGAACTTTGATGTAGACCCCTGCTTTTCTAAGTAGGATTTGCCTTAGGTGCTTTTATCCCCCCCTGAGATGCAAAGTAATTTACTACTCAAGAAAATTAATTTAACAGAGCCAAGAATGACTTTTACATCCTCCCTAAGGATAGATCCCAAGAGCAGATTGACTTTGATACATATAATAGTCTTCTAGCTCTGCCTCATTCAGATCTCTGTTGAAAGCTAAAGTTGCCTAGACTAATAACAGGTTTTTATTGAGCAGATACTATGTACTAGGCCTTATGTTTTACTTACATTCTTGTTAACCTTAAAATAATACTGCAAAATAAAAGCCCCATTTTAGGAAAGAGGAAACATTCAGAATAATTCACTCATTAGCAAGAATTTATTGAGCACCTACTTGAAGCTAAGTAGCCTTTGGGGATAAATCAGTTTACAAAGCAGACAAAATAAAAAAAATTCTGCCTGAATAGTTTGCATTCTCACAGGAGGAGACACATAAAACATAACTAAATGATACAGCTTGTCAGATGGTCAAGGTACAGAGGAGACTATAAAGGAGAGAAGGAGGCCCTGGAATTTTGGGAATGTGTAGTGTGAAATTTTAAATAGGGCTCATGGAATGCTTCACTGAGAAGGTGAAGTTTGAACCTTGGCAATATTTAGGGAGCGGGGCAGCAGCGGAAGGGATAGAAAGTTCAAAAACTCTGAGGCTACTATTGGTGGATGTGTCTAACTCTAAAACCTGGACTCCTTAGAGCTTGTTTCTCTAATAGTTCTTCTGAAATGTCATTATAATTCAGTACTTAGTTGACCTAGCAGTTTAATTTAATATCAAATATTTATGGAATGCTTAGTTTTTATTGCTACAGTAAGATGTAGGCCCTGCCATTGAGAGCAGAGAGTTATGGAGTGAACGTGTGTGTGTGTGTGTATGTGTGTGTGTGTGTATGTATAAAAGGAATGAAAAAGACTGTCCCCCTGACCCAAGTCTGCTTTATAACCTTTCCCACATGTTCCCATTTGACACTCATTTGAGAGTCTGCATCTCAGGCCAAGTGCTCTAACTCCTGCTTTTTGCATGAAGAGGCCCAGGGAGGATAAGGTGGTGGTGGTTGCGGGGCGGGCAGGGAAGAAGTGGGTAAGTGGTACAATCAGTAATAGGGTGACAGTGTGGCCATAAAGGATACGGAGATGGGCTCCCCAGGGAGAAGGGGTCACTTTTGCCTTACTTCATGGACTCATGCCAATGACACACCCAGGGGAGGGCACAGACAAAATTTTGGTCATTGGGAGAGTTTTTTAAGTGGTGTGGGGAACTTCACTGGGTGCTTCGGTTCTTTTTATTTTATTTTATTTTTTGACTGAGGCTAGTTGGTGACATCTCCCAGGGATATGTCTGGTGATAGGAAATTCCTGAGATCCAGCTTTGACTGACCATCACATAGAGCCAGGAGGAAGGGGCCAGAGGTGATGCTGAAGCTGTGGCAGAGGTTATTTTTACCCTCCTTTGGGCCCTCACAGGCCTCTTCTCTTTTCTCTGAGGACTGTGTTCAGCCTCCCAGGAGGGGCAGTGGGCAGCAGGGTGATAGGAGGCCCTCTGCTCTAAGCTCTGACCACCTTTGAGGCTTGGCATGGAGCTGTTAGCACAGATAGGAAAGTGAAGCAAGGGCCAGGTCTGTTTTTTTCCCCTAGTATGTGCTGCCACAAAGGAAGTTGCAACATGTTTTTTTTTTCCTTTCATTCTTTTTATAGATCAAGAAGGAAAAACCCCTACATCTTCCAGTAAACTTCAAAAAACGGATGATTCTCACTCCTCCCCCCAAAGTACTTTGCAGTCGTTCTTCCAGCTTTTCTCCTCTATCTGTACTTTCCAAAACTCTTCACCGAGGAACAGTGTCTCTGCAGCAGATTCACTCTGTCTCCAAAGAGGGTGGTAGCGGATGACTTGGGCTGAGGGAGTCCTGAGACGCACTTTTCCTGTTGCCTTCCTGGCGGGACTAGGCCTGCCTGAAAGGCTGTGTGGTGGCTCCGCTTGACAGTGAACATGTTAAAACCACAGGCTACCTGAGATCCACCTGACCCCTCTCCATCACTGTCAGTCTGCATTCATTTAGTGTCCCAAAAGGTTGAGGGAATCCTGGTTTCTCAGCTCAGATAACCATCTCTTTTGGGTAGATTTAGACTGTGTGTCCTGGGACATCCTGGGAAAAGAGACCTAAAATGGTGGGTAGAAGGAAGGTCAGAGTCCCAGGTCAAGTGTGAATTTGGCCTCTGTGCTCTACTTGGACACGAACCCAGTGTGTTTGGAAGAGTGCAGATGATGCATTTTCCTGATGAATATCTTTGAGGTCTGGAAAAGTAGAACTTTTTGGGGGGAGGTTGAAATTTATTTCATCTCCCTTGGATTCCTGTACCCCAGTACAGCCCAGGAGTTCCAGAATAAATCAACTTTGAAACTTCAGCTTTAGTCTCCCTTTGGTTATCCCTGAGAGTGAGATGCATCATTCTTTTGTTCTAAGAAAGCTGGGAAGTGGCGCCAGCCAACAGGCCTAGCTGCCTGCTTCAGGATGCTGCTGCTGGTGTTCCTGCTTCCTTGGGCAGAGAAGAGCAAAGTCCTCAGGGGTGAGACTTTTTGTTCAGCAAAACTTCAGTCTTCATTCAGTCCTCACCTGTTGTCTCTGGTGCAGCTTACATAGAGCTCCTCCTTTCCTGCTGTTTTCTTTGAATTGACTCTCCCTCTTTGCTAGAGTGTGTGCCTGAGAGTTGGTGGGGTAAATGGAGAGAGAATTTGCTTTTTCTTTGGATACCTCATGAGCTGTCTTTCACAGGAAACTGCTGGGCAATTCAGCAGCTACTAGCCACATGTGGTTATTTCAATGAAAATAATTAAATAATGTAGCGCTACTACACTTCAAGTGCTCAGCAGCCCCGTGTAGCACATGGCCACCCTATTGGGCAGCACAGAGTGAGAATATTCCTTTGTCACAGGCCGTTCTTAGACCATCCTGGGCTTTGAGAGAAATCATTCTATGCTTGGTAAAGATTTATCTGAGCTGGAAGAGAATGGATTTGTGGAAGAGTCAGAGGTTTTGAGACCCAGATGAGAAAGTAAAGAGAAGATAATTATTTAGAAAGGGACTTAAATATTAAATAATGTTTATTTATGTTTCTTTAAAGGAAAGATTCAGACCAAGTCAGGAAGGTAGGAAGAGAGAGAAGGAAGAAACACATTCTCTAATTGTTCATCTTGGTTATTCCCCTCTGGCCCCAGGACACTAATTGGGATCTTTGGAGAATATATGGACTGTGCTGGCTGAAGGCAGCAGACCTAACCAATACTGTACTGGGGAGTGTTATCTGGACTTGGTAACCAGGGCTCTAGTGAATCAATGCTTAAATTCCTCCGGTGATGGGAGAACTTATCCGTTTCAAGAAAACCTTACCATTAAAAAGAAATTTGTTGTTAGCAAAGTTCTCTGTTTATTGAGTCCAAAAGTTAGATCCCTGAGCTTGTACTAGTCCTTGGCGCAACCTGCATTGTCCATAGCCTTGCAGAATGCATGAGTCCATCTTCTGCACTGTCCTCTGCAGTTAGTTCAGTGCCGTTGTGGTCCCTTGCCACCCCCAACTCCACCCCTGTCCTGGCAGGTTATCAGAGTGTTCCACCTGCCTAGGGCTCTGGAGAGATGCAGACATGTGACATCATTTCCGGATCCTTCCCATCATCAGGCCTTGGCGAGAGATTGAGGGAAGGTTCACATCTCAGTGAACCCTGACAATGGAGAGTCCCAAGGGTCATCCAGCTGGTACAGACCCATGTGTACCCTCTGCTTCTCTGCATGCCACTCCAGAGAAAGAGTTCTTGTTCTCTGCGTGGTTTACACCGCTTTTTCAAGGGCACAGATCTGGTTTTCTTTAGAGGCATTGAGAGACTTAGGTATCTGTTCCAGGTCATATATGACTATATGATCACTTCTGTTTGGAGTCCCACAGTAGCCTCCTCTTGCCTCCAGTGTAATGCTCAAATCCTGGTTACAGTGTTCACTTGGCTTGGTGTGATCTTCCTTTCCAGTGCAACACACACACACACACACACACACACACACACACACACACACCACACACACACACACATACACACACACAGCCCTGCAGTGGGAAGATCGGGGCTTCTCTTTAGCTTTCCATTTGTTCATCCTTTTGTATCCTGGTGGAATTGTTATTTATCCTTCGAGGCTTAGGTTTTACCCACCCACCCCAACCATGGGTAGACTAACTCCCCTGTATTAGTGCATCCAAACAGTATGACCGCTGTGGATTAGAATTAACCTTATGTCCTAGCCTGCTCCTTGAGGACAGTGACTGTCTTGGATTCATTTGCATCCTTTCTGAAAGCTCATTGCAGGGTACTCATCAGAGGTGCAACACCTACAGAAGCAGGCTTCTTTCTTGCTTGTTTGTCTCCTTTGGATTCTGATGAGATGGCCCAACAGGGGAGCTGAAACCCCTTTCTCATTCTTACCCCAGAAACCTTGGGACTCATCAGTTTCCCTGAGAAAAATGCTATTTTGCAGTTGATAATTAACTGCCTGGTATTTAAACTAGTATTTAAACATCAAGTTCTTAGAATCAAGAATTAGTGTCAGCTTCAGAAGCAGCTACGTCCAAACATAGCCCACCCAGTTAGAGAAGATAAGTGGAATACTGCGGGGAGCTGAAGAATTATTCTCAGCTTTGAGGGAGTCCAGGGGAAGATTCCTGAGTGGGGTGCTGGCAAGGGCTGGCTCTCTAAGGTGTGGTCTGAGGCTGTATTTTGGGGGTGGTACTCTAGTAGAAAGAACTATCAGTGTTCCCTGCACTTCCAGTTTTTATAGACTGGACTAATTTTTTCAGATGGTCAAGAAGAGAAATTTGGAAAGATAATGTAGGAATAAAATCTGGGCCTTTTTTTAAAAGTTGATAAAGCAAACACTTTCATATTCAGTGATAAGTAGAACTCTGCTGCCTGATGGTATTTCATCTTTTTTTCTAATGATGCTACTGGGGTCGGGATGGGGGAGCTGACATTAGGTCCTCCTCCCTTCCTAGGTTAGAACCAGAGTGTGAGGAATTCCCCAGCCCCTTGATGGTGCCCATATACTAACCACAGTCTCCACTCTGCTGAAGGCGTTCTAAGAAATATGCACCCCAGGAATAGTCTGTGGCTTCAGAACAAGGCCAACTACCTAAGAGGCTTCCTGAGTGAGGGCCCGGGGCCTTGACTACCCTGCCACCTGTCATGGGGGTGGGGAGACAGCGTGCTTCTACACTGTCACAGAGGTTAGCAGGTGATGCCCTTTCTGAATCTGCTTCATTGTCAGTGAAACAGAAGGCTCATTCCAGGAAATCAGAGAGTCTGCTGAAGGGTCTTTCCCACAGGTTCATCCCCAGGCTTATCACCTCTATAAGGGTCATAGGGGCCTGTCTGAGAGACAGGCAGGTCGAGCTTGGTTGGCCTTTCTACCATTTCTTTCTCTGCTGGAATGAGTGGCATTGGTAACTGAGCTCATTTACTGGACCCCAGGTTGTACATTGAGTGCAGATACCAGTTACCCTTATAACAAATACAAAGTGGAAGTGTGTGGGGACCAGTTGGCGCATCCGGGGTCCGACCCTAGGCTTAAGGGTGTGTGCCATCTCTTGATGAAGTTGTAGTAGTTCTCGCAGAATTTGAATGGAATGGTAAAGATAAAACAAGTGTGCGCACTCATTGATCTGTTCATCCATTGTTTTCTAGATGCTTATGGAGGGGAAGCATGTTAGCAAAGTAGTTTTTGTGTACTTCAAATGGTAGAAGAGTGATGTACAGGGGATAGGTGATTACGGAGGAATGAGCCATCATTTTTCCAAGTGTCGGTCTTATGTTTTGATAAGATGACAATTCTGAGATGCTAGTTGATCAAATATATCCAGGAAACATTCTGTAGTGCACATTATTTTAAACACTTTGAAATTCTGTAGTCAGAATTGTTTAACTTTGTATAATTTAGTGCTTCTGACATATCTGGTACCCCCTTTCTACTATCACTTATTAATATACTTCAGAATGCTATTTAAAGATTATTTTAAATTTCAATTGATGTACCATTGCTTTACAATGCTATGTAAGTCTCAGGAAAGTATATCATCCCTCCTTGATTAAGGTATATACCACACTATACCCACCATCCAAGTTCTTACACTATTAACTGCTAACCAGTAGACCCCCCTGTACCCACTCCTTCCAGCCCCCTTTCTTTCCTCTGCAGTAACTATCATTTTACTCTCAAAATCTAAGGTTATTTTTGCTTTATTTATTTATATTCCACCAATGAGTGAAATCATTCAGTATTTTTCTTACTCTTTCTGTCTTATTTTTCTTTAGCACAATCACCTCGAGTCACAAATGGTAAGATTTCATCTTTTTTATAGATGAGTAGTGTTCCATGGAGTATATATACCACATCTTCTTTATTTGATGGGCATTTAGGTTGTTTCTATGTCTTAGCTATTGTGAATAATGCTGCAATGAATGTAGGAGTGCACATGTCTTTTCGAATATGTGTGTTTGTATTCTTTGGATAGATACCTACAAGTGGAATTGCTGGGTCATGTGGTGGTTTGATTTTTTAATTTATTGAGGAAACTTCATATAGCTTCCCAAAGCGGTTGTACCAATTTACATTTCCACCAACATTATAAAGTGTTCTTTTTTCTCCATACCCTTGCCAACACTTGTTGTTCCTTGAAATTTTGATATAGAACATCCTTACAGGTGTGAGGTTGTATCTCATTTTGGTTTTGACTTGCATAACTAATAAATAATAACTTGTATAGCTATAAGTCATGATGACCATTTTTCATGTGTCTGTTGGCCATCTATAATGTCTTCTTTTTTGTTGTAGAGTTTGTATGAATTCTTAATGTATCTTGAATATTAATCCCCTGTTGATTATGTTATGTGCAAATATCTTCTCCCATTCAGTTGACTGTCATTTTGTTCTGGTGGCGGTTTCTTTTGCTGTGCAGAAGCTTTCTGGTTTGATGTAGCCCTTTTTTTTTTTTTTTTTTTTTGGTGGTGGTTGTTTTTCTCTTGCCACTGGAGTTGAGTCCCCCAAAGACCAGTGTTATAGAATGTATTACCTATGATTTCTTTTATGTACTTTATAGAGATCTTACCTTCAAGTCTCGAATCCATTTTTAATTACTTTTTTTGTGTGTTTATGGTGTTAGAGAGTGGTCTAGTTTCATTCTTTTGCATGTGAATGTCCAGTTTTTCCAACACCATTTTTCCACTTTTCTACTCTTGGCTCCTTTGTCATAAAGTAACTGACAGTGTACATGTGGGCTTATTTCTGGGCTCTTGATTCTATTTCATTTTTTAATATGTCTCTTTATATTCTAGTACCATACTGTTTTCTTTACTGTACTATAGCTTGAAATCCGGGAGTGTGACACCTCCATTTTTCTTCCTTTTTCTCATGGTTACTTTGGTTATTTGGGGTCTTTTGTAATTCCATACAAATTTCAGAATTTTGTGGTTCTATTTGCTTGAAAAATGCTATTGGAATTTTAATAGGGATTTTGTTAAGTTTGTATATTGCTGTTAATT
This sequence comes from Solenodon paradoxus, assembly GCA_004363575.1. Lineage (NCBI taxonomy): Eukaryota > Metazoa > Chordata > Mammalia > Eulipotyphla > Solenodontidae > Solenodon > Solenodon paradoxus. The sequence goes on along the minus strand of RJWH01001615.1, from coordinate 194,587 downwards.
AAGATGACCATTTTAACTATTAATTTTCCCCATCCATGAGTATGTCTCTTTCAGTCTCTTTGTGTCTTCTACTTCTTATAACAATGTCTTGTAGTTTTCATTGTACAGGCTTTCATCTTTGTTAAATTTACTCCTAGGTGATGCGAGTGAGGGTGAGCTGAGACACACTGATGAGAGGCAGGGTCCATCCAGAAAGAATTTGTGGAGAGAGCTCTTTGGTCAGGGTCACCCAGGAAGTGTATTAAAAGCAGTAATAGTGAGTTTAAGCTCCCTGCAGGCTGGGAAAGTTACATCACGGGGATGCACACATATGTACCACTGTGCTGTCTGCCTCTTGCCCTCACAGGCAAGGTGGATCTTGTATAAGGGTTGGAGGCTTCTTCCTTCATGGGTATGTCCAGGTTACCTGGAGTGAAAATGTCTACGGGATGTGTCTGAGGCCCAAGTTGCTAAGGAGGGGTTCTTGTTCTTTCTGGTCCTTGCTCTTAGATGTCTCAGGTTTTGCTGGTTAGATAATTTTCCACTCATACATCTGCATACTGCCCTATAGATTTTAAATTGTGCTGTCCCTTCATGACTAAGTATTTAATTTTCTTCACAGACTGTAAATGGTATATTTTCTTAATTTCTTTTTCTTTTAGATCACTGTTTGCATACAAAATCCAACTAATTTTTATATATTAATTTTGTAGCCTGCCACATTACTGTACTCATCTATTCATTCTAGCAGTTATGTTAGTGGAGCTCTTAGGGTTTTTTACATGCATTACCATATCATCTGCAAATGGTAATAGTTTTACTTCTTTAATATGGCTCCTTTTATGGCTTTTTTCTTGCTTAATTGCTCTGGCTAGGACTTCCAGTGCCAGTGCTATATTAAACAATAGTGGTGAAGTGGGCCTCCTTGTGGTGTTTCTGATTTTTGAAGAAAAGCTTTCAGATTTTGACTGTTGAGTATGATGTTAGCTGTGGGTTTGTCATCTATGACCTTTATTATGTTGAAGTATGTTTCTTTTATTCCAGTTCCTTTTACAGCTTTTATCAAAAATGGATATTGAATCTTGTGAAATACTTTTTCTACATCTATTGATATAATGTTATTTTTATTCTTCCTTTTGTTGATATATTGTATCATGTTTTTTGATTTGTGTATGTTATGTTGAGCTATTCTTACATCTCTAGAATAAATCCTACTTGGTAGTGATGCATGATTCTTTTAATGTATTGTTAAATTCAATTTGCTAAGACTTTGTTGAGAATTTTTTTTTTTTTTTGGGTACCTGTGTTCATCAGAGATATTGGTTGATGATTTTCTTTTTTGGTGATGGCCTTGTCTGGTTTTGGAATCAGGGTAATGTTGGCTTTATAAATTGTGTTGGAAGTGTTCCCTCTTTAATTTTTTGGAAGAGTTTGAGATGGATAGATAGTAGGTATTTGAAAATTTGGTAGAATTCATTAGTGAAGCCATCTGGTCCTGGGTTTTTAATTTTTGGAAGATTTTTGATTAGTCTTTCAGTTGCTTTACTCATAATTGTTTTATCAAGTTGCCTGTTTCTTTCTGATTCAGTCTTGAGAACTTCTGTAATTCTGAGACTGCATACTCTTTGAGGACAGCACATTGTCCCTGCTTAGGGAGAACTGTCCAGTGACTCAGAGAAAAATTCACCTGATTCTTGGTCACCACAGTTTGGAGAGGTTTAAAAAAGATGAGTGCGTGTGCGTGTGCATGTGTGTGTATGTGTGTGTGTCTTGAGCTTGCAGCAGAAAAGGGCCTTTACTACAGTTTGTGGAGTTTTAAAACTTGGACAGTTCTGGCTAGCATTATATTTAGTTGAAGTTGGCCCTGTTTGTATTCCTGCTGGCTTTGTGTTTCTGGAGAAGCCTTTTGTCCTGTCTTGAACATGCTGAATAGCTGCTACATCTGTCATGCCTGGGAAGTGGCAGTTTGGGGGCTAAAGAAGCAGGGAGTAGACACCTCTGCTTGAGGCCCAGGCTGCTGAGGCACCTCAGTGTTGGAAAGGGGAGGATTGATCAACTGCTTGCTAGTCCTGAAAGTGGAATGGGGCAGGATTTAGCAGGCTTGTGTCTCTTCACTCACCTTGTCTCATGGGAGACAAGAAGACAGAGTTGTGCTGAGTTGTTGTTTTTAAAGGAGAGGTGAAGGTAGGATGAAGGTGAGCAGAGACAAGCAGGCAGGAAGAGAGAGGGAAGAAGTGCTTTAAAATTTTATTTAGTTCCTCTTCTTGGTTTTCATCCCAGCTCTGGTTCTTGAACCCAGGTCCTTGGGATGTGTGGCCTGTGCTCTTGGTTGAAGACTGCTGACCAAACCACTGCTCCACCAAGGCATGCCATACTAAGTTGTGGTGGCATCCAGGAGGAAGCAGAAGGGCTGGTGGATGTTTTCTTCCTCTTCATCAACGAAAGATCATCTAGATGGTGGACCAGAGTAGAAAGGCACTTTGAGTCTCCATTACCCTGGGGCTCTGAGATAAGGTATTTTGGTTTAAATTTGTGAAAGACTTTAGAATTATGAATTTACTACAGTTTGTGGAGTTTTAAAACTTGGACAGTTCTGGCTAGCATTATATTCAGACTTTTGGCTGTGGAAGGTAGATGTGAATGATTGGTCCTGCAGATGATGGGCTTCTGGAGAAGGGCCTTGGAGGACTCCCTGGGTTCCTCACTTGGAACAAACCCAGGCCAGGGAATTCTCGAGCCAGTCACAGGTCCCAACATCCTCCTGGTACAGGTTTGCCAAGAGGCCATGGTTAATTTTAAGGAAACTAGCAACCAGGAAAAAAATAGAAAGCGTGAGTGGAAATCAGTCACTTCCTGGGGATAATACTCTTCCATTGTAGGTAGACCTGAGTGTAAGGCAGGCCCACACATTTCTGTTTATGTATATTTATGCTTTTTAGTGTTGCTTTTCTTCTTTGGCCCTTCCTAAAGGGATTGGAGTTAGTCTGTTCTCAGGAGCTCCTCTCACTTTCTTTCAGCCTTTCCTCACCACAAACAGGCCCAGAGTGCCTCTTGGGGGAGCAGCAAACCCAGTGCCTTCAGTTCCCCAAACAGGAAATCTGGGTGGGCCTGGTTTTGGTCTGGGAAGCAGGAGTTTTAGCCTTTACTGCCAATTGGGGTTGTGTTTGCAGACTCCCAGGCTCTGTGGGAACCGGCAGGTCTGACCCCAGTGAACTTACTGTGGTCCCAGTTGAGGAGGTCTTACCAGGAATCTTTGGGCTCACTGGAGATGGAGGAGGCTTGGGCAGTAGGAGAAAAGTAGGGTATGACACCCTCTTTCCCCCATTAGCTGGGGACTCATCACCTCTGCTGGGGTTGCATTCAGACTACTTCTGGACAAACTGGTCATTAGGGAGATTTTTTTCTTATTGTTGAGTGAGGCTTTACTTGTTCAGAAGAATCTTCAGATGTGCTTTCTCCAAGTCCTGGCTTGAGTGATTCATCTGCTGCCCCTCAAGGCTAGAAGGTAGGGCAGTGTCTGAGGACACCCTCAACCCCAGTTCTTTTCATTGCTGTTATTCTCCCTTCACATGTGGTTCCTTCAGACATTTCTGTACCAGCCTGATACATAGTAGGCATGGAATTGGGAAGGGGATGGCATTGTGAACCTCGTTTTACTCCTTCCCACAGGTCCTAGCCTTCTGGGGTCTCCATTTCCTGTCATGGCCCCACCTGCAGTATGGCACAACTGGACCCGGGCAGGATGTCCTGTTGTACTGCATAATGAAGATCCCAGATTTCCTCTAGGTGGTCATGAGGAGTGGGCCGTCTTCAGCACTTTAGACACTTGCATGAGCCCAACCTCCCCTCCTCCCCGCTCCCCTACCACCCCCTAAGGAGAATGATGGGAAGGAAGTACTGCCAGAAGGTTGTTTTGTGGTTAGTGAGGTAACTGGTTTTTGGTTGAGAAACATAACACACATACCTCCCCTTTAAGATCCGAGGTCAGAAGTACTAGGTTCTCTGGTTTCTAGGACCTAAAATGAGGATCAGGCTGGCTCCACCAGATTGTGACTTTTAAGATGGTCTTATACACAGAAGATAGAATATATAAAGATTAAACAAATTTTATGGTGAAGTCATTTACCTAGGAAGAGAGAAACTTGTCAAAGAATTAGTAGTGGAAGAAACCTTAGAGCTCAGTAGGCACATCTTGGATTTTACAGAGGTGGCAAAGCAAAAGTGCATTTTCTACAGGTACTCAGCAAGTGAACTACAGGACTAGGACTAAGGACCAGGCAGGTCAGCTTTCTGGCATTCTTTTATCACTTGATAAATTCCAGGATGTATCTCTTCAGGGTAGAGAGCCACAGAGTAGATAAGTCAACCACAGCAAATCCAACATTCTTGTATGAAATTAGGTTTAAATTATCCATGCCATGAAGTAGGGGTGACTGGAGGTAGAGTAGCTCATCTTAAAATGATTGAAATTGGAATTTTCAGAATATCAGT
>RJWH01001615.1:0-190017 GCA_004363575.1 Solenodon paradoxus | reverse complement strand
CAGAAAACTGGCTAGAACTCATTGAGCTGCAATTGCGTCTCTGTATTCATTGGCTTTGTCTAGAAATGTGGTTTGCTCAAATGCCATGAATAGCAGACTGTCAGTGTTGGAAAGCATATTAAGACCCTCTAAAACTTCATTGTCTATGGGAAAGTATCAAGGGTAGAGATGGGGAGGGACTTGTCTCTGTTGGTCCCATAGGAACAAGCACTTAGGATCGCAAAAGCCTGAGCAGCAATCTCACATGTGGTGCTTCTTGGTTTAGACTACCTGTCCGCAGGGCAGCCAGGCCTTTTGCAATTCTGCCCTGGAAAGACTCCTGTGTTTGCTGAAATAGCCTCTTCTTTTTTCCTTGTTATTCTCCTGTGACCTCCCAGCCACCTCTTTTTCCTCTCATGCTCTGACTCTAGTTCCTTCTCTTCCAATTTTTACTATGAAACATTTCAGGTATGCAGTGAACTTGAAAGAACACCCAGACACCCCATCACTTAGATTCTACCATTTGCATTTTATTCTGCTTGCTTTCTCATGTCTGTCTTGTCTATCCATTTATCAGCTTATCTTATTTGGAGGCTGCACTTCATAGCAGGTGCAGACATTAGTACATGTCACCCCTAAACACTCTAGCATACATAGGTATTAGAGTCCAACATTTGTTCATGCATTTGTTTTGTTTTTATAGTGGTAAAATTGATGTAGCAGGGAAATGCACACTTTTTTTTTTTTTTTAAAGGAAAGGCGCAGGCAGAAGAGAGGGAAGAAAGGAGGAAGAAGCATTTTATTTTATTTTTATTTAGTTGTCCACATTGGTTGCTCCCCCCAGGACCTGGCATAGGAATCTGGGTCCCCTGGATGTATATAGGTTATGTTCATTTGGAGGTGGCTGACCTAATTACTGTTGTACCAGGGTGTGCCAAATGCACGCATTCTAAGTGTCGAGTTTTGATAAATGTTTTAACCTATGCAATCCAAAACTCTGTCAATATATAGAACATTGTTACTACTCAGGTAGGTTTCCTTTTGTTCCTTTCTAGACAATTACCATACCTACCTCTTGCAGGTAATCACAATTCTGATGCTTTCATTGTAGGTCAGTTTTTCCTGTTTTGGAATATCATATAAAGGAAAAAGCAGTGTAAACTCTTATGCAAGATTCATCCACATAATTACATGTATTAGTAGTTGGTTGCTTTTTACATGGAGTATTCCATTGTATAGATATTATATAATTTGCTTATCTACTCTCTCTTGTTGGACATATTGGAGTGTTTCTGGTATTTAATATGATGAATAAAGCTCCTGTGAACATTCTTTTTATGAACATAATGTTTGCATTTCTTTTGGGTCAGTGATTAAGAGTGGGATTGCTGGGTGAAAGGAAGCTGTTGCTTCTTGTTGTATCTGACTCTCTTCCCTCCCCTGTCTTTCATTGTGTTTTGTACTCGAGAATGTGAGTACAGTAGCTCCGCCCTTATCTGAGGACATTTGTCTCAAGAGCCCCAATGGATGCTTAAAGTTTTGGACAATACTGAATGCCATGCATACTATGTTTTTTCCTATACATACATACCTAAGATGAAGTTTAATTTATAACTTAGGCACAGTAAGAGATTAGCAAAAATAACTCAAAATAAATAGAACAGTTATAACAATGTATTTTAATAAAAGTATGTCAGTGTGGTCTCTGTGTGTGTGTCTTTCTCTCTCTCACTCTGTCTCTGAAAATATCTTCTGTGTAATGTTTTCAGACCTTGGTAGAATATGGGTACTGACACCTCAGAAAGTGGAGCCATGGAGAAGGGAGGTCCAATTTGTTAGAAGTACCTTATCACTCATCTGAATTATTAATTTACTTAGGGTAGGCGTTCTCTCAGAGTCCATCTGACAGCCTCTGATTGAATATTTCCAGGGCTAGGAAGCTTACTACCTGCCAGATCCCTGCTGGGATAGCTCCTTATTATTTCTGCCTGGGGAACAACATATGACAAGTCTAATTGAGGCTTCTTCCCTGTGACAGCCATATAGAATTTTAGGGTTGTTATCACATCCAGTCTCTTAGCTACTCCTTCAGAGTTTCTCTTTTACATGTTCATTGTTCCAGTTTATTGAATCATTTTTCATGTGACATGTCTTAGTCCTCACCCTTTGAAAGTTAGTTCTCTCTCTGTGTTGTCTAGAAGTGAGTGAGCTTTTCTGGAATATCATATAAATGGAATAATGAGTATGAACTCTTTTATGTAAGCTTTTCCTGCTGGGTTCTAGATGTTATCTGGGAAATGCAGTGTGGTGGGATCTGAACTCCAGTCTTGATGTAGATACTTCAACTGTCAGTGAGCTGGAGGTGATACTAACTTTTTGGCAACCACATCATGATGTTAGATCAGATGAATTAATTTTTGTTAAAATACTGTGAATGTCAGGTGGTATCAAGATACTCATACAGTTTGAAGTTGTCTAGAACTCATCTAGGTCCTCTAATATTAATCAATACTATGATTATGTACTTTCTATTTGTCAGTTACCACCTAATGAGGAAAGTACTATTAAAGGGAATTTAGTCACTGTTTGGCTTAAGATACAATTTGTCAACTTTGGTACAATTGATCTTTTGGACCAAATAATTCTTTGTTGTGGGGGATTGTCCTATGCTTGTAGGAATTAGCAGTATTTCTGGCCACTATCCACTTAGATGCCAGTTGCAAGCTTTTCCATGCTTTCCAGGTTACTAGAATGGCATGTATCTGAGGTTACTAGAGAGAAAGGTGCTGGGTGGAGCTGGTGTGGGGAAGGATTAATTGGATGATGGTGAATGGTAACTAGACTTCTGATTGTCAGGTGGGTATGGTGTGGCATGCACATTTGTGGAGGTGTGAAGTTATGCTCCTGAAACTTATACAATGTTGTAAACTAGTGTTAAACTTAAAAAAGACAGTCTCCAGATATTTTCCTATATCCCTTGTGGAAGAAAATCACCTTAGTTTAAGAACCATTCCCAAGGTGTAAAACTTAGTCACTGAAACAAAAATTAAATAATATTGCTCTTCCCTAAGGGTAATCACTGTTGTTTTTTAAGATATCTATTTCCATATTATGGTTTAGCTCCAATAACACCAATTACTGTGATATTTCAACTGTCGACTGCTTGCATAGAACAGAAACTTTGCTACTAGCTCTTCAGTCCACAATTCACTTTGTACCTTACAGCTCTTATTAGTGACCAATCATGTCCCTTCCAGAGTCCATAGGTGATCTCTGCCCATCTGCTGTTGAGTTTACAGACAGAAATGTGCATAGTTGTGTTACTTCCTTGTCTTCTAGTGATGAACGCATGTGAAATTTTACAAAAATGAATGAATGATAGGGAATTGGCTAACAAAGAAAACATTTCAACAGAGTAGTGAAATGTGGTAATGCTGACAGTGAAACTTGAGCTGAATATGTGGAATTACAGAATAAACAGATAATTGTAGGCATGCCAGCATTGCTTCCGTTAAAGGCCCTACTGCAGCATCCAGAGGAGCTCAGTGAAGGCAAACTCTTTGATGTAAGTGGTTGCGGTAAAAAGAAAGACATTTCAGAGGAAGTAACATTGGGAAAAAGCTTCACTGGAGTGTTGCGCAACATTGAAAGCACAAAGGATTAAAATCAGAGAGTGGACCCCCGATCCAAATTTATAAAGGAGTGTGACAGTTCGTGAAGACATAAAAAAGATGCTAGCTCCATATTGTGGCTCTAATATTGTCTTACTATTGTGTACTAAATAAATACTCATTTTACTATTTTTTATTTTATGTATTTCTAACTAACAGTGAGAGTTTTTAATATTTTGACAACTTTCTAAAGTTCATGGAAAAATCACAGTTATAGCTCTGCACGGTCATTTGTATGGTTCCACATTAATGTGCAAAGCAAAGGCCACCTATAGTTACAGAAGTCTGGGTGAATACATATACATACATGATATCTTTTGCTTTTTCAAAACATTTTATAGAAATGGAATCATTTTAATGTCTCAGGTTGCATCATGCTTTTTTCATGGATGAGTATCTGTTTTGGAAAATTTTTGTTCTCAGTATGTATTTAGATCTCTCTTGATAATGTGTATTGCTTAATGCAATGTTACGGATGTATTTGTTGATGAGTTTTTTTAATTAATGAACATTTAGTTCATCTCTAGTTTTGTTCCCATTTGGAATAATGCTAAAGTAAGTATCTCTGCCATAATTAGTTTATTCAATGGATGAAGATTATGAAAATTAGTAAGTGAAAAGCTGATTCAGGCAGCAAATAAACTTATATCTGAAGTTTGAACTTGGGGCAGTCTAATTCCAGGACCCTGCTTTAAACAGTTTGCTTTATAGCTTCTCTTCTCTTAGAAGCAGTTTTCATCAACAATAACACAATGTTAATAGCAAATAATAGTAGCTTATAATGGCTAGACACAATTCTTATCGCAAATACATTTTTGTTATTATTAACCAAACAATCCTGTGAGGTAGATACATCTAGATAATTATCTCTCTGTTATGCTGGAGGATACCAGAAGGTTAGGAAACTTGTTCAAGGTTCCACAGCTAGTTATGCAGACACTGGGGACCCACCCAACCAGCCCAACATTAGAACCTTTGCTGTCTTGATCATCATGTTATAAAGATCTGGCTTGAGAAAGGTCTCTGTCGTCACATGTAATTGTAGATGATTCATTTGAACCCTAATGTAAGACTTTTTGGTGGCTTAGTTTGGCCCACTTTATCTTTAATTATCTATTACCTAGCACACTTCCAGTCTTTTTGTCATAAGTTTGGTAAGTTTACTATCTGCTGTATCTTCAACGGCTTATTGGTAAAATACTTGGCAGAGCCAAGAGAGCATTCCTTGGTTTGCCACTAGGGATATTCTCTGGGTTTAGTTAAATATTAATTGAATACATCCATAATGTCATGTATTGGGAAGAATTTGGAATCCCATGGTCTTGACCTCCAGTAGGGACAGAGTGTAAACAGCAGGAGGAGGAATAGTCTTGTAAGTAACACTGATGAGTGCTGAAGAACCAGCGCCTTGTGGGAGTAGATAGGAAAAAGGGTCTGACTGAGTGGGAGTAGATAGGAAAAAGGGTCTGACTCTGAATGGAGGCATTCAGAGAGGCTTCACAGAGCAAGTCACTGGAGCTTACAGGATGGGAATACATGAAGACAAGGTCTGACTTGTTTGAGGACAGTGAATTTCAGTGTAGTTTAAATAATATGTTAGGGGGCGAGGACAGAGATATTGTGGATGGGTGCTAGGAAAGACCAAGTTAAGGAATTTGTGTTTTATCCTTTTAGCCAATGGAGATGTTTGAGGAAGAAAATGTCCTCAGATTTGTCTTTTAGGAGTTGTTGCAGGATGGATTAGAACAGAGTAAGTATAACTTCTATGACTAGTTAGGAAACACATAAGAAAGGGTGAGCCAAGCAAAGGGCAGCAAGACTGGAAAAAAGGAGATCTTTCTGAAGATGAAACTGGATTGGTTCTGTGTGTGTGTGGGAGGGAAAGAGGTTGAGAGTGACTACTTTAAGATTTATATCTGGGAGCCTGGCTAGATGGTGATGTCATTGTCATTTGTGGAGACCAGGAGGAAGTCAAAGTCACGGTGAGTTCAAGTTGGCATGTTCAGCAGCACATCCTAGATCCGTTAAATTATACTTTGTCATTGTTCATTTATAACAATCACATGCATCATCTAAATGCCTTGTCATCTCAAAGTAGGCAACTTTTTCCATATTCTTTCTGGAAGTCAGGACTGGTGTATCTGGCATTCTTTTGGTCTATCATTTAATTAACCCTTCTAAAAAAGAAAGTGAGACTAGTTTGCCGTGATTTTGAAGGTAGCCCAGACTGAGTTGTGATTGTCCAGTTCATGATTTGTTCTAGAGCTTTGCTAGAGACAGATGTGAAATCAAGCTGTCCATCTTATTTCTTTCGCTTTAAACAAACAAAATGCCAAATTAGTTCTTTATATCCTTAGTTGTTGCACTTTATTAACACCTCTGTTTGCATACTGTTTCTTTTTCCTTGACTACACTACATGTGACTCTCCACTAATTTAGTCTGGACGCTGGAGCTTGGTGAGTATGTGCTGTCACAAAGCAGGGCATTTCTGTCTTCTTCCTTGTGATCCATGAATGCTCACCTGCAGTGGTGCTGCAGTCACACCTGCAGATTCTTTCTGACCTGTTCATTTTTATTGTTCCCTCTGGCCCCAGGTCTCGAACCCAGGTCCTGGGAATGTATGTGACCTCTGCTCAGAGCCACCAGGATGCTCCTGCTCATTCTGTTTTTCGAGCCCAGGACACTCTCCATGGGTCCATCCTGGCTTATGAGCAGTTGCTCTTATATTTGAACACATCCCTAAATATGTGACCTTAACTGTGGCTGCCACCTCTTGGTTTTTTTTTGGGGGGAGGGTGTGTGTGTGTGTGTGTGTGTGTGTGTGTGCGCGCGCGTGTGCATGTGTGCATGTGCACACACATGCATGCGCATGTGTATGTAATTATTGTATTTTAGATGATCAGAATCTACTTCTTAGAGACCAGGCGTTATCTTTAAAAATGCAATTCTTTTGGGGAATCTCTATTCACACTGCTCCTTTGTCTCGACATCTGAATATTGATTTTCTTGAAGTCTAGGCTAAATAGTTTGTCTTTTTTTTTTTTTTTTTTTTAACTGTACTCTTTTACACTCTAAAATCGCGAGGTAACTTTCTCGCAATGTGGAGTTGTGGTATTATTGTTTTGTAAGATTTTGGGCTTTTTTTTCTTTCTTTTTTTCTTAATTTATTAGATTTCCCTTTCTGGTCACAATTGAGTTCATAGTAGCAATTATTCTTTCTTCTGTTTTGGCTGTATGAGAGGTGGACAGGTAAGGTAGAACAAGAATTTATCGGGTCCCTCTTAGGAAAAGGACTTAGATCTTTCTCTCAGATGTTCTCGTATTCAGGTTGAGAGACTTGAGCTCTCTCTGGCCTGTCTTTGCTGATTATGTAGGAAATAGCAGTTCTTATCTCTTGCCTCTGACCATGTACTTTCCCATATGCGACCAAAGTAATATATATTTTTTTAAATTTAAGATTTTTATTAATTTTTGTTTTTTATTTTCACATTTATTGAGGTAACTTTGCTTTACAAAATCATATAAACCCATATGTTCAGGTTCCCCATATCTCAGATACATGACAACACACTCTGCCCACCACCACAATACCAAAAATTTTTTATCATTGTCTATTGGACCACACCACCACTTGCCGCCACACCCTGCCCCATTCCCTACTGGTAACCTCAGTTCTATTGTTAATGTCCAAGGGTTGTTTTTTGTTTAGTCTGTTCCTTTGTATCTTTATAGTCCACGTATGAGTCAGATCATCTGGTATTTGTCTTTCTTCTTCTGACTCATCCCCTCTAGTTTCATCCATGTTGTCTCAAATGATAGGATTTCATCTTTTCTGAGGGCTGTGTAGTAGTCCATCTTCTTTATCCATTCATTTGACATGGACATTTAGGTAATTTCCAGTTCTTGGCTATTATAAGTAATGCTGCAATAAACATGGGGGTGCATATGTCTTTTTGAATGTTTTTTTTTGAGTAAATACCCAGAAGTGGAATGATGGGCTCATATAGGATTCTGATTTTCAATATTTTGAGGAGACTGCTTTCCATAAGGGTTGCACCAATTTGCATGCCAACAGCAATATAAAAGTGTAGGGAACACTCCGCATCATGCCAACATTTGTTGTTTTCAGACATTTGAATAGTAGCCAGTCTCACAGGTGTAAGGATATCTCATTGTTCTGCATTTACCTAATAACAAGTAAGGAAGAACATTGTTTCATATGTCTATTGACTATCTAATGGATAAGTCTTCTTTGGAGAAATGTCTATACAATTCTGCCAATTTTTGATTGAACTCTTTGTCTTTCTGTTGTTGAATTTTGTGAGTTCTTTGTGTATTTTGGATATTAAACCCTTGTCGTATATGTGAACTACAAATATCTTCTTCCAGTTGGTAGGTTATCTTTTTTGTTTTGGTGATGGTTTCTTTTATTGTGCAGAAGCTTTTTAGTTTGATGTGGTTCCAGTTTATTGTTTTGTTTCCCTTGTTGCTGTAGTCGAGTCCTCAAGTACCTCTCTAAGATTGATATGGAATAACTTTCCTATGTTGTCTTTCTAGTATTTTATGGTTTCCAGTCTTATATTCTAGCCTCTAATCCATTTTTAATTAATTTGTGGATGGTGTTAGAGAGTGGTCTAGTTTCATTCCTTTGAATGTGGCTGTTCAATTTCACCAACACACTTATTAAAAAGGCTTTCCTTACATGCTTTCGGCTTCTTTCATAAATGAACTCACCATATATGAGTGAGTTTCTGGTGATTCAGTTCTTCCCACTGATCTGTGTCTCTGTTACCATACTGTTTTGATCATTGTTGCTTTGTAGAATAGCTCAGTATCTGGGATTGTGATACCTCCAGTATCACCCCGCTCCCCATAATTGCTTTGGCTTTTTGGGGTCTTTCCCCCATACAAATTAAATTTTTTTTCTTCTATTTTCTTTGAAATATGCCTGTGGAATTTTGACAGGGATTGCATTAAACCAGTATATTGCTTTAGGTAAAATGGCCATCTTAACAATGTTAATTCTTCCCCAGCCATGTGCACAGGATATCATTCCATCTCTTTATATTTTCCTCTCTTTCTTTTCAGATAGACTTATAGTTTTCATTGTACAGGTTTTTCACCTTTGTAAGATATATCCCAAGGTACTTGATTCTTTTTGTTTCTGTTTTAAAAGGGGTAGTTTTCTTGATTTTGTTCTCTCCTATTGTATTATTGGTGTGTAGAAACAGATTTTTGTGCATTCATTTTGTAGCCTGCCACTTTATTGCACTTGTTGGTTAGTTCTAGTAGTTTTTTGATGAAGTTTTAGGGTTTTCTACATATATGTCATCTGCAAATAGTGATAGTTTTACTTTATTGCTTCCAATTTGGATTCCTTCTTCTTCTTGCCTGATTGCTCTGGCCAAGACCTCCAGTATGATGTTAAAAATGAGAGTGGACAGCCTTGTCTTATTTCTGATCTTAGAGCAAATGCTTTCAGTTTTTCACCTTTGAGTGTGATGTTGTGAGTTCATTATGATATATGGCCTTTATTATGCTGAAATAGGTCCCTTCTATCCCTATTTTATGTAGGATTTTTATTATAAATGGATATTGGATTTTGTCAAAATCCTCTGTGTTTATTGATATGATCATGTGATTTTTCTCCTTTTGTCAATGTGGGTATTACATTAATAGATTTGCATATGTTGAACCATTCCTTCATCCCCAGAATAAATCCTACCTGGTTATGATGGATGATCCTTTTTATGTATTGTTGGATTTGGTATGTTAATACTTTGTTGAGAATTTTTGCATCTATGTTAATTAGAGCTAGTGGTCTGAAATTTTCTTTCTTGGTGATATCTTTATCAAGTTTTGATATCAATGTAACATTAGTCTCAGTATTTGGAAGCATTCCTTATTCAATTTTTTGGAAGAGTTTGAAAGAATAGGTCTTAATTCTCTGAAGTTTTGGTAAAACTCAATAGTAAAGCTATCTGGTCCTGGGCTTTTATTTTTGGGGAGACTTGAATTTTTGGGAGACTTCAGTTTCATTGCTCATGTTAGTTCTATCCAGGTATTCCACTTTTTCGTGATTTAGTTTTGGTAAGTTGTATGTTTCTAAAAATCTTTCCATGTCCTCTAGGTTGTCCAATTTACTGGCATAAAGCTGTTCATAGTAGTCTCTTATGCTTTGTGTTTCTTTGGTATCTGTTGTTAACTTCTCTTTCATTTCTTATTATAGTTGTGAGAGTTTTCTCTTTTTTCTTAGTAAATCTAGACAAAAGTTTGTCAGTTTTGTTTATTTTGTTTATTTTTCCAGAGAACCAGCTTTTGGTTTCATTAATCTTCTGAATTGTCATTTAGATTTCTATTGCATTTATTTCTGCTCAGATTTTTATTTCATTTTGCTGACTCTTGGCTTCAATTACTCTTTCCTTTCTAGTTGCGTTAGATATAGAGTTAGATAGTTTACTTGTGAAATATCTTGTTTCTTTAGGTAGGCCTGGATTGCAGTAAATTTCGCCCTTAGTACTGCTTTTGCTGCATCCCATAAGTTCTGGTAGCTTGTGTCTTCATTCTCGTTTGTCTCCAAGTACTTTTTAAATTCTCCTTTGACTTCCTTCTTTACCCAAGAGTCATTCAGAAGCATGTTGTTAGCCTCACTCCACTGTTCTCCAGCCTTAGGTTTGTGGATTGTGGAAATGTCAGGTGTGCGGTGTATGTGTGTGTGTGGATATGTGTATATGTGTGTACTGCTCCTTGATTTGTAGGACCCTTCTCTTCTACTTTCTACTTCAACTCTCTCCACTCATTAGATCTGTTGATTAAGGTATTCATGCCTTGAATCTTTCCACTAAATTGAAGTGGTGAAGATGCGTTGACATTTATAAATTCCAATGAAAAGTTGTAATTTGCTCTGTCAATTGTAGAGGGTCAAGTTGATGGAGTCTGTTTAGACTGGAAGCATTGTTCCTGACCTCCTCCTGTCTTAATTTATCTTGATGATTGTCCATTTCTGTAAATTTTAAAGGAAAGCTGCAGGAATGAAGGCAAGCAGAGGCAGGCAGGAAGAGAGAGAGGAGGAAGAAGTATTTTATTTTGTTTAGTTCATCTCAATTGTTTCCCCTGGCTCCACATTTGGACTGTGCCCACTCTCTCCTCCACCAGGGTGCGCCTCTGTAGCTCTTTTAAAGTTATACTTTGGTTCTGCAAAGAATATGGTGCTGTTTTTCTTCCTGCCAGTCAGATTTTAGCTTAAACCCATAAGAGAGTTCATTGTGTTTCTAGCACTCTCTTGTATCCTGGAGAAAGATGCCTGTATCTTGTATGCAGCGACTTATAAAACTGCGCTGTATACAGTCTGCCCATTTAATCAGTATATTATACTGGGATTCTTCTGCATTAAACTCTGTGCCCATTGGATGCAGAGGTAAATGGAGTAATACAAGAAAGGAGAATTTTAGGAGGAACACACAACAGTAGACTAATATTAGCAACTCGTGGTTTGTTTTCTAAGCTTCCTTTATAGTAAAATAAAGGTTAGAGCCTGAACTGGATCTGAATGCTGGCTCCATCACTTTTCCAGCCCCATGGGCTGGATAAGTTAGTCACTGGGATTTGGTTGCCACACCTGTAAGTAGATTCCTTCCAAGAGGCTTAAATATAGACTATTTTTCATATATATTTTTTCATATGAAAATGACACATGTTTAGTGCAGTATAAATGAAAATTCTTTCAAAGTCCTATTCATCGTTTGGAAGAAACAAATATTTATGTCCCCCAGTCTTTCAGTTTTCTACCCAAGATTCCAGAGGGTTGGCTTCCCTACTGTGTAGTGTTGGTTCCATATAAGTGAGCAGTGGTGGTTTGGGGTGTCAATCTGTTCTTTATCCGCTGTCTCCACTCACCTCCCTCTCTAGCAGGAAGATTGGGTAGCTTTGGATGTACATATAACTGTTATTATCTCAGTGCAGAGGTTAAATAGAAGACTTGAAGCATACTGTAACTCAGAATCTGAATCCCTTGATAGGAATATTAAAAAATAAATGTATGCAGATAAAGATCCAAACAGCAAAGAAAATTAGAAAATTAAAAGGACAAAAATGGGGGAAAAAAAAAAAAATCTCTTTAGTGCATACTCCCTAATAGTCAACACTGTTTTTTGTTTGTTTTGTTTTGTTTTTAGAGGGTCGGGATTAATTCGTCCTGAAAAATTTTAAGCATCTGAAAATTAATGTACCTTCTCCCCTATGTCTGATAAAACCCTCAAAATACAGCAACACTACCCATTAGGGTTATATTATACATTATATTCAGTCCTTTTTTATTTTTGGAAATTTAAAGATATGTACAAAAGGGGAAAATCTCACTTATATTACACCATTTATAACCACTAATTAACATTTTGGTGTATTTGCCTGTTTACTATGAATGTACTTTAAAAGTTACATAAATAATGGAATGCAGGTCTGTGAAAAGAAAATGACATTACAATAAGCCAGCCTATTCTGTCTCGTCCGCTTTCTCATTTGTTAGCACCGACTCCCCCTAGTGGTGGGCTGCTAGCCTACTCTGCTCTTTCTCAGGTTCTGCAGTACTCTGCTGAGGCGCCTTAATGATGGACAGTTAGGTTCTTAACAATTGTGGGACATTCGTTTACTGTTAAAATAGTGTGGAATGTCTTTGTAGGATGATTTCCTAGATGGGAAATTACTGGGTCCAGGGTTTGAACATTTACAATTTTGATAAGATACGGCCAGATTTCCCCCTAAAATATAGATGTTTCTATCCCTACTGAGTTTATGAGAGAGAGAGAACCCTTTCTCCTAAATCTTTGCATTAACCCAGTGGGCTTATTTTATTTTTGGTCAGACATTTAAAATTTGCCATTCTGGTAAAATTATCATTTTTATAAACATTTCTCTTTTAATGAATTGCATTGAGCATCTTTTGTCTGACCATCTCTGTTTCTTTTTCTTCGAACTGCCTGTTTTCATTTTTTGGCCATTTTATATTAGATTGTTAATCTCTGATTGGCCAGAGTTAAGTTAGCCTTTTGTCCATTGATGTGTTACAAATATTTTAAAAAACTCATGTCATTTAAAGTGTGGCTTTTTTTTCCTTTTCTTTGAGCCTCAGGTTTTTGTGACTTCCCTGGGAGGTCTTGGAGAGTGAGGGTAGGAACCATGGAACGGTCACCTTCATCTTTGGGTTGGGGCATGTGGCACCATGGCTTTAATACTTTTGATACTGAATTCCCAGTGATAAGCTTTAGCTTTGTTTTGGATGGGGATTTTTCTCCATCTCATTAATGAAAGTCAGTAACCAATGGAGAGCTGCTTTTATTTTCCAATCAGATGTTTGGGAATGTCTGCACCAATATGAGGGGGCCCCAGGCAGTACTTCTGTATATCTTTTATTTTGGTGACTTTCTCTAAGATTTAAAAAAATCTGCTGTTATAGCTATGTTTAAATCAGGTTCTAGAAGGGCAGCATACTCTTTCCCCTACCATATATAAGAGGAAAATAATTTCAACCAAGATTTATCTGTTTGTCATCTGTCATCTTCCTTAGCTGAGCTAGATGAAAAGAGGTATATGGCGCATCTCCTGCCTTTAAGCAGCTCTCTGTAATTGGGGGTACCAGAGGGATTTCCCTCACTACCATTGCTGTTTTTGTGGCAGAACCCTACTTAGTTCCTTTGTAGCACAAGGGGCAATTAAACCAATTTAAAAAAATATCTTATTTATTGTATGTGCACTAGAATGTAAGTTACTGGGGGCTGGTACCGGCCTTAAGTGCTGGTGTTCTTGTTTACATCCTGGCACCCTCAAAGCAGTGTGTAACATGGACTGGGGCTCAGGGGTTTGCTGAATGAGGGCATTTGGGCGAGGTGAGCACCACACTGCAAGTCCCTGTGCCTCCTCCTGATCCCCTCCTTGCTTCCACATCCAGGCACAGGACTTTGGAGTGACTCGGCAGAGATAGTAAGTGATGAAAGGACAGTGTGTCCTGGCTCTAAAGTCCGGTGACCTTCTCACACCTCTGTTTTTCACTAGTACAGGGCTGTAAGGTACTGAGCTCCCCGGGTTTCAGGCCAAAAGGAGAGGTTCAAAGATCTATGAGTCTCGCATGGATGCCCCACTCCTGAGACTTGGGATGGCTGGTTAGGGCCAAGTGGAGTTGAGTAAGAAGATGATTGAACAAGTTGTGCTGTAGTTATCCTATCATCTCCCCTTCTTAAGGAGGGCCCACTCCTATTGCTCCTGGGACCAGTCTGCACCCACAAGGCGAGAACTGTTTTTTTGCTCAAGATTCTAAGAGGACACACCCTGGTCCGTGAACTTGGGGCAGCTGAGTCTTCTGGCAGAGCTGTTCCTAGGCTGTGGGACCTCGGGAATGGAATGTAGCCTTTGATTAAAATGTGAAGGACTGATAAACTTCTCGATCTCTTTAAAGATTTGTATATACTAATTAATAAATCACCTACAAAATAAGGCTATTAATAAAATTAAGTCACCTGTGAGCCTACCTTTCAAATATAATTACTATTGACATTTGACTATAAATACTTTCCTATTATATGTGCTATGTACATGCATATATAGATATGAATAAATATACATATGGAACTTTGCTGTACACAGAGCTTTATAACTTGTTTCTTTTACTTACTATCAGATACTTTCTGATAAATACATTTAAAGAAACTGTAGATTGGAAAAACAGAGTGCTTCCACTGACTGGCAGTGATGGTGACTAAGAATCCACTAGACACTTAGGAACCCATTTCCCATTAAGTATTTTTCTAAGACATCATCTCAATGATTGTAAATTATATGCAGTAATTTTAAAAAGGACTACTTTCTTTCTTATTGCTAGGCATCAGTTTGTTAACCATTTCTGCTTAAGGTTAAAAAGCTCCATCTATGATTGTATCTTAGGGGTACAATTTAGGGTACACAATTCTGAAAGTGAAATTTCAAGATAAAAGGATTTGTTCTTTAAGGTAGATGTACATTTTTGTACCATTTTTGTCTGTGGATATGGACGATCTAGGCCAGATTTTCTGCCCCTTGCCTTATGGTGAGGTGGTGGAGAAGGGCCTTGGGAGCAGTGAGAAAGGGTTTGGACTCCAGCCCTGCTTCAGACAACTGGCTGTAAGGCCTTGACTAATGCTTAGCTTCTCTGGGCTTTATTTTTCTCATTTATAAGACAGGATGCTCCCTCCTGGATGGGTGTGAGGGTTCCCCATGGAAAATATCCAGCACCCATTTAGCACAGAGCATTCCCAGGATGCAGGAGCTCCCAGTTCCTGGCTTTTCCAGGTCCTCTGTAGACAGCCTGCTCTGTCTATGGAGGTTGCTAGGATAGGCCAACAGGGGCTTTCCCTGACCTCCTGCTGAGAGTTTAGAGGAGGTCTTGTTTAACATGAATCAGACTTTTGCATCACCGAGTCATTGTTGGGAAAGGATGGCTTCCTTCTCTCATTCCATGTGCAGCCCCACCCCCAGCTGTCCAGTCCAGGGGCATATGCAGAGGAAGAGCCCTGGGCCAGGATGTCAAAGCCTGCTTCCCTCCCTGTCTTCCTAGTCCCGCTTCTGCCCAGTGCCCAGAGCTGCTAACACCGTGTATGCGTGGCATCCCAGCTGCCCACACATGATGGGGTGTGTGGGGTAGAATAAAATAGCAAATACCATTGCAGCGCATACTCTGCCAAGCACTGTTCTTAGTGACTTACAGGATTACATGTTTTATTTTCTAACCCCATGAGTTAGGTACTGTTATTTTCTAAACAGAAAAGGAAACTGAGACACAAAGGGATTCAAAACTTCCTCTGGTAAGGAGTGGAGCTTGTGAGGGGGTTGAGTCATCAGGCCCTGCAGGGCTTGTTTCTTCCTGTCATGTCTACCTCGCTGGTGAGCAGTGCCTCAGGTCTTGGGTTCTGTTTCTTTCCTTTTCTCTGGTTGTGCCAAGTTTGGGATGTTGACTACTCCTAAGTCTAACTGTCATCCCAGATGGAAGATTTGGTGCGGGGGGAGTGGGCCCATGAGTAACCAGAATGAGGCTCCCCTCCCTCTTCCCTCTGCTTCGTGGCAAAGACAGAGACACAGAATAGTCATTTGGGAGAGTGTCCATGTCCCCCTCATTGCCACGTCACCCGAGGTTCCTTCCTGGACAGTGGGCTCTGTAGCCTGTCTCTGGCCCCGTCGCACTGTGTAGGTGGCCTTGTTTGTTGCAGCACAGTCTAGTATATGCAATAATTAACCTTTCTACAGTGTAAGAGAATTTCAGACGTTAACTGAGGGACGGATTGGGAGGTGAGGGGAGAGCTGAGGCAAGTCATAATATATGTTCCAGCTTAACATAGGCTTAAAATGTTTCAGTCCCTTCCAGGCATGCCTTATCCAAGGCATCCAAGGGTCTGTGGGAAGATCCCTCCTTCCTTCAGTCTCGGACTCTCAGGGTTGTGGTCTGGGTTCCTTGGCCTCCATCATCCTGGTCTGTGCCAGAGAGGTAGGAGTCTGGTGTCTCTTGCCTTGCTGTTAAACCTGTCCCATACTTCTGCCTGAGTCCCTCGCAGCACCAGGAGTGCTGTTTTCTCTCCCTGTGCTCTGTCTGTGGGGCTCAGGCCCCTCCTTACTGTTCTTTACTTAGCCCTGTGCTCCAGGTTAGCACATTCTTGATTTCTTTTTGCATGCCACAGCTGTCTACAAAGTTTCTTGGACTCATGGCTCTATGCCTGTGACATCAGCCAGCCTGCCTGCCTGCCTGACCAAGCTGAAGGTCTTACTTCTGTTACTTGGGTTGGTTTTCATGGCCATTCAGGGATTTCTGACAAACATGTGCCTGGTTGTCATGTAACAGTCTTCATGGAAAATCTTACTATGTGTCCTGCAGAATTTAAAAATACAACTCTTTCCAATGTTCTTATCTTGCTAAATTGTCCAGTTTTACAGATAAGGCAATTTTTTCAGAAAGGTCTAATTGACACTAGCTGGGAACTGCAGGACAGGGACATGAGCTATGTGTGGTGCTCGAGCAGGTTTGTGATGCACAGTCATCCTGGCTTCTCTACCGTGTGAAAGACCGTGTCACTCTGGAGGTGCAGGTGACCCCAGGCATTTTGATTGCAAATTCTCTTTTTTGCCTGATGTCACACTCTAAGGTGTCTAAGGCAGGAAGAGCCGACTCTGAGATAAGGACCGAGGAACATGCCCTTGGGTGGGGTCTTGGTGCATCTCAGTGCAGCTCTGCTGGTTAGAGCATGGTTCCCAGGTGGTGGCTGTCAGGGTGTGGCCATCAGATCACAGATGGAAACAGCCTACTGTTTGACTGGTGACTTGAACTGGTAATGACATCAGTGTGCTCTGACCTTAACGCAGTGATGATGAAGAGGATCCCTGTGTGGTCGCTGCTGGTTGATGTTTTTCTGATCCCAAAGCACCCTTAGAGGTATTATTTCATTAGATGCTTATGATCGCTGTATGAGGGAGGGGGCCAGGTAGGTGTTATCCCCTTACTTTATAAATGTGGAACAGACTTGGAAAGGTAATGATCTCAACAACCAAAAGTTAACAAAATCTGACCACTCTCCCAGGTCTCTTCTGATTATAAATCTGTGATCTCATTTGCCTCTGTTTAAGTAAATCGGACATCTCTGATTCTTTCTGGGGCTCAGTTCCTGTGTGCCCAAAGAGGAAATAGAGGTCTTTTCTTTTTGGCTGATCTGAGAACATTTGCTTCCTGAACCCTTTTCACTTAGGGGTCTTTATAGCATGTTATTTTATGGGGTTATAAGCATTTCCTCTATGTCTGCCTCTCCTTCTAGAACTTGTACAGCAAATCCCCGCCACCTCCACCTCCTTTGGACTTGAATTCAGATCCGGACTTTTCTAACTGGTTTTGACATCCAGCACAATGTGGGGCCTACTATAGGATTCAGTAAATGCTTGCTGAGTTGAATTGTATGCAGAGGAAATCAGTCAGTGCCTCCTTTTGGTCATTGTAGAGTTGGGAGAGGAAAATAAACTTTTTCTCTGGGCCAAATGAATGAAGTGGAAGGTGGCAGAATGTAGGACTTGTATTGTCCTCAGTTGGCTACTAGGTGGCAGTGTGACTCCACAGGGACCATGCCTCTTGCCTGCTGAATTATCTGGGCACTCATTTGGAGATTGCCTTTGTAATGTCAGTCTGCAGTTGATCTGAGACTGACAAGTCTCCACCCGCTCCTCTCCTTCAAAACCTGTATGGTGTAGTAGAAAAGGCTTGGGCTTTGAAATTCACCAGACCTGGTTTCTAACCCTGGTTGTGCCTTTCCCTAAACACTGAGTCTTAGACACGTGATCTCTGAGCTTTGGCTTTCTCATCCCATGAAATGGCAATGGTACAGTTAGGAAAGACTCAGCATATCATGGACCACAGCATAACCAGTTGTGGTGTTGGAAATTCTGGTGTTTTCCTTTCAAAGTCTTCTGCAATCTGGCTCCATCCTGGCCATGCCGTTTTACTTAGCACGCTTCAGGTATTTCTAGAAGATCTCTTAGCCCTCCCTGCATAGCACCCCCCCACCCCTGTCTGCTCCCTCTCATACTGCACTTCCCCCCCACACCCCCTGTTTTCCCTGCCTGGATGCCTTCTCTTACTTGTTCACTTCCTTCTCAGCCTGGCTCTCTCCCTCACATTTCAGCCATCTAAATTTCACCACAGATGGAGTATAGGACTGGTCCTGATGTTCCACTGAGATGGCATGTCTGTGAGGCTTCTGGTCTTCATTATTTGGCATCTGTGCCATATTCTTAGCAGATATTCTTTCACTAGTGATAATGACCGCTATTGAGTACATACGAGGTGTTCTGCTAGGCACTTGGTGGAATTATTTCATTTAATCCTTTCAACAAATCGATCCCCATTTTACAAAGGGATGTATCATGATGCTTTTGGCTCTGAGCAAAACAACATTCCACTAAAAACAGTTTAACAGTAAGAAAAATGTATTTGTCTTATCAAAAAGAAGCCGTGATGGGTGACTGGTGATGTTAGTGAGAATCCAGGTAGCTGCCACGTCTCCTGGTTGCCTTCCTCAGTGTTTTGGTTTGTGTTCTTAGACTGGTCCCCTTATGATACCAAGGTGACTGCAGGAGAGATGGGGTATGTCCCTTGTGCTCTCAACAAATTTCCTACAAAGCTCTTCTTGGTAAGTAAAGGACCTGGAATTATCAAGATTGGCTTAGACTAGTCAAGATTCAGCCTCTGTGGCTTGTGAAGGGCCCACCCTTAGTGCTCCTGGTCCACAGTAGAAGAGCAGGCAAGAATGGGGCCCAGCAAGTTAACTTGCTCAAGTTTTCAAACCTAGTAAGAACTGGATTTAGACAACATCTGACTGACTCATTCTTAAGGCCACCTGTTAGTAGAATGAAGTAAAATTCAGAGGTAGAAAGAACTTTGCTTTGGATTTGTTGCACTGAGTTGGAGGGATCCGGAGGTACCTTTTCATATTCATTCTGGAGTCTTTTCCTACTCCCTCCCATTAGTGTGCTGATTTTCCTCAGTCTCCCTTACCCAGCTGGAGGGAATGGCCCAAGGGCTGATCTCTGTGGCCATCAAGGGCTCAAGAGAGGTCTTCTGGTGGTTTCTTTTAGAGCAGATTAAGGAACTTCAAATCTCTAAGGATTTAGGAGAAGGAGATGCCAGGGAAGGTGCCACGGGGGCTGGTGGAGAACCAGTGGCAGTGGGGGTTGATATTATGTCAGTGGGCATGTGAAGCCTTGGAATAGGCTCACATAGGGTGGCAGCCAGCTGTTCCCCTGCAGAGACGGTGTGCTTATTCAGGAGTCTCTGACTTGCAGATGCTGCAGGACTGTCCCAAGGCCCGCCGAGAAGTGGAACTGCACTGGCGGGCCTCCCAGTGCCCGCACATTGTGCGGATCGTGGATGTCTATGAGAATCTGTATGCGGGGAGGAAGTGCCTGCTGATTGTCATGGAGTGGTAAGCTGCCCTGCTCCTGGCCAGCCT
This sequence comes from Solenodon paradoxus, assembly GCA_004363575.1. Lineage (NCBI taxonomy): Eukaryota > Metazoa > Chordata > Mammalia > Eulipotyphla > Solenodontidae > Solenodon > Solenodon paradoxus. The sequence continues at coordinate 170,362 of RJWH01001615.1, read as the reverse complement.
GTCCCCACCCCCCAGCTTAGGCCTTTCAACCTCTGAGAGCTGCCCATGCCTGGACTCTGAAGCTTAAAATGTAAATGCTTGATTTATTTGGGGGGCTGCTGGAAAGTGGTGGTAGGGTGTTGTGTTCCCTGAATCTAACTGTGGCTTTGTTTCAGTTTGGATGGTGGAGAACTCTTTAGCCGGATCCAAGACCGAGGAGACCAAGCATTTACAGAAAGAGGTAGAAAGGATCTATTGTGGGGACAGGACAGGCCTTGGGCAGGCAGAGCAAGCAGGTGTCTAAAGGGGACCCCCTTTCTTTTGCTTACTGCCAGGCCTGTCATCCTGAGCCATGCCAGGGCAGCTCCTTGGTTCTTGTTTTTGGGGTGGGTGACAGGTGGAGGGACCTAAGATTGTATGGGACAGCTGGTATATTGAGTTTTCCAACCAAGTGACACTGGTTGTGGCTTTGTTGTCCCTTCTCACCTGCTTTTTCTCTGCAGAAGCCTCAGAAATTATGAAGAGCATTGGCGAGGCCATCCAGTATTTGCACTCAATCAACATTGCTCATCGGGATGTCAAGGTACCAGTTGTTTGTTAACCACAACTCGGGTCGCGGTGACCTTAGGAAGGGTCATTCCTTGTGTCCTTCTGCAGAGTGGGTCAGAGGGCAGCTCTCTGCCCCACAGCCTGTTGCTTCTGGAAAAACCCCCAAGCACAGTAGTGAAGCCTTCTCTGGCTATGCTCAGCACTGTGGGTCCCCTCCATCAGCACCTGGTAGTCACACATTTGGTTTCTGTGTCCCTGTGGTGTTTGTCAGTGGTTCTCTGCCTTAGTCTCTATCTCCAAGCACAATGAATGCTGTTGAAGGCAGGGAGCTGGTCATACACAGCTTATGTTTTTCATGATGTGCGGATCATTAGGTCTGGGCTAGAAATGATGGTTGAATGGAGGAAGGAAGGAGGGGAGGGAATGGAAGGAAGGTAAGTGGGGAGGAAAGAAGGAAAAGGTAATTTCCCTTTTGACTTTTCATCGTCCCTCAGAGCTTGCACAGCTTGTTATTCTCTGTCTCTCTTTCTGTAGCCCGAGAATCTCTTATACACCTCCAAAAGGCCCAATGCCATTCTGAAACTCACTGATTTTGGCTTTGCCAAGGAAACCACCAGCCACAACTCCTTGACCACTCCTTGTTATACGCCTTATTATGTGGGTAAGTCCAAGGAGGCCCCAGGGGCTCACCTTTCTCTACAGCCTTGCTCAAACCCTTTTTTTGCTGGTTTCAGGCGCCATAGGTCCTTAGAGAGTTATGTCCTTTCTGGCCCTGCTTCTGATGTGTCCTGACCTGAAGTGGAACTCATTAGAGTTAGGTTGGGATTAAATCTTTATAGGAAATTGTTTGAGATTCTGGGCAGTATCTTGTCCATGGTTCATTTACCTGAGAAGAGCCATCATTAGTACTACATTCCCATTGGGGCCTTGGACCCAGATATGGTTCTGGAGCCTTAGCTACTGGCAACAGAATGATGCCTACAACATGGCATGTTTGCAAATTAAATGGATGACTTGGTCTGAAAGGCTCTGCGTTTCAGGAATTGTTTTAAGTTTCTAAGCACACCCTGGTCATTTAGTAATTAAGTCCACTGCCTCTGGCCGGCACAATCCACATGTATCTCAGGGACCCAGGTTTGTGATGTGGGGCAGGAGCAACAACCAAGATGAGCAACTAAATAAATAAAATGCTTCTTATTCCTCTGTCTTCCTACCTGCCTGCCTGCCTCTGCTTACCTTCATTTCTACCTGTACCTTTCTCCTTTATTAAATAAAAAAATCTAGCTTTATGGTCCCTCTTGAAGGTACCTTTATGTGTTATGCCTGTCTCTTGCTCCCAGTTGTAGTCTCATTATGATGGGCTGAAGGGATAGGATGGGGTGCATCATCCATAGAGAAAGTGGGGTGATCAGTGTTTGGGGAATAGGCCCACCCACATTGACCTTTGGTTTGCAGCTCCAGAAGTGCTGGGCCCAGAGAAATATGACAAGTCTTGTGACATGTGGTCCTTGGGTGTCATCATGTACATCCTGTGAGTACTGGGGAGGACTGGGGCGGCCTGGGACTGGGCTGGGAGGAGGACTGTACCTCCTCAGGATGAGAGAAAGAGGCAGAGGTTAGCATTCCCCTTCTGGATGGGGCACCCCCTGGGATTCCCCTAATGCCTCCTTCTCTCAGTGCTCAGCGGATTCTGCTAGCTAAGTGGTGAATTACTAGCCAGTGGGCAGGAAAATATGTGGTTTAGATACTTAAGATATTTAATATGTTGGATTCCTGTCCTTGACTTTGTATATGGTGTCTGAATCAATGAGTCCCAATCTCTCTGTGACCTTTACAAGAAACATCCTATTTCTCAATGTTCCTGGTGCAGGACCCTTAAACATTATTTCTGTTTCTCTCTTCTTGCTTCCTCTCTCCTCAGGTTGTGTGGGTATCCCCCCTTCTATTCCAACCATGGCCTTGCCATCTCTCCGGGTATGAAGAGTCGCATCCGAATGGGCCAGTATGAGTTTCCCAACCCAGAATGGTCAGAAGTATCAGAAGAAGGTAATGAGCCCACATGTGAACACACATGTATGTGCATGTGTATATGCGGGCATCACCTCACGTGGGTAGTGGACCTGTGCCCACAGCTGCTGCGTATGCCCTGCCTATGCGAACGGCCAGGGCCGGGGCAGGAGTGTGTGACTGTGTAGGGCTTATCAGTGAATGTAGCCATAGTGGTCTTAGGGCTAGCTTCTTGGGCAGTTTGCTCCCCTGGATCCACCCCACCACCCCAAATATGGTTCTCTCCCTGAAAAAATACTCCAGAAGAAGTAGGAGAGTGTGGCCCCTGAGCCATCTCTGTCTTCTGATCCACCCCCACAGTGAAGATGCTAATCCGGAACCTGCTGAAAACAGAGCCCACTCAGAGAATGGCCATCACAGAGTTTATGAACCATCCCTGGATCATGGTAAGCCTGGCAGAGTGGGATGATCTGGATCCATGGGGCTTGTCCCTTGGGATGAGGACTTTGTTGGGTCTCTGCCCTGCCCTAGTCTTCACTTGGACCCCTTTTCTCTCGCGTAGCAATCGATGAAGGTCCCTCAAACCCCACTGCACACCAGCCGAGTCCTGAAGGAGGACAAGGAGCGGTGGGAGGATGTCAAGGTGAGGCAACCACTGGCCAAGAGGGGCTCTGAAGGTTCATGGAGGCACCCAGGGGCCAGTGGCAGTGCTGGCTGGGGAGAGTTTGGCTCCACATTCTCTTACCCCAGGGAATGTCTCTGATATAAGAGCAGCCACTTCCTTGACTAGTTTTTAGGCAGAAGAGTCTCTTCCAGCCTGTACTCAGATGTGACTCTTGCCTCCCTGGGTCTTTAAAGGGACCAGGAAGGCCATCTGGTATGATCTCGTTCTGCAGAGGAGGGGACTGAGACCTTGAGAAGGGAAGTGACCTGTTCAAGGTCATACATCTAGGGCCTAGGCTAGAATAGGGCCTACCAGAACCCAGATCTCCTGATGCCTAGCCCAGTGCTCTTCCTGCCTTCCCGCAGGCTCGTTGGTCAGCTTCTTGGAGAGCTACGGAAGCGCTATAGGCAGGCTCTGTTGAGCCATCCTGGGGCATGGGTGGCTGTCACCCTTGGACCCACTTACTAACTGCCCTCTCTCTGTTCCCACCTGTCTCTCATCCTACCCAACTGTGTTTTCTTGTCCCTCACATCCCTCTGGGTGCAACCCCACTCCCCCAGGAGGAGATGACCAGTGCCTTGGCCACAATGCGTGTCGACTATGAGCAGATCAAGATAAAAAAGATCGAAGACGCGTCCAACCCTCTGCTTCTGAAGAGGCGGAAGAAAGCTCGTGCCCTGGAGGCTGCGGCCCTTGCTCACTGAGCTGCCGAGCGGTCCTGCCCTGCAGAAGGATAAGCAATAACTCTCAACCTGAATCTATTTTTTAAACAAAGAGACACAGAACTCTTCACTTCTGCCTCCCATTCTTCTCAGCTACATTGAGCTGGAACATCATTAGGCTGAATCTGCCTTTGGTTTGGCCACTGCAGAGTGGGGAGAGAATGGGAGGTTGGGAGGGCGTGGAGAGAAGGGAGCAAGTTGCTCTTGAACCTGTGCTCATTTTGCAGTTTTATCAGTAATTCGACCTAGAGTTTTTATGAAATTTCTTTTATTGTCCATCCTCCCTTCTCTCCCTGCCAAACCCCTCCTTCTTTGGATACTGCAAAGGGTTTGTTAAAGGGGTTTTGTGAAAACTGTTTTAGGGAGCATCCCTGTGTTGTTCCATTTGCCTCCCCTAGTTTCCCCTACAGTCCAAGATCCCCCTGGCTGAGGTGTTCTGGAGGTCGAGGCCACAGAAGGCGGGGCCCAGGATGCCACCTTTCTCCTCTACCGGAGCCCTCAACAGCACTGGTGTGCTGGAGGGAGGGATAGGGTGAATGAATGAGTGAGCGAGCAAGTGTGAGCATGAGTGTCATGAGAGCACGCACATGCACATGTACCTGGATCTGTGCCTGGGGCTGTGCATTTGAGGGGCTGGGGCTGATAGGGCTGCAGAGGGAGGTCCCTGCAATGGCTTAGGAACCTGCTCTCTCCTGGGGCCTGCCCTGCCCAGGTGGGACCTACCCAAGAGCCTAAGAGCCTTTCCTGATTCTGAGCCGGGCCCTTCATGGCCTGCCTCTGCCAGCTGGTTTAGGGTAGAGAGGAGTGATGTAAGCACTAGTACAGCATTTGGGAAGACTGGACTCTGCTTCTGGAACCCCTTTCCCTCTTTAGTGCTGGTCCTAGGTCTTCTGAGGCACTGATTTACTCAATAATCTTAGTTCCCCTTCCTGCCATTGTTAATCCATTCTTGTTTATTTTTCCTGCATTTTAAGCCATTTTTCTCAGTGGGTCTCCCCTTTGCTCACATGTGTGAGCCTGGGCACTTTACAGGTGACATAAAACTTTGCATTTCATGTCTCTCCCAGGCTCTGTAGGCATTGACTACCCTTGTGAGCATGGGTAGCACCACTTTTGTGGCCCTCCTGCAGATTTCCATGTGTGACCTAGTTGATGGGTTGGGTCTTTGCACCAAAGATGTCCTGACTCTGCCCTTTACCTGTGAGCCATTCCCCCAGTCCCCACTCAAACAACTCAGCTTCATGTGTCCAGTGCAGAAAGGTGGGGAGGGCCCTTCTCCTAGTATTAATAGGAGCATCATGGAATGACGTTTTCTGTGCCGTGGTCCCTTTGGGGCAGGGATGGCAGTGATGCTTTATCTTTCATCTTCCTCAGGGGCAGGGTGGGGAAAGGGCACCTGGCTGTGGGGGGAGGGCTCTGATTGCCGGTAGGGCCTCCCCATCTCTGATGGTTTGTCCAGCACTCAGATTGTTATAAACTGTTGTTTTGTATGAGCAAAATTGTCTTTACTAAACAGATTTAATAGTTGAAAAGTTCTCCTTCTCTTTCTTTATGGAACTTAGTCGTGCAGCCCCCTTTCCTTTTTTCCCCGCCTGTGTGTTGGGAGGGCAGAATCCAGCACCCTGAGAGAGGAGAGGAGAGCCTTCTGGGCAAGAGAGCCTGCTGCAGGGCTGGTGGTTTTGGGACAGGGTTTTGCGTTCCTTTAGTGCAAGGGCGTCAGGGAGGCCTGGGAGCCTGTACTCTGTCGCTAAATGTTCTGAATCAGTTGCTCTGCCAAGTTGTTACTTGGCACACAATTCATTTACCCATTTAACCACAGCCAAGTTCTGGTACCCTCAGCCTAGGGGTTTGGGGAGAAGTCTCAGTTTAGATCCTGGGAAAGAGACCAGGGGAGCAGGTTGGTGTAGTTCCTGAAAATTCCAGGAGGGGCCAGTAGGAGTCAGACAGAACCAAAACTTGTCTTCCCTGCCAGAGCTGGAGGAGGCCTCAGGCTCATGAGACCCATATGCCTTCAGTTAAGCGGGAAATTTGAAATCTTACACTGAACTGGTTTGCAGTACAATTCAAGGCAGAAAGTGGTGTAGTGACTCCATTGATTTCCTGACCAGTCAGATGTAAAAGTAGTATGTCCTAGGTAATTCACCTATATTTTCTCAAGTGATCCTCAGAGCTGTCCCTATTTTGTGAGTGAGGAAACTGACAGGTTGAGTTGATGCACTCTGGGTCTCACAGCTAATTGGTTTGGGTTAGAATTCAGGACCCCAAGGCATAGGGTGTTTTCTGTCCTCAGACCCAGCCTTTTGCCTGGAGAAGAGGCCTGCTTTTCCCTTCAGTCATCAGCAGAGTCATGATTCTACCACCTAGTCTCACAGACGCAGGCAGGTGTCCCTGGTAGCCCGCCCCCATGACCTCTCCTTCACAACTCATGACTGGATTTCTGAGGTTGGGCCCCATCCTGAAACTACTCATCTTTGTAGAAACCAGTGCCCAAATTAATCAGTTTTTCTTAGAGAAGTCCAGTTATTTTGTCTGTGCTTTTGAAGGTGTTTGGAACTGAAAAGAACCTGAAGGAAGAGGGAAACTGAGGGAACAGAGTGGAAGGAAGGGAATTGGGGTGAGAGAAGAGAAGTAGTATTCTGCTGTCTTTAGATAATACATTAGTTTTCTGTTGCTGCCAAAATATAGTTTGTGGCTTAAAATAATACGAATTAATGTCTTGATTTTTGGAGGTCAGAAGTCTGACAGGATCTCATTGAGTTAATGTCCAGAGTGGCATTCGTCCTTGGAGGCTCTCAGAGATTAGTTGCTTTGTCTTTTCCAGCATCCGGAGGCTCTTGGCTTACTTATTACCCTCTTCCTATCTTTGAAGCCAGGAACATCACATTTCTCTAACCTTGCTTCTGCTGTCTTCTTTTACCTAGCAGGAAAGATTCTTAACTTTTAAGGACCTAGGCTATTAGCCTTCGGCCTGCCCTGATATCTCCCTGTCACAAAGTCCTCATCTTTAACCCCCTCTACAGAGTCTCTTTTGCCATGGAAAGTAATAGACCCAGGATTTTGCACGTGGACGTCTGTTGGACCACAGTCTGTCATAAAAGCCTAGTTCAGAATATTACCCTCTTGCCTGACACTTTCACAGCTGTGTTTTGCTTCTTTTTCTGTTTGGGTCTGCCCAGTTTAGGACACAGGTCAGTAGGGGATCCAGCCTGAATCAGGGAAAATGGCTGGGGTGAAGGGCTGGGAGGGTCTGCTATGTCTTTCCACTCCTTACTGCCCAACCTTCCACATTGGCATGGCCCTGTGATTCCTTGAGTCTAGGAGAACTTACCACCTTCTGCTAAACTCTCAGGTGGGATTGTGATGGAACTTTTATGCCTAAAGGCAGATGTTGACTTGCCGGTATACAAGGGTGATGGGTTTTGATCTTGACATCTTTAAGTGATGTAAGATGTTAGAGGGCCTGTGGACGCTAGAAGGCACTTCCTAAGTACTGACAGTCCTGGCTTATTCCCTTGATCTCACTCCAATAAAAACCGTCTGAGGTAGTCTGTTCTCCACTTTAGCTAGGGGAAAACAGCCTCAGAGAAGTAAAATGACTCCCAAGGCCTCAAGTAGAGATGACTCTCACCTAAGTCTTCTGCTTCTGCTTTTGAGTTTAAGAGTTCCTTTAAAACACATGTAACAAATCTCGATAAGGTAGGAGGTGAGGGGCCAAACAAGTGGGATAGACTGGATTCCCCTGGTGAGTAGTTTCCTTTCCTGTGACATTGGGGTGGCATTCTTATACCCTGTAGCTATTGTGTGGAATTCAATGAGGTAATGGATTTAAATACTTCTTAAATGGCAGGTGCCAGGTAGTATTTAGAGTTCCTTCCTCTGGGTTGGCTGTCCTGCCTGGAGGGTACAGGGAAACCCAGATGTGGAAACTTTTTTGGGTTTGACTGGGTCTATGCTCCTCTCTTAGGTGTGAGGGCGGGCCTCTGCCTTGGGTTGAGGAAGACAGTTGGTCTGGTAAACAATAACAGTAAATTGGGGGTTTTCCTTTGACAGGAAATGCAGAGGACTGTGAATGACAAGTAGATAGGGTGGGACCTACTCAAGGTGTGTAGGAAATTCAGTGATTGGGGAGGATGAAGGGATGGCTAGGCTTGGGAAAGTGATTGCTCCACTCCTGATGAGTGTGAACAAACCTAGGTGGGCCACAGTGGAGTAGAGGAGACTTTGGGGACAGCCTCTGCACCCCTAGCCCTTGGAATATAGCCTCTCCCTCCTCTGTCTCTTGAAGCTCATGTTTAGGGGCCCCAGTAACCCTAGGGAGGGATCTGGTGAAGTTAGGGAGTAACCTTTTGGCAGGGATACCAGGCTCCAGTGCTGGGGGTCCTTTTGGTGAGTTCATTTGCCTCTCCTCTCCTTTCACTCAGAGTGGTGTGGGGACCACCCACCATACTAAGTCATGAAAACCCAGACACTTACATGTTTTATGTTTTGGGGAAAATAAGGTATATGATCCAGTTCATCCGTTGAACTGGTCATACAGAAAATACGCATGCAACCATGAGAGGCCTTCTTTTCTTTCTCTGAATCTGTAGACCTGCACACACACTTTATGCTCTGAATCATCCACTGGAAACTGCTCTGCATGGTCAGGACGGTCCAAGCCCAGGAGGCACAGGGCAGCTTCTTAGGGGCCTAGGGTTTTGAGACTAGAGGAGTGAATTGGGTCAAAAGAGATGTGCCCTAGCTTCATGTCCGGTTTGAATGAGACATACACATCCCTGCCTTGCTGGGGACAGTATCAATTCTACCCCCCACCCCCCGCCACCCCAAACCCAGGGGCGTGAGGATCAAATTTGCTCTGCCGAGACTTTGGCAGATGGGCAGCTCTGTTTGTGGGTGTGCAAGAGTGAGGCTCCTTCTCCAACCTTCAGGCCTTGGTGCAGAACAGTGCTCCTGCCAGCGTTCTCCCAGAGTAAAAATGTCACCTTCCACTTTCTGATTCAGTTTGTCCTGAGCATCTGGTAAGGGCAGCATTCCATGCTCAGGACTTGGTTGGGGAAAAAGGCTGAAAGTGGACCTAGCCCTCAGGGAGCTGGGTCCAGAGGACATAGGACATTCACCTAACAAGTCAGGGAGTGGATTCTTGGCATGGTGGGAGGAGCTACTCTGACACATGCCTCCTGAGAAGCTGGCCTGAGAAGCTGGCGTCAGGAGCTTGGTTTTGAGGGTAGAAAATGAGGGAACAACGTGGTAGAGGTAGTCCCATCAGATTTCACCTCTGCTCTTCGCAAGCACTAGATCCTTCCTTCTCTGAGTCCAGGTTCACCCCTTCTCTCTTCAGCTTGACTTTTGACCTACAGGGGTTCAACCCTTGGGAAATCAGGTTTTACCCCTGAGTGGAGTACCCTTGGTGTTTCCTGTTTTCAGTCCCTCCAACCTGGATTCCCCATGTTCACAATGTTTGCTTCCCCAAAAGCAAAAATTGGGAACATGGTCTGACAGGGATTTCCCCACCTAATTTACAGTTAATTAATTCTTAAGTCTCACAAAGTTATACCTTAATCTTAGATTATTTCAAGTTATCCATTTTGCACATTTTACAGACCACTGTAGAACAGATAGCTACATGAAACTGGGGTGGGCGGCTTCCTGGAAAATTAGGATGACTGGCGGTCAAGAGTGTACTTGTTCCCCTGCCCTTGTAGGTGTGTCCCACCCTGTTCATCATGGTCTTTACACCACAGTCAGAATATTAAGTGTGAAACCATTGGGTGCATCTGTGTTGCAAAGTTTAATGTACCGAAACTTCTACACTAGTTTTCACACACCAGCATCTCTAACCAGGGCTTACCTTGGAAGGAGTAATTATTGTTGGGAGGGAAGTTACTGCCCAAAGGCTCTGATCAGGCCTATCAAGCCTGCAGGCTCTCAGGTAAGGTTTAGGGAGGAATGGCTGCCCCTGAGAGCCACAGATGAGATAAGGCATTTTTTAGGGACCAGGGCTGCCATGCAAAGGCCCTTGTTTGCATAACTTTCTTACCCTGAGGGCCAGTAAAATTTCCTACCCCTCTGACTCCCCTGCCAGGATTTGCAAGTGAAATACTGGGACTGGCTTCCTGTTTTGCCCTCCCCCTCCCTTCATGAGTCCTCCCCTCCCCTTTAGTTTTGTTTCTGCCCCTCAGATTCTGTGTTACCAGATGCTGACCTTAACCTCTCTGATTCTAGGGAAGCAGTATTCCTGGGACCCTGACTTGCAAAGTATCTACAAAAGTTATGCAAATGAGCCCCAGTCTGGGTGACTCTCATCCATCCACTTAGTGAGGCCACTGACCTGAGACCATGTGAAATGTGATCTTGGTCCTTCCTCAGGCCAGGCAGCTGCGGGTCTCCTGTTTCTCAAATAGCAGCCCTAGGGGTTTCTAGTTTCAGAATGAGCTGTTCTTCCAGTTTTACCCTCTGATTCGGAGACCTGTGGTTCTGAATACACCAGCCAGAGGTTTCCTTTTCAAAGAAGCAGGATCATATCTGACTTTGAGACAGACTGGTTAGCTGTGACTGGAGCCTATGGTGCTGGGACATCTGGGGTTTGTAGTCAGATGTAGAGGGGCTTATGGTTTTCTGGCTCCTTTTTTGGTCAGAACACGGTTCCAAGGAAACTGCCTTCCTAGTGAGACTAATCCTACCTCTCGCCCCATCCACCCTTGGGCAGGAGGGGAAAAGGAGGAGGATAAACCATTTATTCTCTGAGTTGGTCTGCAAGGAAAAGGAAGAGGGTAGACAAGAAATCTAGTACCATTTGCTTATTCTAGGTTTTGAAAACGGCATCTGAATTCATGTAGGTACTTTACTCATCTGTTGAATAAAGGAATGCAACTAAGGAACAGTGATTACAAGTAATTTCAGGTCAGACATCAAAGAAATTATATATAATTATATTTATATACAGAGTGGAATGTGCAAGTTCCTTTGTACTCTTCTTACCCAACTGTGCCAACTCCCTTTCCAGAAAGAACTCCTTTTACAGTGCGATTTTATTTTTATTTTATCCAGCCTTACAAAAACTTTTGATTTATCTACATACATAAGTACTTCAAACACAGGTGAGAAACTTGAAGTTTAAAAGAAGTACAAATGGTATCATTAGGCACACTGTTCTGCAACTATTAGAAAGATGAAGATGAAATAGACATTACGAAGTTTACCATTGCAACCATTTTTAAGTATATAGTTCAGTAGTGTTAAGTGTATCTGCTTTGTTCAATCTCAAAAAATTTTCATACCCATTAATCACCATGCTCTTGCCTTTAAATTTGCTATAGCTAGTGCTGGTCCATGACTGATCTCAAAGCCATCATGTCTTGTATAACAGTAGAATTTCCATATTATGGGTATCCTATAAACTCTCTGCTATTGATAGCTATGTCAATTGTTTTTTTTTTAAGGCTGAACCTGGCTGGCTGATTTTATTGGATAGGTGATGGAAGGGGGCTGGAACACTGTCAAAAACAGGACAGTATGGGTGGGAGCCACCAACCAAAGTCCCCCGTCCTATGTCATTTGTTTTTATTTTTCTTTTATTATCAGAACAAATGTTGTGAACATATTTCATAGAATCTTTTTATACTTGTGAAGGGATTTGTATAACAGATTCCTAGAGGTATACTAGCTAGATCAAAGGATAAATACATTGTAGGTTTTATTTAGTAGGCACTGGCAAGCACAGTATCAATTATGAATGAATGCTATTTGCATAGTGCTTTCTGAATGAGAGGTCCATGAAAGTACAGGGGCAATCTGAGGACAGAATAAGTCAGCTGAGATGAGAGGACACTTGAAGCGTTTCTCAAAACATAGTTGTATACCCTTGGCCACATGGTGGGTGACTGGAAAAATCAGACCTGTAGGGAGCAAGGGGATTATTTTATCCTCTCCCTGTGCAGCTTTGCCCACTCAGTTCAGGTTATTTGCATGAATTTTGGGTGTGTAGGCAGAATGGCTCAAAGACAAATCTGAGGTTCAGCCTTGTTCAAGCTTTGTACTGGTGTTTGCCCTCAAGCAGTTTACTCGACATGCTTCTGTTACTTGACACGCTTCTTAGAACAGGGAGTACAACCCCTGGAGGGGAACACCCAGATACATATGACATTGACTTCAGGCTTCAGTGAGCACAGAGGGAGTTTACTGCCAGAAATGGGGAAGGAAAGGAAGAGGCAGAGAGGTGGTGTCTCTTGCCCAGCATCCCAGGTGTAGGGGAACTTCAAACATATTTTCTTACTAAATAGGAACTTGTCCCCAAAACTTTTATGGGACTCTTAATTGTGTGCCTAGACCTCTGCTACTGAGTCTGAGGATTCCTGCTTATATTGGGAGTTAATAACTCGGTTGAACATTGCACTGGAGAAACTGGAGTATACTTAAACTGGGTTCAAATTGTGGATAGGAGATTTGGCCTCACCAAGTGTCAGTTTATCAATTGGTCCAATGGGGGTAATATTCATGGCATCCCACAATTTCAATAATATAGTTAATTGTGAGAATCACCTCATGGATATCCAGTTACCTAGCATGTAATTATCCTAGGGCTCTGCTCAGTGCTGAGGCCCTGCTTCCCTCTGCCTGCTCCCACCAATAACTGGGCACAGCACATTTCTTGGGATGATCTAGATTCCAGTGAGCTGACTTTGGCTGGAGGATTCCCTGTCCACTCTGGGGACTCTCCCTTCATTGTACCACAGTGTAGGATGCTTGAACCCACGCTCCTCTTGCTCCTCAGTGGGGTCAAACATAGACTGCTGGCTCTACTAGCCTGGCTAACTCCTATTTTCTCTCAAACACTTTGCTAATAAAATCCTTGCATATATAATACTGTTTGACAACTGCTTCTCAGAGGACCCAGAATAGCACAATATTGCCTACTTCATGGGGCAGTTGTGACAAGCAAGTGAAAATTGTGTAAATGCTTAGTCTAATGCACAGCATGGTGTTAGCACTCATCTTTTTGATGTAGTCTTGTCATTGTGCCAGTGTGAGCAGCTTGATAAGAATTTGGGCTTGGGAATCAACGAGGGTCTTCCTGCCCCTCCCCTGCTCCACTTCTCCTGAGTTCTCTACTCCTGCTGACCCTCTCCTTTTCACAGATGAGGACACATACACCATCTTTCATTAACAGTAGTTGTCATCCCTCCAGATGTCCTTCACTGGTGTCCCCTAGTAGCTCTGCTCCAGTAAAGGTGATTAATACCGTCTAGGTTGGGTTGAGAAAGGAGGCTGCCACAGGATCTGCTGCAGGGATATTCAGGTCCACTGCAGTTTAGCCTGGAAGAGGACCCCTTGCCCATGCTTGGATGTAGACTTGCTGGGAGTCAGCCCGAGTACCTCTTTGGGTCACTGGGAGGTGTTAGCAGTTGGGCAGAGTTGGGGGGCAAGGAAGGATGATGGGAAAACAATGTACCTTCAAATCATGAGATGTGAGAGTGAGTCACAAGGTTTCTCTCAAAACCCCTATACCCCTGGTATTTAGAATGAGCTGAGAGTGGAACCTGCCAGCCTCAGCCTCCACCCCAGTTCTAAGAAGGCATCCCCTTCCCTCCCACAGTTGCCAGAATTAATCAGGCCCTAGACTTAAGAGTATTGTTCTCATAAGAACTTGTCAACAAAAACCACTTGGTTAAATCTCAGCAAAAGAGGCTTCAGTGATAAGAGCTGATTGGGAGAAAATGTGAGAGTAGCTGTACCTAGTTTGGTTTTCAGAATATAGTTCTTCCTGCTCACACCAGCAAAGAAAATGTGGCCTGAATGATGAAGGAGAAGTAGTGTGGTGTCTAGGTGAGAACCCCAGCCTCTTAAAGACCTGGGCCATGTTCTAGTTTTTCCCATTGTCCATACAAGGCCCTCAACATCTGTAAGTCTTAGTTATCTATTAGTCAAATGACAGAAGAGCATCTTCACCAGAGTGTTTTTTTGTGAGAATTTAACAGCTAATCGCTGTAAATCCTTAGCCCAGTTCTTGGCATAGAGTGAAAGTCCAGTGAAGAAACTACTTGGCTTGATTCAGAACCCTGTCCCTTTTGTGACCTTCCCTTTTTTGAACTCTAGCAACCCTAAGAGGTAGTGATATTATCTTCATTCTATAGATTTGTAAACTGAGGCTTAACAAATACCTAGAGACCAATCATTTGTAGTACAAGACCCTGATGTCCAGCAGAGATACAATGTTGCCTACTAGAACACCTCTTAAGGACAAAAAAACATGAGACTCAGAGAGGCTCAAGTACTCTTCTCTGTGTCCAAGCTACAGTTTAGGGGTCTAGAGCTTCGTGGACCTGAAGGACTGAAGGGCAGAGGTAGGCCCCACTCCTGGCCTCCGACATGGAGTGCTCTCCTTCCCATGTCTACACAAGCCATTTCCTTCAGGTTTTGTTCCTGACACCCTAGTTGCTCTATATAAAACTGCTGTCTTCCCACCCTGACTCCTTACTCTGGTTATTTTCTATTTCTCTTTATGGCTTTATTTTGAAAAATCATTTTATTGAAGTACAATATACATATAAAATTACAATGCACACATATAATTTTTCTCCCCATCTGATCACCTTCTAAAAAATCTGTATAACTTACTTAAAATTCCTAGAATTTCCACAGGATAGGACTTTATGTCTGCTTTAGCCACTTACGTATCCCTTAGGGGATAATCCCTCCTGTCTGGCATATAAAAGCCTTCAGATATTTGTTGAATGCTGGTGGGAACCTATTAACTTCCAGTACTCTTCAAAGATAGCAAAGTTGCTGGTGACAGAGGCCTTGCCTCCCTATCGGTTTCAGGAACAGCACTGCACCACATGAGTAAGTTCCAAAGGATGTGGCAGAGACAGAAGTTCATGCTTAGGACAAGGACAGTCCCGGAGTCTGTGAGACCGGGGCCTCCCGAGGGGATTGGGCAGCCACCTGGTACTGTGAGCTCCTGTCACCTGAAAAGCAACTTTGTCCCTGATAAATGGGAAGACCTCCCTCCTCTGCTGTCTCAGCCCATTTCCTCTGTTCTGCCCTCAGTGGGTCCTATGGTAGTAACCACACTAACCATTCCAATCCATGTTGTTCCTAAACTGCCTGCGTCACCCCACGCCACTCTGTGACACAGGAGGCTGTGCAGGACTGCCACACAGGAACAACCCACTCATGTGATCTAGGGCTGAGAACGTCTTGCCTTTGGAGTAAGGTTGTTTCATGTGATCATGGGGCACTGTGCCTGACACCTAGTGGAGAGTATACAGAGAGGGAACAGTTAACAAATATTGATGAGTAGATGGGTGAAGCTGAGGGTTAAAAGATACCCGGAAAAATCCTTTAAATGACCTAGCTTCTGGGTAACAACATCATACGAAAAATTTTTTGGTTATTTTTCTTTGTGTTTAGTATTTTTTTAATGTCACTTTTCCTTCAAATAGAAGTTTCCAAAATTATATTCAGTGTAGTACAGTTTAATCGAGTCAAAATTAATTAGAAAAACAAGGAGAGAAAGTAGAATTGGAAAAGTAAGGAGAGGAATGTGTGCCCTTATCCAGTGGAGCTGGCCAGGGCTGAACCCTAACATCTAAAGCCCTGCTGTTATCTAGACAGTTGTATGATTGCTCCTGTAATGAGTCATTCTGATGGCAACCAAGGACCACAGCCCTGTCATGGGCACGTGGGCAGGTCTCTGGATCTTGTGGCCTATAGAGAAAGTGGAATGTCAGAATTCTTATGGGCGTTCCAGCCCCTCGTGATGTGTTATGTCCCTACCAAGGAATATCAGTTAGTTGAATTTTTGGAGACATTCCATAGTCACAGAAACTCAGGCTGGAGACCTATAAAGGAATACTGTTTTAACATCATATATATATATATATTAAGGAAAGGTGCAGGCAGGAATTAAGGTGAGTAGACAAGCAGGCAGGAAGAGAGAGGAGGAAGCATTTTTTAAAATTTTATTTAGTTGTTTATCTTGGTTTTTTCCCTGGGTCCCTGGACGTGAATCTGGGTCCTTAGAATATATGTGGACTATGCATAACCAGAGGCAGTGTACCCAACAATTTATTCCACCAGGGTGCATCAGAACACCAAATAATATTTTCATGCTTCACCCCTATAAACCTTTTACTTAAAAAAATTTTTTCCTGCTCCAAACCACTGAATTTCATAGAGATACATATAGAGCAAAGTTCAAGGGAATAGATTTTCTTTAGGTATTATGGTCACAAAGCGATAACATTTGATCTATTTTCACTAATAGCTATTATTTTCCTCAATTAGAATCTAGATTAGAGTTCCATTAACTCAATAGCTTAAGTTACCAATTCCAGAGTTAACTCCTTCCCAGGATGAACTTCTGTGATCATGTCAGAAACCACATCGCTTTTCTCTTGGCTTGTCCTCAATGACCCTGAATAGTGTTGGAAGTTGGCCCCTTTGTAAAGGTCCTGGGATGGCTTACAGTGGAAGGCATGCAGTGAAGTTAAGGGTGCTTCAGCTTCAGAGCCTGCACTTTCATGCATCCTGTTTTAATGTGGTATCTATTATTATTTCTTCTTAAAGACAGACTCCAAATTTTTTCAGAATTTGGGTCTTACAAAACTTAGATCCATTGCTGTTTCCATACCCTTGTGGCAGAGAAGACTAGCTACACACTGAAGATTTTTAATCTCAGTGCACCCTGGTGGACTATTGGTTAGATCAGTTGCCTCCGAAAGAGCGTAGGTCACATACCCATGGGTTCGAGTCCCAGGTCTGGGGAGAAACAACCAGTGTAAACAACTCGTCTCTCTTTCTACTGCACCTTTGCTTTGGAAAAAAAAATGATTTTTGCCCTCATCGTAGTTGTTGCTGGGAAGTGACTGCCCCAGCCTGGGATTACATTTTCCAGCTCCTTGGTGATATGGTTCTAATCAGTGGAATGTGAGCAGAAGTGATATATGCACACTGTTCCTAGGACTGCTCTGTTAAAACCTCCCATGCAGTGCTGTGGGATGACATAACATAGAACCTGCTCAGTAGGGATGACCGTGTAACAGTAACTGCTGTCCCCTCCACACACCTCTTTCCATGAGTAAGAAATACAGTTCTGTTGTGTGAAAGTCACTGAGATTTCAGGGTTTGTCAGTTACAGAAGTTAGTGCTAACCTACTCCATGATACAAGCTGACTCTCTTGTTCTAATAATTCTGATTGATTTAATTCCCAAGTCCTAAGTAACTTTTGGGAAATCTAGGAAAAAATCATCAAGTATTTTCCTTTCTGTCTCGAGAGAAGGTCAACAAAGAGATTGTGATTGCAAAGCCATTTGATATAGGATGCACGAATAAAGGTAAGATTCTGGAATGGAATGATTTGTTTCACAGTATTAATTTTGCTTTATTCAATCCTAGTATTTTTCAAATGGAAAAAAGGGGAGGAACAAGTTATTGAGTGTCATGAAACAATAGAAGAGAAGGATAAAGAAAGAACCCAGAACAGCAAAATTAAACATCTAATAAACATGCCAGTCATGGGTTCACCGAAGTTCAAGGGAGCTGCAGTCAGGGACAGAGGGGAACAATGGACTCAGGTATGCACTTCCCTACCCTTTCTCCTCTGTGAATTCAAGATTTCACACAGTTTCTGTTTCTGGCAATAAACATGGAGTCCCATTCATCCCCTTTCCTATTTCCCAAGCTTTAGCTTGTCGCAGCTGTTCCTTATATGTGTGCATCTTTCTCACTCTTCCCCAGTTTCCATGTGGAAGGTTCCCCATTGCTTCTCTCTTAGGAGTAGATTGAAGTGCCAACTTGCTAAACCAACACTGTGAATAAGCAATGATCATTGTGATCCAGTCAAGGGTCTCACTCTTCAGGTTCCACCTCTAAGGCTGCAAAAGTCACTTGTCAGGGTTGTGCTCAGGGAGCTACTTGAGTCAGGAGGAGGCTAGTCGTGGATGCTTGGTTTTAGAGGTGCCTCAAAGTCATGCCCTAGAAGGCTTAGTACCTCAAATCTAAAACCTAGGCAAGAAAAAAGCAAATAGCATAGTTAGCACTTAAGATTGCTTAGACTGGAGAAATTCAGGTTCACTCAACAAAACAGTGCTTTTGCACAGCGCCTGTTTTGTGTGGAGAGGACAAATTTGAGGTCATTCCAGTCTAGACAAGCTGATTATTTTTTATGGTTACTGGACCTGTAGATTTGAACTTCACTAGACTTGGTGTATCTGGATTTTATAAGACAGCTGAGAAAGTCTTAATGTAATCAATTTGTGGATAAGTCTATTATTCTAGTGGGAGAAGGATCTTAGTTAATACCTGATATGCCAGGGCCTTGACCCACTATTTTTATTAACTTGGGAAAAGGTATAGAAGCCAAATTTATCAGAAGGTGAACAAATTGCCCCAAATATCTAAGATTAGGCATGGATGAGCATGTCATAAATTTAAGTTGAAAAACATGGGTGTGGAACACAAAATGAGAATAAGGTAACTTGGTCATAATTCATCAGATTAGGGATTTTAACTGACCCCAGAGTATTAATTCCCTAGGTCTTTTGTGACAAACAAGTATAAAATCAGTGACTTAAAACAACAATTTTGGAGCTTATATGTCTAAAGTTGGGTGTCTGTAGGGCCATACTTGTTCTGAAGGCTCTAGGGAAAAACGCTCCTGGTCTCTTCTGGTTTCTGGTGTCTGTGCAGTATCACTCCAGTTTCTGCCTCTGTCTTCACATGGCCATCTTCTCTCTGTATTTAAATTTCTCTTTTTTGTTATAAGGATAGCAGTTACTGGATTGAGGCCTACTCAAGTATTTTGTTTATATTTGGAAAGACCCTATTAAGACCCTATTTGCAAATCAGATCACACCAAGTAGGGGTGGGTAGTGAGAAGTTAGAACTTGAACATATCTTTTGGGAGACAAAATTCTACCTATTTATACCCAGTGTGACTATGGTGAGACTTTATCATAGTAGATAGTCCTGGAGAAGGAGGGCGATAGTCCTAATCTGCTGACAGGCACATCTAGATGACTTTTAGCAGAACTCGGCTTCTCTTGTGCCACTTGGATTCCATGTACCATATCCCACTTTTCTTTTTATACATCTGGCAATTCTTTGGACTCCATTGATAGCTCTGATCCTCACCTATCCATTAAATGATTGTTTTCCTCGGTGCTACAAACCATCTCTTCTCATTCTACCTATCTTTTCTGAGTAATTGAGATTGTCCTCCATTGGACTTCAGTTATTATTTGTATACTGATGACTGTAGAATCTTGCGGAGATGTCTCTTGAAATCTAATGAGACTGCTTCGCTTAGATATTTTGAAGTATCTCGACTGAATATATCCAAAATTGCACTCTTCAGTCCCTCCTTTTGTAAAACCTGGGCTTCTGCAGGTTCTCCAGTTTTAGTCGGTGTCACCACTATTTGCCCATTTGTCTAAGATATCTGATTTTTTCCTTCCTTTTGCACTGCCCCCCACATCTCCTTAGCCATCAAATATGATTGCCATTACATCTGAACTATTGCACAAATATGCCTACATAATTTATTTTTTATTTCCACTGTGGCTATCATGGTTTAGACCACTGTCTGATTTTTGAGACTTACAGTGCTAGAATTGGTTTTGAATTGGCCTCCCAGTCTCTTGTCTTTTTCTCCTCTAATCCACTTTCCACACAGCAGCTAGAATGCAAATGTGATTGTTATTTCTAAAATTAAAATCCTTTACTATATCCCCACCCTCTTAGGATATTAGTCAGTCTCCCTAACAGCCTAATAGAATGTATGTAGTCTGATCCTTGTTAACTTTTAAACCTCAATTCTTTGTATTCCCTTTTCTTGCTTTCATACCTTTCCTCTACGCCACATGTTTATAATTGCTGTTCTCTTAGCCATACTCTGTCTCTGTCTCTTTGCATAATTATCTGATACTCATGTTTCAGGTCTTAGTTCAAATGTCCTTTCTTCTAGGGAGGGCTTTTCTGATCCACAGTTTGCCTTCTCCAAACAGTGACTGTTCTACAACATTGCACAACTCCCAGGGGGTGAAATTTGTATTATATTATGTGTGAATAGTTCCCTCGAAGTTGTGTAATACAGTGACCAGCATACATTGCTCCTCACTGCCATTGTCTTCCATCTGGGGCTATAAGCTACACATTTGACTCTCTCCTGTAAGCTTGACACACAGTAAGAGTGCAGTCAATATTTGTTGAATTAATAAAGGAGGGTTTGCAGTTAAAAGGCAGAGTTGCCTAATGGATTGAAAAGCATAACCTAAATTTCTGCTGCACATAGGAAACTCATTTAAGTGCCAAAGATAAACATAGACTCAAAGTTAAAGATTGGAAGACAATCTTACAATCCTATGGTACTTACAGGAAAAGCATGGACATATTTATATCAAATAGAATAACTTCCAACAACTAAAAAAGGTAATAATAAACAGAGATGGATGGAGCATCAAAATACATAAAGCAGTTATTAAGGGAACTAAAGAGAGACATTGACAGCAATACAATATTAGGATACTTAAACACTCCACTTAAAACAATGGACAGATCAACCAAGCAGAAGCCTTAAATGACAAGTTAGAACAAATGGGCTTAATAAACATTTACCAAGTGCTTCACCTTACACTGCAGAGTTTACATTTCTCTCATGTGTGCATATAACATATAACAAAACAAGCGTCAACAAATTTGCAATGATTTTAATCATGTAAGTATCTTCTCTGGTTACAATGGCATAAAACTAGACATAATCAACAAAGAGAAAGGTGGAAAATTCCAAAATGTGTGGAGGCTAAATAATATGCTTCAGAATGAGATTTGGGTGAAAAGAAGAAATCAAAGGAGAAATTAAAAATAGTTGGAAGACAAACAAGAATGAAGACACAAGTTACCAGAACTTGTGAGATGTAGCAAAAGCAGTACTAAGAGAGAAGTTTATAGCAATCCAGGCCTACCTCAGAAACAAGAAAAATTGCAAATAATCTAATCCTATATAAAAAAGAACTATTGAAGCTAAGTCAGTAGAAGGAAGAAAACAATAAAAATTAAAGCAGAAATAAAAAAATGAAAATTCAGGAGATCAATGAAACCAAAGCTGGTTCTTTGAAAAAATAAAATTGACAAATATTTGGATAGGCTTGCTAAGAAAAATAGTGAGAAAGCTCATAACTAGAATCAAAAATGAAAGGGGAGAAGTTACAATGAATACCTCAGAATTACAAAGCATTATAAGAGACTACCATGAGCAGCATTATGCCAATAAATTGGATAACCTTGAGCATATGGACAAACTTTTAGAATCATAAAGTCTATCAACACTGAATCAGGAAGAACTGAATCTATTCAGGGAAACCTGAACAGGCATATCAAAGCAAGAAAAGTGAAGAAGTATTCAGAAGTCTCCCCCCAAATAAGAGGATGCCTCTACTACTTTCACCAAACCTTCAGAGAAGAATTAATACCTATTCTTCTCAAACACTTCAAGAAAAGTGAAGAACAGAAAACACTTCCAAACAATTTCGATGAGGCCAACATTACACTAATACCCAAAACAAAACATTGCAAAACAAGATTACAGACCAATATCTCTGATGAACATAGATGCAAAAATATTTGACAGAATATTAGAAAAATGAATTCAAAATATCAAGAGAATCACCCAACGTGATCAAGTGAGATTTGCCCCAAGGATGCAAGGATTGTTCAACATATGCAAATCTATTAGTGTAATCTACATAAACAAGAAGGAAGGAAAAATTTATATGATCATATTAACTGATGCAGAGAAAGCTTTTTGACAATATTCAGCACCCCTTTGTGATAAAAGCTCTACATAAAATAGGGATAAAAGGAACATACCTTAAAATAATAAAGGCCATATATCATAAATATACAGTCAACATCACATTTTATGTTGAAAAATGGAAGCACTTTCTCTAAGATCAGGAATGAGACAAGGGTGTCCACACTCACCACTGCCATTCAACATCATACTGGAGGTCCTAGACAGAGCAATTAAACAAGAAGAAGCAATGAAAGGAATCAAAATTGGAAAATAAAACTATCACTATTTGCAGATGAAATAAAAATATATGTTGAAAACCCCGAAGACTGCCAAAAAACTACTAGAATTAATAAATTTAATTAATGAAATTAATACAGTAAGGTGGCAGGCTACAAAATTAGCATACAAAAACTATGTTTTTTGTATGTAAGTAATGGAATAGAAGAGAATGAAATTAAAACCATCCCATTTGCAATGAAACAAAAATAATCAAATACATTAGAGCATGCTTAACAAAGGACATGAAAGACCTGTGCAATGACAACTATAAAGCATTGTTAAAAGAAATAGAAGAAAGATAAGAAGACATGGAAAAATATTCCATGCTCATGGTTGGGAAGAATTAACCTTGCTGAACATCTTTTTCTTTTTAAGCTTCTTTATTTAGTTGTTTATTTTGTTTTTTCATCCTGGTCCCGGGTCAGAAACCTGAGTCCTTGGGCTTTACGTGGTTCATGTTCTAGCTACCAGTCAAGTGTTAGAGCCACCAGGACACGAAATGACCATCTTACTTCAAGCAATACACAGGTTAATGTAAGACCTATCAAAATTCCACTGACATTTTTCAAGGAAATAGAACAAAACATTTTTTAATTTGTATGGAAACACTAAAGACCCTGAATAGTCAAAGCAATCATGAGAAAAAGAATAGAAGTGGAGATGTTACATTCCCAGATTTTGAACTATACTACCAAGCAATAGTTACCAAAACTGTATCTTACTGGAATAAAAAGATACACAAATTGGTGTAGCAGAATTGAATCACCAGAAATAGATTAACACATGAATAGTTAATTTATGATAAGGTTGTCAAGAGCAAGCCAAGGAACTTTGTTTCAACAAATGGTGTTGGGAAAATGGATAATCACAGGCAAAATAATGAATCTAGACCACTTGCTGATATCATACACAAAGTTTGATCCAAAGTGGATAAGGGACTTGGATATAAAACCAGAAACCATAAAATACTTAGAAGAAAACACAGGAAATCTGTTCCATGACATTAGAGAGGTCTTTGGAGACTCAAGACAAAAAGTAAAACAAATGGAACCACATCAAATTAAAAAGCTTCTGTACAGCAAAAGAAACTATCACCAACATGAAAAGACATCCTATTGAATAGGAGGAGATATTTACACATCATAATCTGACAAGGACAATATTCAAAATATATGAAGAACTCATAAACTCAACAACAGAAAGACAAACAACCGAGTCAAAAAATGGACTTAAGATCTGAATAGACATTTCTCCAAATAAGATATAGATGGCCAACAGGCATATGAAATCATAGGTGCTTTTCCTCTCTTGTTAGGGAAATGCAAATCAAAACAATGAGATATCATCTCATACCTGTAAGAATAGCTATTAACAAAAGACTGGAAACAACCAATGTTGGTGAAGATGTGGAGAAAAGGAAAAATTTTTATACTATCAGGGCAGTGTCATTTGGTGTAACATTTATGGAACTCAGTATAGACATTCCTCAAAATCTTGAGAATGAACATTACATATGATCTCATTATCCCACTTCTTGGTATTTACAAAAACACTATTTGCAGAGATATATGTACCCCCATGTTTATTAGAGCATTATTTATAATAGTCAAGAATTGGAAACTAAGTGCCCATCATCAGACGAATGGATAAAGAAGGTGTGGGATACGCACACACACACACACACACACAGACACACAGTGAAATACTGTGTAGAACTAAAAAGGATGAATTCCTGACATTTGTGACAACATGGATGGGACTAGTGAGATTATGGTCAGTGAAATAAATCAAGAGAAAGACAAATACTGAATAATCTCACTCATAAGTGAAATATCAAGAAACAAAGCAATCGAACAGACAAAACAAAAGTCAACCCTTGGACTGACAAGAGACCTGAGGTTGCCAGAAATAAAGGGGATTTTAGTTATGGGGGTCCAATGAACAGTGCTGGAAGACTACTGGTAATTTGGTGATGGGCATGGTGTGTTATATATTTGATTAATAGTGAAATGGCACATATAAACATTATTTTGTAAATCAAAGTTATCTCAATAAAACAAGCCAAAACAATGAGGTATTGTCATTGAGTTGCATGAATTGTTTATATACTTTTGATATTAGATATGCTCTCTTAATGAGTGCATAAAAGAAAAAAATACCTAAATGTAGAAGATTGTAGAATACTTAATTTAAGTAACTGAAGATAGTAAACTTGAAGGAATTAAGATGTAGTATTGCTATTTTTAGAGCTATCATGTGAAAAGGGAATATATTTTATTTTATCCCAGAAAGCATGAGTAAAACAACAGAAGATAAGTAAATTTTGGCCTGATAATAAAATTAAAAAACTTTCTAATAATGAAAACTGTCCAGGAAAGAATTTCCTGGCAAACAAAGTAATGGGTTCTACTTCATTGCAAACACTAAATTATAAATTAGAGGAATATGAATGGCAGTTGGAAAAGAGAGTCTTTGATGATCTAACTCAATGTCTGTCATTTTATGACTAGGTAAAGTTATCTTTTTAGTTAATTTAAGCATTTATTTCATTTCATCTCTGTGTGAGACACTGCTGGGGATATAGAACTTTAAGACTCATTCAAAAATGCAGTCAAATTGGAGGAACAATGTCAAGTTCATGGAAAATTGGAAGGCAGAATCTTTCAGAGTATCATTTTGTCTAAATGTGCTATACAGAGATGTGGTCAATCAGTAGAGATAAGAGTGTGATGATCTGTTGTGGTGGAAGATTTCATAGAGGAGGCATTTGAAAAAGACCGTAGAGGACTGGAAAGAGCTGTAGAGGAGAGTCTACCTCAGGAGAAGGGGTGAGACGATAGATATCCAGACACATAAGCTGGTGCTGCTGCTCCATGTTCATTCATAGTAGCAGAGTATGCACTCTGCAGAGTTTTGGTTGGCTTAGATGAAATTAGTGAGGAAGACGGAACTAGGCTGACCTAAAAATGTAGTGAAACTCAGGAGTCATGTTCTGTGGTGAAAAGAAATGGAACGCCTTGCCAATTCTGAACTCCCTCAAACATTTGGGGCTCAGTAGATGAATCAAACACATGTGACTCAACTACTTTATAAGGAAGATGGAAGTAGGGGAAGCCCCAGATTTAAAGTTATCTGACTGTTTATAGCTTGAGTTCTTATATATTTTTTTTCCAGTAATTATATTCATTTATTTTTAGCTTGAATCAAATTTAATAGCAGGAACTACTTTACCCCGTTTCTTATAATTACTTGTAGTTTGCACAGCAAATTTAGAAAAACAAATGAAAGCATATTTAGATACTGCCACTATAGATTACCATTCATGTATTTTTTAATATACGCTTTTAGCTGCAAGTAAGCTAAAATCCAATTACAGTGACTTAGTTAAAAGAAAAATTATCTCCCATATTAAAAATTCTGAAAAGTTTCTCATCTGGGTTTGGTTATTTCAAGGGTCGGGTCTTGTTTGTTGATTTATCAGATGTCAAGAAGACTTTAATAATTATAGAATTCAGTGGTGGATAAAACCCAGAGATGGAAAAATGTGCAGTTACCTTGCCTTTAAGAGTAAAAAAAACATTTAGACCTTCAGCTAACCTCTCCTCATTTCTCACTGACTTCGTCACAAATTGATTTCTAAGTAAGCTACTGGACAGTGGAATTGGAATTACCATGGGAGGTGCTCCACTACCTCAGAAGCCAAAATATCTGGACAAAATCAGGTTTCTTTTTTTCCCCCTGAATGAAAAGCATTATGAAATTGAGTTAATAATAATTTGCAACACTGGTTAAGTTTCAGGCTTCACACGGTACCACACCACAACCACACTAAAGATCTAGTTGCCAGGCACTGACATCCAACAACCTCCTTCCCCTGTTGCCCCCACCCCTACCTTTCCCTTCTGGTGACCACCATTCTGTTGTAAGAATCTAAGGGTTTGTCTTCGTTTTGTTTGTTCATTTGCTTTGAGTATCTTCCACATATGAGTGAAATCATATAGTATTTGGTATTTCTCTGAGTTACTTCACTTATCACAATTCCTACAAGGTCCATCCATACTTGGCAAGTGGTAAGATTTCATTTTTATTTTTTAACTGAGCAGTATTCCATTGTGTATATGTACCATATTTTCTTTATCTAGTTATCAGCACTTAGGTTGTCTCCATGCTTAGTTATTGTGAACAGTGCTGCAATGAACATGTATTTTTTCCATTTACTGTGATCATATTCTTCAGAAATGGAATTGCTGTATCATATGGTAGTTATGTTTCTAAGTTTTTGAGGAACTTCCATACCGTTTTCCATAGTGGTGGTACCAAATTACATCCCCACCAACAATATATGAAGTATACACAGTAAGTTTAGAATGACAAAGTAATGGGTTCTGCATTCTCATCAACACTTGTTTTTTCCACATCCTCAACAACACTTTTTTCTTGTCTTTTTTATAATAGCCATTTTGGCTGATGTGACTTGAATTCTCACTGTGGCTTTCCTTTGCATTTCCCTAATAGTAATTGATAAAAAATCTTTTCATGTGTCTGTTGGCCATTGTATGTCTTTGGGTCTTTTTTGTTGCTGTTGAATTGTGTGAATTGTTTTAATATTATATATTTTGGATGTTAACCCCCTGTTTGACATAAGATTTGCAAATATCTTGTCCCATTTAGTATGTGACTTTTTTGTTTTAATGATAGTTTCTTTCACTGTGCATAAACTTTTTAGTTTGATGTAGTGACATTTATTTATTTTATTTTTGTTTCCCTTGCTATAGGAACTGGATCCTCAAAGACATTACTAAGGTCACTGTCAAAGAGCTTAACACCTATGTTTTTCTTTTATGTATTTTATTGTTTAAAGTATTATACTTAAGTCTTTAATCCATTTGGAATTAATTTTTGTACACAATGTAAGCAACGCAAAACATAAATCCTGTTTTTAATAATTCAGCCTATCAAAATATACTGTCAAGCTGCCATAAAGGTTTCTAAAACACTTTCTTCCTTTCTGTATGTCCCTTGCTACAGACTGGCAAGCAGTTCATAGACCAGCATTGGTCTTCAGCCACACTGAGCAGCATTGATTTAGATAGTTTTTTGTTTCCACCCTCCTTCCTATACTGCAATTCAAGATGTTTGTGCTCGGATGCCTCATCTGAGCTGAGGGTCAGAGTATTACTGGTTGTAATACTGAATCAAACATCAGAGAATCAGGCTTAGATTTCATACTACTGTTTTCATGAAGACTTCTATTTTTGTCAACAGATTTATATTATATTTGGGAAAACATACCCAGGGGTCCCAAACCCAGGTCCTTGAGCATTATATGGTCTACATCAGCCCCCTGAGTCACAGTGGTATATCAAAGGGAAACAGTTTTTTGATGGTGATTTTTCTATTTTCCTACTATGTAAAAATGATATTGAGCATAAGGGTAATACGTGAGAAAAGATCAAGGGAATAAAGCATCTATTTACCAAAGGAAATATATGTTTGGAGATTTACTGGAGGTTCTCTGTTGGATGTGTCACTGGTGATTCATCCTGGCAAAAATATTAAATGTTTTTTGATATGAATGACTCTAGGTTGTGTGTAGTTAAAGTTTGGACCTTCGTTATTTTTCTGACATAAAAATGACTTCACTCTCGTAAGATATATTTATAAATATATAGGTTTTGTTATTTATTAAGATATTTCAAGAACTCCATATTAAGGAGTCTTCCTAAGAAATCTCTGTCTCCTCTAAGATGTAGGAAATCTAAAATGATCGTTTGTCCAGTGTTTGAAATTCTGAAAGTTCTGTGTATGGAAATCAGAAGCTCCAGGTGCCCAGATAGCTTCTACCTCCCAGATAGCTTCTACCTCCTGCATTTACTCACAAATGATTTGAGCACCTGTGGGGTAGTGTGAGAACATGACGCAGGCCCGACCCTTGAATGTGAGCTCAGAGACTGGCCAATGCTGAACACTAACCTGCATGTGACAAGATGAACTTTCTGGGATGACAACTGCCTTCTCTTGCAATGACTGTACACAAGATGTGCTGTCCTGGACTTTTGCTGCCCCTGCCTACCTGACTGTTGTTTGTTCTTGTCCACTTGACTGTTCCTGCCTGTTCGCTACCCTCCCTCTGCTGATACCTCCTGTAAAAGAGCCCCTCTCCCCACTGGTGGCGCAGTAGCTTTCCGGAAGCGTGCCCAACCTTCTGCTTTTGGGGAAGTGGAAATATGTCCAACCTGCCACCATTGGAACTCCCTGTTACGAGTATAGTAAAGGCCATGTCCTTGTAACCTGTGTCTTTTTGTGATTTCCTCTACTGCCAGAGCATGAAAACTGCATAGTAGCACCTATCTCATATTTTTTCTTTGCTACATTTTGTTGACCTCCCTTATACTGCCATGAGCCTGATGGACTTCACTGCCCTAGTGGGTGACTTATCCAAAATGTGGCTTTTTGATACCATGACCTCTATGTTATCAATGGCCTTTATTTATTTAATTTGAGTTTACCACTATTTCAGTTTAATCAGCTCTCTGCTCTCTCCACTTATCTCCTTATTCAACTTTGAATCCTTGGTTCATCTGTCTAATCAAGTAAGACCCTGTACTCTCAACTTCTTTTTCCCCTTATCCTTTTATTATACTTACGGGGCAAAACAATTCTGCTTCTATGGGTTCACCCCAGGGTACCCTAAGAAAATGATACGATTATGTACTTCAATTCATGATCACTTGCCTCAGCTGGGCTCAACAGTTACCTGAAATTCACCAAGTGTCTTCTAGAGTTTTTTACTTTCACATTTCTGCAGTATTTCAAATATTTTTCTCTCCTCAAACCTCCTTGCTTGTGCTCCTCCCTATCCACTCTTCTCAGAGAAAATAGAAACCATCTGATGGAAATAACTTCAACTTGCTGCCAACTAGTCTTTAAACCAATTGCTTCTGTACCAACTGTAATGCCACTTTTCCACTTCCCGTTTAAATTATAACCCCATATGTCTCCCATCCCCTGCCACTCCCTTCACTCTTCTCGGTAAAGTCACTGGTGACCCCACTTACTGTATCCAGTAGTGGCTCTTTTGTCTTGATCTTTCATGATCTTAGTATTGATCTAGTGACCCTTCCCTCTTTCTTGAAACAGTTTATTTCCTTATTTTCGGGACTGTTACTCTCTCTGGCATTTCTTTTTTGCCTCTCAGATCACTCTTTACATGATCCCCTGTGAGTTTCTGCTCTGATTTTTAAATATCTGGGTTTTCTGGAGCTTGGTTTAAGCATTATTCTCACTGTACACTTTTTCACTTGGCAATTTTATATACTCCCATGACTTCACTTACCAATTCTGTAGAAGTGATCCACACTTATTTGTCCCCAGGCTGGATTACTATGTCCAATTAACCACTCTGGACATACTCACCTAAAGCCTTGGAGGCATCTCTAAGCTGTGCTGATGTAGGATGTGTATCCTTCCAACGGCTCTTTTCTACCCAATTATTCAAGTCAGATGTCTCAAGTTAATCTTGGCCACTGCCTGTGATCACAGCTCTCATCCAAATAGCTGATGAATACTTGAACACCTGCATTTCTCTTAATTCCTATTTATTACCACCTTAGTGCAACTACAATTTCTTCTTATAGCCCACTGGAAGCTTATAAATAACCCCTAAATAATGTTGTTCAAAAGATATGTATTGTCCTCTCTACTTAATAGCTTTGCTCTTAGGTTAAAAATCTAAGACTTTCACCTCTGTCTGTTTCTTTAGGCTCACCTTAAATATTTTCCCTTGGTGTGCCCTAGTACAGTAGTGGCTTAATTCATCACTTCTGGTACATAGTATAGTCTACATACATCCTAAGGACCTGTGTTTATATCCTGGAGCCAGGGGGTCAAACAAGATGAACGACTAAATAAAATAAAGTGCTTCTTCCTCCTCTCTCTTCCTTCCTGCCTGCTTCTGCTCACCTTTATTTAGTCCTGCATCTTTCATTTAAAATAATTTTTCTCCCTAATGCATAATGTCCGTCATTTGTGCTTCACCTTTTAATTCCTTAAACAGTTTAAGTTCCTTCTTTAGGACTTTAGAACATGATGGGGGATAGAGAAGCTAGAGGGCCCTGAATAGGGTCTAAGCTCCAGCTGTGGTGAATACCCGTACAAATCTACCGTTGTTTCAGAAATAGCCCTTTCCCCCAATTCTTTGAACTTCTAAGAGTTCTTCAAATATGTGGTTCTGTCTGCTAAGTTTCTTGTACCTCCATCTCCATTTGACTAACTTCTACTCATTTTTCATGTCCAACTGAACGTCACCTTCTAATAGAGTCACCAAACCTCAGCCTAGTTTAGTTGCTCTATTAAAGCTCCAACTTCTCATTAGTGGTTATTATAATAATAATAAAATTATAGTGAACTTTGTATGTCTATTTTCACCCTTAGGTACTAAATCCATGAAGATAGGGACTATGTCTGTCTTATTTACTGCTTTTCCCCAGCACTCAACATAGTACCTAGAACATAATAGATTCTGGGTGAATAAATGTATATCCCACAAAAACTGATTTGTAGCAAAGGCCAAGAAGAATTCAATCTGCCTTTGTTTTCATATGGATCTCATCTCTGTCAGAAAGTAGAGATTACTCTATAAGGAGACAAGATTAACAGTTACTAGTTCAGTCCTAGTTGAGGGAGTTTGATAGGATCTGATTGAAGAAATTGTATCCCCATACTCTAAATAACCTAGATAGTCTTCTTCAAATAGGCTTGGACTTCTGGGATGTGATGGACAAACTATAGCCTCTCTTAGGCAATAACTCCTTGAATTTAGGAAAAAATTTTCTTGAATAATGATGAGGTGAGGGGAAGAAGCAGGGTAATAGACTGTCTCATTTTTCAGGTTGCTAGCTGAGAAGCAGCAATGATGAAGAATGAGCATATAAGAACAAAGCC
Organism: Solenodon paradoxus; assembly: GCA_004363575.1. Taxonomy (NCBI): domain Eukaryota; kingdom Metazoa; phylum Chordata; class Mammalia; order Eulipotyphla; family Solenodontidae; genus Solenodon; species Solenodon paradoxus. Next base: position 139,427 of record RJWH01001615.1, on the reverse strand, counting down.
TAGTGCTATAATCAAGTAAAGCTTTCTGCATCCTTAACTAATCTATATTTAGTGGTATATGTAACTGTTATTGTTCTGAATAGCAATTAGGCATCTATGTTTTGCAGTTAATTGGAGTCATGCCACTCTAATGGTTATAATTCACGTACGGATTTTACTTCATCAAACCAGGTATTTTTGAGATTAACTTCAGGCACTCAAAAAAAAAGTTATTTCCCTTCTTTTCCTCCAAAGTTCAGGGATGGCCTGTTTTCTCTTTCCACCAGAAATAGTGGGCTAGGAGGCAGAATGATCCTAGTGGTAGGCACACAAGCTTCCAACTGTTTTTCATGGTGGTAGTACCAATCTTATCATCTGGTCACACATGAGAATTTTTCTAAAAGTCTAAGAGGTAGAGATGCTTTATTGAATATTTATTCTGTGCTTTACATGTATTCTTAACTTTATTTCTTATGCGACACCTTAATGGAATGATTTTTCTCTCCATGCTACAGAGGACAATACTGAGGTAAGTGAGGTCTCAAGTTCATGTTGCTTGGATCCAAGATTTGGCAGAGTCTAGAGGTTGTACACACCAGCCTCTGCTGTATAGTAAGAGGTAAGCTGTGCTACTTTTATTCAGAGCTTATCTCTTATCTACACCATAGCCAGTGTAAAGGGGCTTCTGGAATTTCAAGGCTCTCTGACTGCTCAACACTGCTGAGAGAGGGAAGCTATTGATGATATACAGATAACTGGGAAGTTGTCCAGAAAATGACTATTATAGACTTTGTAGACAAAGGAATATGTCCTGGGGTAGGGTTCAAATGTGAATTGGTTTAGTTGTCTGAACGCATCAGATGCTAGAATTAGGAACAAAGGACTTGAAGGGAATGTAGAGATTATCTAAAAATTTTTGAAGTTTTGACCACAGAGTACTGCTGCTGTTAATTTTCCTCAGAGATTCTCTATTTTAAAATATTTTGACTGACTAATAAATTTTTAAGAAAATGTCTTCATTTTCTGAATTTGTTAATCAAAGAAATAATAGATGATGATCAGTTAGGGCTTCTGATCAGTACAAAGCAACCTATCTTTCTATACAGAGTGACTGTTACTCCAGCTATGCATGTAGAAGTACTCTTTAATGCCTATGCAGACATATGGGAGATGGTACAATTTCCATTAGACTTTTTCAGATTTTGGAAATTAAAGACTCCTCTGCAGTGAGTACCTACAAGAACCTGAAGGAGTCTAGTGGCCCTGGGTTGGAAACCATTGATACAAACTTACTTTCTTATTTTATTGTTTAGGAAAATGAAGCCCAGAGAGGGTAACTAAAATCTCCAAAGTGGGAGTAAACAGAGAATATTGAATAATATCATCTGGAATCCACCAGCTGCTCAGAGATACAAAGTTGATTGGTTTATCCTAAAACCGGTTCTGTAACTGGTGAAAGTTCAAAGATCTTTATGGCATTTAAAATTCTGGGTATATGTTCTTATGATCAATCTCCTATTTCCTTGACCTGTATGTCTGCTTTTCTCCTAGTCATTCCAGGCAAACACAGATCCCCACATTCTACGATTAAATCCACTCATACACATGTTTGAGGAGTAAGCATTTCATAGATGGGCAACTTCTGCCGTCCAGCCAGTTCTCCATTTTTCCTCTTTCATCGATGTCAGTGCCTTCCTTCCAGACTGTGCCTCACTCCCAGGGCAGAAGAACCTGTTCATATTTTATCTGTCTAATTTCCATCAGTGGCCAGATAGAGAAATTTATCTCATGGGTCCCATACCTCAACAGCTGGCACCACAGATGAACAGAGAGTCTCATTCTTTACAGTTATCCAAACTCTGGTGTGACGAGACAGTGAACAGGGAGGGGATGAAGTGGATACTCTTCTTAAAGAATAAAAATATGTTGCAAAGTAAAAATTTCCCTATTTTCAAACCTTATCTCACCTTTCTATGCAAAATACATTCATATCCCTTCATATCTGACCCTACATCCATTTAATCCTTAAATCAGACCTGGTGTATCAGGTTAGGCTGAAGTTGCCATAACAAAATACCGTAGATTGAGAGTCTTAAACGAGAAATTTTCTCACATTCTGGAGGTTGGAAGTCAAAGATCCAGGCAGCTTTCATTCTGAGATCTCTTCTCTTGGCTTGTGTCAAGGCACCATCTTGTTATGTTCTCATATAACCTCTTCTTTGTGCTTATTTGTAGGAAGGGCAGAAGAGATGAGGGTTGAGTGGGGAGAGAGAGAGAAGGAGCAAGAGTGAGCACAAGTTCCTTGGTGTCTCTTATAAGGATGCTACACCCTTACTCACCCTAATCACCTCCCAAATTACCCATTTCCAAATATAGTCACATTTGGGGTTAGACCATCAACATATGAATTTTGAGGGAACACAAACATTCAGTCCATAAAATCTGAGAAATAAATGTTGCTAGTTTTCTAGATAAGAAACTGAGGCTTAGAGAAGTAAATACATCAGAGAGAACTGAAGGAAGACGGTGTCCATGATGATGATCTTTGCATATACAACCATGACTATAGCATCCTACTACCAAACTCGATGTGTCATTCGAGTACAGGACTATTTCTTCTACATTCTTACAATGTCCACAATTTCTTTGACAGTCCTTCCTTTAAAAGGTGGCCTCTCATTCCCCTCTCCTTGAATACGGGCTGCTTAATCAGTTCACTTCTAAAAATTAGAATATGGTAGAGGTGATGCTGTGAATTTTCAAAGATTATATCTAAAAGACACCACAATTCCCCCTTGGAGCATTGACTTTGGGAAGATAGCCTCCATGTCATGAAGATATTCAAGAAGCTGTATGGAGAGGCCCAGTTAGCAAGACCACCTCCCAATAGCCACGTGACTCAGCCATCTTGGATGTGAAATGTCCAGCCCTAGTTAAGCCTTCACTTGGTTATAGACCTGGTTATTAGATTATAGACCCTGAACCTGAACCCTAGTTATCACTCTCAAATTCCTGGTATATAGAAACTATGAGATAATAAATGTTTATTGTTTTAATTTTGAGGGAAACAATAGAAAATTAATACAAACCAAAAGGTGTTCTATACTACTTGCAGTTCTCTGTTCTCCACATTACCCACAAGGCCATGCCATGTCAACATTTCTTTTATAGAAAATAAAAATAATAATACCCAAAAGTATACCTGATACATATATGTATACACCATCTATCTATCCATCTATCTATCTATCTCCATCTATCTATCTGTCTAGTATTGACTAGCTCAAAATAAGTGCTCAATAAATTGAAGCTCTTGTCAACAACAGCTTCTTAGTTTGTCAGTTGTGTGACTTCTCCAGGTGAGTTACCATCTCGTTTTAAGATGCCTGCTTTGCTTACTTGAGGTGCCAACCTCCAACCGATGTCAGTGTGTATTACATTGCCTGGAATTCTAAGCTGAGGGAATTGTGGCTTCTTCTCCATTTCAGTGTAGAGAGCCTCAGGGTAGACAACCTCTTCTTCTAGCCTCCATTCTTAACCTTAACCTTTCATCTCAGCATTTTAACTTTGATGCTTCCCACTTCCTTCCTATGGTTACTTTAACCGAAGTGAGTCAGGTCTTACTGAAAACCTGACCACAGCCAGTTGACTCCCACCCTCACCCCAGATCAGAGCTGTCTGGGTGAAGTGTGAGGGGGATCAGTGTTTACTCAGCCTATTTTCCCCTCTCTTTTCTCCAAGTCACGGGGCTTTAAGTAGGGCTTCCCCAGCCACTGTACCCCTCCCAATAGACCACAGTCAGTAGCTAACCTCACGTTTGTCTGGTTGCTCACGGAGGGAACAGAAGGAGCATTAGTAGCTTGAATCCTTTGATATTCTATAAATGGGCTAATATGCTTACACATTCCACCTGTTTGGTCCAATCTGTTGCCCCTGTTGAAGGCGAAGCTGAAGGAGGACTTGGTAAGAATTTTAGTTGAGAATACCAGTGATAACCAACCATGTGCACTGGGACCATCTCCAAGTACAGGGAGGCACCTTACTACTTAGCTGAATCCTCATGACAACTTAAGCAAATTAGTATTCATCCCTGGAACTATGGAGCATGAATAAGCAAAAAAAAATTTTTTAAAGTCTTTTGCCTTATTTTCTAGTTTTTATATGTGTGGCGTTTCATCTTTAGTCTTGGTAAATTAATATGTTCTTAAAGGATATTGTCCTAAAGGATTGAGTTTATGGGAAGACTATGGTCTTTGCTATTGATTTTTTTTTTTTTTTAAGGAAAGGTGCAGGCAGGAATGAAGGTGAATAGGCAGGCAGGAAGAGAGAGGAGGAAGAAGCATTTTATTTTACTTTTATTTAGTTGTTCACACTAGTTGTTTCCCCCCATACTCAGGACTCGAACCCAGGGGTATGTGGCTTGCTCCTTTGGAGGCGATTGCCGCAACCGCTTCTCCACCAGGATGTACTCCAATTGACTTTTGAAGCGAGAAAAACTTTTTCCCTGATTAGAGTTGGAGCCTTCCCTCTCTTTGGGATAGGGTAACTGGCTTTGTCTGTCTGAAATTCATTCATCTACTCTTTTATCTTGGAAACTCTGAGGGAAAAATTTTAGTCAGACAGAAACCCACTAATACCAAACATGATTTTAATAAGAATCATTTATTTATTCAAAATTAAAATCTGCTATGAGACAGACAAACCATGTAACATTCCCAGAGGAATTGAATTGCTTCTAGTTAAAACGGAACGGAGTTCTATTAGAACCAACTTAGGTTGTTAGGAATAACAAGCCAGCCACAGCTTCCAAGAATGAAGTGGTTGGGGATGAGGTCAGGGAATTCCCTTTGAGCCACTGGCATATTAATGATCAGAGGGGCTCCCTAGTTTCTCTTCCTTAGAGGCTAATAATCTTTGTAACTCTCGGGAAGTTCCAGGTCCAGGGGCAAGAGAAATTAAAGGGGGGAGGTTAGGTAAAACATTTTGACAGTTACAAAGCATAATCAGACGTGGCTTAGAATGGAAGCTTTAGTTGACTCTCCAAAGAACATTTTTTCCCCTTATATAACTTATAATTTCTGTTAATACACTCAAATATCATAGGGTATTAACCTATGGAAACAGCTTAAACACAGGTGAAAAAAATAAATACTGAAAAAAATTACAATATTGGGCTTCTTTCTAAATAGTTCACAGAGAAGCTCAGTCAATAAATAGAAGTAGGAGTTGAGGTATCAGGTAATAAATATTTTAGGGTAGAGGTATGATGGGGTTTTCCAAGGGGCTGATTCAGAACCCTGGTCAGATTTAGGAAAGCTCCAGTTTGTGTCTTAGAGTCTAGTAGAGTCACCATCTTGAAGTTTTGTCCCCTAGGATGCTTCAGTCTTTCATCCTCTTTGTCATATAGGTTTCTATGTAGTTGATGAAGATGTCGAACTCACTCATGGCTTTATAGACGCCTTTCTCTTGGAGCTGTGTGGGCAGATAAGAGACAGTTGGTGAACACCCCACTGACATGAGTAAGTAGTCTTGGGGCACAAAAGCTACCCTGCTCCCTTGTGTTGGGAGGTGAAGAGCTGACCCTGGGAACCTGATGATGGCCTGAAGAAACCGAGGAATGGTTGTGCACTGCCCTGAAGCATGACTACTGGGTAGCAAGAGGAACAGTCACTTTGCAAAGCACAATTTTCGAAATGGTGCCTTTTTGAACAATTTTAAAAGGTCATTAGCTCACAGGATGCTTATTCACAATTTGATGAAAAGGCATTAGAGGAATCACTTCCTTAGTAGGAGAGTGAGGAAAGAAGCGAGTCTTTTCTATGTTTATGATCCCCACAAACAAATTGAGCAGATCTGCCCTGTTCCCCGGCCTGCTGTCAGGGGATGCATGAGTGTCTGTCCCCAGCCCATGAAGAGATCATAGGCCGCATGGCTTCTGGGAAACAGTTTAAGAAGTTCACAGACAATTAAAAATATGAAACCATTTGGTTTGAGGGTTAATATTCTCAGGTAGCTTGTGAGTGGCAGATGGCGAGAGCCAGTTGGTGAGAATTATTCTTCCTGCTCTGAATTTTGGGGGAGTCCAGGTCGAACCCTTAGCTGTGTGTGCACATTCACATGTTGGCTTCCTGCACGTGTGGTTGCAGCCTGGATTCCCAACAAGCTACTTTCTGTTTCCTTTATCATTCTCCCCAGAACCCTATTCATACAGGCTGGCCAGCAGGCTTAACCCACAAGCCTGTGAAGGCGGGGAGCAGTCATTTAGAAAGCCCCCAAAACACTTCACAGAAAACAAATCTAACCAAGGCAGCAGGTCCTCGTTGGCAGAGGAGGTCATACCATTTCTTGGGTTCCCACACTCCCTCGGAGCAAAGGGTGGGACCTGTTTAGTGCCAATTTCTACCCTGTGGGGAGTAGACAGAGGTCTTGTTCTCCCAACCCTCCCTGGCAACATCTAAGCTCACCTTATTAAAGGCATCCTTCACCTGCTCCACTGCCTTGCTCTTATTTTCGCAAGGCAGAAATCGATGCTGTTGAGAAAAAGAGAAAGTGTTGGTGACACTGGCTCCCAGCTCCTGTGTCTACAGCACTTGGGGGGCAAACTGGAACATGAAGAAGGAGCCTGCCTCATATTGAATGACTATCTCCCATGGCTCTGGAGGGAACTGAGCCCCACTTCATCCTTCCCTACAGGACAGAGAAGGATCATCCCAAAGAGGTGCAGTGTTTCCTCTGGGAGTCACTGAAAATGTTTGCAGGTTTGGAGGAAAACCCACTTCTTGGAGATTGCATGCCACAGGGCTGCTAATCATTAAGCCAGCTGTCCTGTCCTGCTCTCTGTCCCGTCTCTCTCCTCCGGTCCAGCCACTGAGGACCATTTCTAATCCCAGAGGAATACTTAAGTCTATTATGAGCTATTTTTGAGAGAACAAGGGAAAACCAGTAGTGAGGGTATCATTTCAGTTGGTGAAATAAGTGATCTGGGGGCATTATTAATAGACACTAGTCCAGAGAGAGTAGCCTCCTGGTCTCAAATACCAGGAAAATTCCTCCAGTCAATTGGGCCCAACTGGGAGTTCTGCTTTCAGAAATTTGAGAATAAGAGGTAAGTGGAGCTTCCTTTTCCTGGGACCCTCACCTCCTGCCAGTCCCATGACCTAGGTCAAAAGGGACAGGGGAGCCCAGACTTCAGCTCTGAGCCCTTTTCATGAAGACAGGGGAATAGTTAATAACCCACAAATGACTCACAAATAACAGGAAAGCCGTTTGCAAATCTTCACATGTAAATGCCTAGCAGCCACCCCCACCCCTGCTCAGATAGAAATGAACAAGAGATGGAACTTCCGAAAGAAAGAAAGCGCCTGCCAGTCTATCTGGTGTGAGGGTAGATGGTATGTGGGGAGAGCCCAACAAGTCTGCTACTCACACAGCGTCGCAGCCTCAGCCTGAGGGTCTTCAGCTTTTCCCCGAGGGAGTTCACGTGTTCTTTGATAACTGGGCTGTGGTTCTCAGCCTGGGGCATCACCTCCTCCAAGTAAAACTGGATCATCTCTGACAAGGCTTGGCAACCCAGGTAACCCTAAGAGCGGGAACCAGGGGAGTTGTTGGCTTGGGGGAAGGGCTGCTGCTGCTGGCTTCAGAGAACAGCTTTGTCCCCAGACCTTCCTTAACCAGCTGCTTTCCCTCAGGGACTCCCCCCAGTTACAAAGGACCCGGCCCTTTGTAACCTCTGGCTGCTGGCTATGTGCTGAGTTAAGATCTTCCCACTTCTCCTTTTCAAAGCAAAGGAAACAGACCCAGCTCCCTGCAGGCAGGAAAGCACTGACTCCCTTCTTTTAGTCACAGGGCACAGTCCCCATCTCATGGGCTCTCACCTCAAAGTCTTCCAGCAAGTTGCTGCTCAACAGCATGTTGTCCAGCTGGTCCTTCATTTGCTGCAAGAAGAATAGAAGGAGAATGAACCCAAGTTTTGGGGGAACAAGTGAAATAAATGTCGTCTTCTTTATTTTATTTATTTATTTTTTTTTAAGAAAAGTGCTGACAGGAATGAAGGCAACCAGGAAAGTACTCTATTTTTCATTTAATTGTTCACACTGGCCATTCTCCCCTAGGTCTGGGATTCAAGTTCAGGGGCATGTGACTTTATCCTTTGAAGATGATTGATCCAACTGCTGTTCCACTGGGCGGGCCATGAATATCTTTTTGATGCCCTTCTCTTTATAGTGTTTTAAAACTTTAAATCAAGGCAGCCATGACCCAAAAAACAGAAAGGAGAATTTTCAGAACAGGACATTGGATGGTGCTAGATCCCTTAGTTCATTCAGGTCCTCCTCATCTGGATCAAGTTATTTTTAAAATCTGGCTGATTTTGAAGCCAAGGTAGACATTGACTTATTTCTGGTCCTTTTTCCAGAGTTATATTCAATTTGAAGAGGCCATTCACATTAACCCTTCAGTGCCTTGAGCCTCTTCTGTCCTGCTCTTTGCTTTTCTTTCTTCTGTGGAAATATTGCCCTGCTTTGAAAGGTCTCGGAATGGGGAGCATCTATCTCCAAGGCTGCTTTTTCCCCTGTGAGGCACTTTGCCAAGCCACCACCCTTTCAGGTCTTGGAAGTTCTTTAAAATAGAGGACTGCCTCAGGTATGGAGAACATCCCCTCCAATCAGATCCTTCCTCTGCCAGATAATGAAGTGGTGAACTCCAGGGGAATCAATATTATTGAGGTTAGGAGAGAAAACTCATTTATGATTGAGGAAATATGCAGCATTTCCTATATATTTACAGTATCAGCCGAGTTTAGCTTAACCCATTGAACCCACTGTTTGACCTGGGACTGTCTTAAGATAAGTTTGGAGGGAGTGAGTATTGATGGAGGTAAAGAAGATAGAGGGTTTTTAGAACTCTACCAGAATGGGAGGAAGGAAGGGAAGCAGGGCATCATACTCACAAAGAAAGTCTTCACCCTGTCAAAGGCAACTCGGAGCTCTCGGAGCATGTGTGGCAGGCTGACTGGGAAGTGGACGCAGCTGCTCTCCGACTGGGTGCCGCGATTTTGACTGGCCCCCACTCCATTCAGGACGATCAGGCAGCATAGCAGTGCTGAGCTGTGCATGACGGAGTTCTGCCTTCTTCTTCAAGTTAGCCTTGTGGTTTGGTTTTGCAAGAGCAAGCCGGTGATGTGTAGACCTTTACCTACTGTGTCCCCCTTTTATACTCTGGCTTCAGTGAGGCCTCCCCATTCATAAAAAGTCACCGAGTCACATATTTCCTGGCAAAGATTTTTTTTTTTTCTGATTTTTAGCTCCTCCCTTTTATAGACCTCTCCAACTTTGAATTCGTTGAACTTCTTGAAGTTTTCAAATTTTGCATCGTAAGCAAAAGGGATGGTTGAAAACTGAACTTCTGCATTATGTCTATTTTTAGGATGTGCTACCTCTCTCTTTCTCTCCTTTAAAATAAGTTTTCAACTTCTCTTAATAAAAACGTTGATTTCCTGGGGCGAACAGCTGTTATGTGCGCAGAGGCCCACAGTTGTGGGTTCCATTCGCGTGCTCCTAGGTCACAGTGACGTGGACAAATTGACCATGCCGCAATTTACTGGGATTGAGAAATTGAGTCCCTTCCCAACCTGGGTTGAATGCCCAAGGTTTCTCCTCACTAATTTGGGAAGTCACCTCAGCTCTCTGGGCCTCAGTTTCCTCAAGTGAAAACAAGGGGTGAATTAAATATCCTCAAAACTCTCTACTGGTTCTTTCATTTTATGTTCCAAGATTGCTACCTAGAGAGTCTGACTTCCCATAGGACAGGCAGGGTGATGGGATGTGTTCCAGGCTCTTTCTGTACCCTGGACTCTAATTTAGAGTTTCGGGTTCATGTTCTCATCTTTGCAGTTGTCTGTGTACTCAGGGGAAATAAGTAAGAGTAGCTCACACTTGCTGAAAGTTGTGACCCTTGTGATCTCCATTTCACAATGCACAGACCGAGCAGTGGAGAGAGAGACAATAAGTAAACTGCACCAGGTTACTTGGGTGCTTAGTGAGGAAACTGGAATTTGAACCCAGGCCTGCCTAACACTAATGCCAAGCTTCTTACCCTACTCTACATTGTCCCCAGTGTGTAGAATGAAAAGTCTGCCTTAAATAATCCTCAGGGGTTCTTTTAGCTTCTTGAAAGAGGGTGAGAAAGAAATAAGGAAAATAAGTCAGAATTCAATGAAAGTGGGACAGCAGACCCTTCCATTCCTTTTACTTATTCCTTTTCTTCTTCTTAAAGAAGACTTAGTCCTGTCTAGGATGGCATGTTCAGATGTGTGTGTGTGTGTGAAATGGGTGAAGAGTGTTGTTGTACTTCTTTTTAGGAAAGTTGGGGCAGTAATGTCACTTTGTGCAGATATCTGGAAAATCTCTGGGGGTTCTTTGGTTGTGCCTTTTCCTCCTTCCACAAGGGCCTCTCCCATCACCTTAGTGAAGACAGCAGCTGGGAAGAACACTGATGTTGGGGTGCATGTAGGAGCGGGGTTCTGCTTTGGCTGTGTCACTCTTTAAACCTAGGGCATGTCATCTGACCTCCCTGTGTCTGTTTTCCATCTGTCACAAGAGGGCAACGGTACTTGCCTTCCTCTCTCCAGGGACCTTTGGGCTTCGCAAAGCCTGGGGATTAGAGAACTAAGAAGTAGACCCAGGTAGGATGTTCTAGTGTTTCTGTTATTTCCTTACCCTCCTGTGTTAGCACTGGGACATCTCAGATGGCACCAGGTTCAAAGCCTACTGCACTGGGAACAGGCACCATGTCAGAGCAAGCGAGACAGACATACTGAGGACAGGCCACGTTGGAGTGAGTAGGAAGTAGGAATGAGAGGGTCCAGGCCCACCCTATGCATGTATGTTGTGGGTCAGGATTAAGTAGGCTGACCAGATATACCATTTGAAACAGGACAGTACCATTTTTTTCATATTTCCTGACCATCTCACCATTTTAATATAAATATCAATTTTGTCCAGTTTTTAATAAACCAGGATCATTTTTAATATGGGGCAAAAGGGGCAGGTGAGTTGCCCCAGGCCCAGTCTGTTGAGGGGATCCAAAAGTAGCTGCCCCTTTGCCCCACGTTAAAGGAGACCCTTGCTGGCACTGACTGCAGTGGGCTGCAGGCTGCTACTGCTGTTTTTGCCCCTGTGAGGAAACAGGAGCCTGTAGGAAGAGGATTCCCTACCCCCATGCCCACGCCTGTTTCTTCGAAAGGAGCAGAACACCCCAGTGTAGTCCAGCCACAGGTAGTGCTATGGGGGTTATCACTGGTACTGTGGGAAATATTGGGCATTTCTGGCTCTGGGATGGTTAAAGCAGCATGTGTTTTAGGCAGGACATTTAGAGTAGGGTTTATAGAGGGTCCAAATTTGGTTTTTGCCTCAGGTGCCAAAATTCCTTGCACTGGCCCTGGCTATTTGTACGAAGCCCTTCTGGACCATGTGTTGTTACTATGTGATCACCGATCAGTATCACATAGTATTTACTTGTTGCTGGCCTGGCTGCTCTATTTCTGCTCAAATTGATCCACCTCCTCCTCTCCCCTTAGTTGTCAGCGCATAACCCCATCCCATTTTGCCATCCCAATGTCCCATTTTTATCTCAAGGAAATATGGTCACCCTAGGATTAAAGGAGTATGGCCTCTCCTGTCATTCCTTCAAGGGGTATCAATGCAGAAAACTAAGATCATGAAAGGAGAAAGGGCCTTTTAGAAACAGGAGTAGGGCTAACTTGGGAATTACTGCCCCTGATAGATTTATAATGGACTTAGGAGTACTTCCAACAGGAGGCAGAGAGAAAGGACCAGGAGTTGGGTTTTGCATTTCTTCCACCCTTCTTCTGTCCTCTTGGCTCCTGGGTTTTCTGTGTTGTGTTTGATTGAGCCTGTGGTGTTGACCCCTCCTCTGAACTGGGTGTTCCAGGTGAAGACTCAGAATGGTGGACCAGTCAGAACCTGAAAACTGGAAGATGCTATGCAGCCTTTCTCAATTCAAGCAGCATGTTCTACCTTTGTCACTTTGCCGTGTGCTTTCCTCCACAACTAAATCTATAACCTTATGTCACTGTCATTAATGGAAACACTCCCCTATCAGTTGTGACCTCCCTGATCCTTTGGTGTTTGGTGCTGAGCACAGGGTCTGGCCCACAGAAGGTGCCAGGTATGCAACTTCTTTCCTGTGCTGGGTTGGGCGCAGTAGCACGCCCTGTGAGCCTGGACTAGGGATGGGAAAAGCAAGTCTAAGGAGGCTGGTCTGGGTACAGGGAGGTAGGGAGAGTAACCCAGGGAGGCATGAAACACTTCTTATACTTCGAGACACACACACACATACACACACACACACAATGGCAGGAAGAAGAGAGGTGTGCAAAAGTCATTTATATGATTCTTTAATCCATAATTCCTTACATAGTTTTAGGGTTAGACTTTGGCTTCTTCATTTGTTTTGGACTGTGTAATCAGTTATCTCAAGCCATTTGTTGAACAGATGACCCTTTTCCCATTGATTTGAAATGATTATCCTCTCTCATCTCAAAATTTCAGAATCTAAATGGTCAAAGATAATCATAGGCAAGTTTCTTGATGCAATTCCTTAACTAACAAATGGAGATAACATTATCTTTCCTACCAATAGATCTCATATGATTGAATCAAGCTGATATAATAGGAATGAAGTTTTTGGGAAGACTTAAAAGTTTCTACTTTTACAAGAACAACTAAGATGACACTTTATTTTTCAAGGTTCTGGAGATATCTATTCATCTGAAAAGTCATTAGGTTCCACTGGGAAAAATTCCTAACTCATAGGTCATATCTGAGACATAAATGTCAGTAATGTGCATACTAAGAGACTGAACAGGGGAAGAGCTTGTCTAGGGAAGGAAGTGAGAGAACACTCATGAATGGTTGGGGTGTTTATCAGGACACCATTTTGTCCTGTGGATTTCCAGGAGATACAACTGCCCTTCATCAGATTGTGAATTTCTTTTTTTTTTTTTTGGCAGAAAATATTTTATTGGACCAAATATGAATTATAAAGATTTTATTAGGTACACATCTTAGAAAAAGAATGCTTCTAGAATAGTTGTAGCAGCAACAATAGCAAGAATAAAATAGTAATATAACAATAATAAAGTCAAGAAACTTCCAATCCTACTTGAATATATATGTGTATGTGTATATATATATATATATACACAAAGTATATATATGTATGTGTATGTGTATATATATATACACACATACACTAAAAACATAATCAGTTTATATATTACCTGGTACAAAGTAAAGAGTTGTTGGCATTGTAGCAGACATCTCTAATTCTGAGATTTTGTAATTGAAAACTCTTCTTAATTTGGTCTCTAGCCTACTGCTCTAAAACCATAACAGATTTCAAAAACCTCTATGGATTGAGTGAAGGCACAAGGATTTGGTGTAATGATAAACGTAGTGGGAAAAGAGAGATGCCTGCCTTATGCCACAAGGCAGCAACTATAGAAAACTAGAAAACATCTATTTGACAACATGGATTGTGAATTTCTTGAGTGCAAATGGCCTCAGTCCAATTTTCCTTCAAGTCTAGATGTCTAGGAGGTGTCTAATACATACTTATTACACTGAATTTTTAATGAGATGCCAGAGAGGCAGGGAAATCACAGGAAGGTTTGGGAGTGAAAATACCTTCTTTTTTCCATCCTTCTCCAGGATATTCCCTAATTTCTGTATTCTGCTGCAAATTGAAAAAATATGACTCCCCCCCCCTTTTTTTTTTTTTTTAACTTTTTTTGGGGGTCTCGTCCAATAAGAAGTGCAGAGGCCAACAGTCCTGTAGAGCACGCAGATAGATGCCATCCAGAACCTGTGTCTTTGTCTTCTTGCTCTTTTTCTTTGTTGATTCAGAAATGTCAGAGAGAAGGGAGGTGGTTGAAATCCAAAGGTCCAAATGTGTGTCAACCCAAGAGATCTTAATAATCTTTTTGAAAAAGCTCTACTTTAAAAAGGAGAGTTTTATTACTTTAGCTATAGCTACAGAGGACTCCAGGCAATCAAGAACTGCTGGTGTGTGTGTGTGTGTGTGTGTGTGTGTATGTGTGTGTGTGCGTGCACGTGTGTGTAGATTTGGGAGTCCCTATCTACACAGCACAAGATCTTATAAGATCTTTTAAGTTCCACTTACTCTCATGTCCTGCAAAATGCTCTGTTCCTTGCCCCAGTTGCAAGTCAGATCCAAGAGTGGAGAACAGGAGCCCCATGGGGCTGCACTGGAGCTGCACAGGAAAAGCTGATTACTATGGGCTTGGTGGACTCAAGATTCAGACATCATGCCTGGGAATGGGGTCACCCAACAAAGAGCAGGTGGAGAGGGTGGGATTGTGACAACTGAGTCAAGAAAGATGACTATCTGGATAAAGAATTCCCTTGGGATTTAATTCCTATTTGCCATTAGTAATTACATTTTAAAGCTGATAATGGGAGTTTCATTTCTTCATTCTTCTACTGTACAATAGTTTCCCAGCTTGAAATTTCTAGTATTCCCCTAAATAACCTTCCTTAACTCCTTGGACAGAGGCTTCCTCAGTAATTCAGACCTGGTCAACAGCTCAGGTCTGGCATTATACCCCGAAGTGTGGCTGGCTCAAGGGGACAGAGCTCTGTGGCCTTGTAGCTGGGGTGCTTCATAAGAAAGACATAGTGGGTCAGAACTGTAGGGGAGCCCACCTTGGGCTGACCCCTAAGTCAAATCAAGCAAGGGTTATGTAAACTGGATTGTGTGCCCTTTGGAGGATTGTGGCAGGCAGACACTGAAAACCACAGCGGAAGGGCTGATCTTTGGACACTAATGTGGAATTCCCCTTTGTGCAACTGCGACGACAAGTCAAGCAAGTGGATTTTCCTTAGGGGATGGACACTGTGATCTGTAACTTCTTGTGTGAGAAATCCAGCTTACAGAGGCCAGGACGACAGGTATTGGAGCCCCTGCCATCCGGAGGATACATATGTTTGTGTTTGGTGTACGTGGCCACTTAGAATAACTGGTGGGCTAAATGAATTCTTTCAACTCCATGGCTGTCCTCTGCTGGAATTTACTGAAATCTCTGTATGGCTGATACCTCAAACCAGTTGCACCAAGTCCCATGTTTAGAAGGATCTACCCTTACTCTGCTGTCATTGTCTTAAAATTCTTCATAATTGTTGAATGAAGGGCCCACACTTTCATTTTGCCTTGGTCCACTAATTTATTTAGTCATTTCTGTATATGTGACTAAATTCATCACCTTCTTTCTTGTATCATCTTCATCCATTGTTCCTTCTTAACTCAGTAAATGGCACCACCATCTAACCCAGAATGTAAACCAGACACCAGAAATAACTTGCTGCTTGCTCCCTTTCCATTGCCAACGTATGACCAATTGATTATCACGTCCTCCAGGATTTGCTATAAAATATTTTTCTAATCTGTTTACTTCTCTCCATTTCCAGCATCATCAGCAAAAATTCTCTGGTTCAAGCTACCATCTTATCTTTCCTGGGCTTCAAAATAAATACCTAGCTGATCTTCTAATATTTCTTTTCCAAATTGTTTTCCACTTTGTAGCCAGAGTGATTATTTCCAAATAACCCATCTGATCATAAATGTCTTCCTGCTGAAAACTCTCAATGACTTCCCACTTTCTCTTTCTTGGTTAAAAAAAATAAAAAGAACCTGTATACTTAATACTTTCTACAACTCCCTTGGTTATCTGATTCTATATTTCTTCTGCTTCATCTTCAGTATCTTCACTTTCCTTTGTGCTCCAGCAGCATTACCTTTCCTCTTTCTCTTTTATTTCCCCCTGCATTATCCAAGTTCTCTCTTACTCAAGGGTTTTGCACATGCATTTTCCCCTTTCCAGATTGTTCTTTTCCCTCTTTTTAGCCTTCAGTTCTCAGCTCAGATGTCTGTTCCTGATTTACAGGTCTAGGTTAGATCTTCTGGGTATATCTTCTCAGGACACCTTGCTCCTTTCTTTTTATGACACTTATGTCAGTTTGGATTTACACACATGCTGTTTGGTAATTTCCCTGATCTCCAGTTCTTCCATTAGACTATAATTTCAATAGGGCAGGACACATGTCTTTTTTTCATCATTTAGCACAATTCTGGGCACATCCAAGGTACTCACTAAATATGGTATTGACTGTATGTTTCCTAAAGTACTACAACTTGCTCCACAAATCAGACATAAATTAGAGGATAAATTCACTTGGGGAAAAAGCTGTCTTTACAAATAATATGTCTATTGAAATTTAGTTTTTCAGTATTTAAAAACTCAGTGTCATTACTAGTGAACACTCTTTTGGCAGATGTTAACCAAATCCTCCATGGTTGGTAAAGTGGTAAAAATAGCTTATGTCAATAGGATATCAGAAAAGAAAGGACTTTAGACATTAATCTATATCTCTCGTTTTGCAGATAGGCAAACTGAGGCCTCGAGAAGAATGTTAGCTTCCCAGATCCTAGAGATAGCTAATGGCAAATGTAGAATCTGAACCAAGTTATTTTTGAATTCTTAAAACAGTACCTAATTCCTTGACTCATAAGAGTATTAAATCACACTTGAATTGTAATGGTTTGCACCTACAGTGAGAGGGAGTTGTCAAAGATACCTGTAGGATGTGGGGTGACAGAGGTGAGGAGAAGTTAAAAGTCTGAGAAAGCACATTTCCATCTATAAAAATATGAATCTAGTATGCACTTGGGGTGTTTTGGAACTGGGAATAGGGGTGACAGTTGCTTAGATATTTATGTCTCAGGGAAATATTTCAAACCTTAGAGTATTTTCAGATATAGCAGTGTTTCTGCTATACTTTGTCTTTGAGACATAACTAGGTAGTGTTAAAAAGCATAGTTTGTCATGCCCTCCCACCACGGTATCCTTAAGTACCACCTTCTACAAGCGAAGAGATTTGAGTACCTCCCATCATTGTGCCTATTCTAATATTTATATTCAGAATATACCCCTGCCTCTAAACACTCCATATGTGTTCAATATGTACTTTCAATGCACGTCTGCATCAGATGTGAAAAGCTGGGTGTTTCCTCCCTTCTGTAGTCATGCCACTTTGGAGGTGACTGTGTCATTTACATGTCAGCCTTTGGTCATAAACTCTCAAGGGAAGGGGGTGGGAGTGTGCCGCTGTGTCCAGTGTGGTCCTAGACCTCCTAAGTTAGCCGCTCTCAAATTATTTGACTTCAGAAGCCCTTTATAGTCTTAAAAATTGTCGAATACACCCAAAGAGCTTTTACTTATGTGGGTTCTATCAATATTTCTATTGGAAACTAAAACTGATAAGATTTTAAAAAACTATGGCATTCTAAATTAGCAATAATAAACATTACATTTTAATATAAATAATATTTAGGAAAATGAAAAGTAACTGTATTTTCTGTCAGAACATATTTAGTAAAGAGAATGGCGTGGTTTTGCATTTGTTACAAATCTCTTTAAATATCTGGATTAATAGAAGAACTTATATTCTTACATATGCTCCTACATTCATTCTGTTTTATTGTTTTGATTAGAGTCTATGCAGAGAGTCTATTCTCACATAGAGATATTGCTGAAAGAGGCCCACCCTTTGAGAACTGCTGGCTTAAGTGCTTAACAAAAATCTCTGGATGAGGGTAAGTGAGAGGAAGGCTATCAAAGTTGGGCCTTGAAGAGGTGAGGATATGCTCACAGGGAACTTAACTGGATGGAGAAGAGATAAGTCCACTGCTCCCCTGCTTTTTTCTTTATTCAGAGTTTCCAAATGGCTAGTGCAGTCCCTTAACATAGCAGCCCATGAGCACAGCATATGTCATGGAAGCTGAAGTGCCTCACATGCAGTTTTGTGGTTTCAAGTCAGAACCCATGGGAGTTTTGGGGCTGATTTGAAGTGCCTTCTCTATTACTGTAAATCTCCTGCAGGAGGCCCCGGGTCTAGAACCAGGTGATGGAGGCTGGTTGTGGTCAGGGACAGGACAACTGGAGGGGCTCTAGTGGTACAGGCTGATTTGGGACTCTACTTTCCACTTCTGCTTTTAGTTCTTTTCTCTTTATCACTCTCTTGCTCTCTCTTCTTCAGTTCTGAGAGGCAGTTAAAAGATCCTACTTTCTCTATGGTTAGTCTTGTGCTTTCTCAGTTTTCAGAACAATCTTGAACATTAAACCAGACATTTCTCAGTCCAACTAGCCAGGATTAGCCAATCAAATCAATTCAATTTGCTTTCTATGCTGTTTTCACCCATGCTAATTTGAGGGCATAGTCATTGGGTTCTTATTGATCTGGCAAATTTAGAACTTGCTTTCAAGAAGTGGGCACTTTTTAAGGAACTGAGTCAGATGTTATGTGTTCAAATTAAAACTTGATCCCTGTTTACCCATCTAACTTCAGGAGATTGTAGTCTGAATGGAAACAGAAGTTCTTTTCTTTCAGAGCTAGTCTAAGAACTCCAGAGGTCCTAAGATGCTTCAAGCTTCAAGTATACTTCAAAATAACACATACTAATCTACAGAAGTTTAAGGAAGATTGTTCAGGTTCTGATACTTTTGATGATTATATCAATGTCTTAAAGATAAGTTATTCTCTAAAAATTTTGAAGAGAATGTTTGTGTCCTGGCTTTTGGCTGATCTGGAACTGTTCCTAGCACTAAATGCAGGAGCAGGGAGTTGGGCATTATGTAATAGGCTGATGGCTTTCAGAAAAGAGTAGCTAAGCACTTGGGTCTCTCTGATGTGTCAGACCTCAGATACCTCTGACAGCAAAGGCTGAACCTTTGACAGCTAAACATCCGTCTTCCCCACTTTGGCACGTCCTACCCCCAACTCCTGGGTCCAAGTATTTGGTTAATAGAAACTACATAACATGCCCTGTCTTTGGGCTGGTATTTGCAGTAAAGTGTGGTATTGAAGTGTGTGAGTCCTAGAGTCAGATTAAATGTGCAGCCCAGATCTGTGGCTGACCACTGTTTGACCTTGGGAAAGTTAGTGGACTCTCCTACAGCTGGAGGCAATGACTGGCACTGCAGGTTTGTAAAGATGGAAAGAGTATATGTACACAAGTGCATGGGTGAGCTCCTGACATACAATAAACAGGGAGGACATCTGCATTGGGTCACTGATGCTTTCCAGAGGGCACACTCAGCTGTTAGAACTCATGTATCTCTTCATGAACCAATAAACCTTGGAACAAGACAGGTTCCCAATCTTAGTGTTCTGAGAACATTTCAGGGCCATGAAAGAGTCAATCTCATAGTAGAAAGAGCTCTGGTTCAGGTGTCCAGGTGAATGGTTTTCAGTTCTGGACCATCTATGAGTACCCAGACATGGTCCTTTGCATGTCTCAGCCTCACTTTCTACATCTATGGGTGGGTGTTGACAGATTTGATTTTTTAAGATACTTTCCGAATCTTGTATCTTAGAACTTCATGGTGCTCCAATTTCCCCTCCACTCCTGCCCTGTCTACTCCTTTGCATGAATTAGTTGGCATGTGTGGTTCTGATGCATACTTTCCCTCCCTGTCAAATTGCTAGGTCAGCTCCAACCAGAGCTCCTCAGTGGCTTCTGCCCAGCCCTGGAAGTGCCATTCTGTAAGGGAAACAAAACCTTTTCCTCAGGCAGCTTTTGCATGTGTTCACCTGTATTTCCTTCTCGCCATCCTGGCCCCAGCGTTCTTGAGGTTGCAGTTTCATTGTGAGTCAGGCCTGCTGAGAGAAGTGGAAATCAGAGGGGCCTCTGGTTGACAGGAGGACGTGATGCTGCCTTTTCCTCAAGAGTGAGGCCTGGGGGTGGCGGGGGTGTGGGACAGAGGTAATCACCTCCCGGAAGTGGATTTCTCACATTGACTGCCTCTGGGAGGAAAGAATATTACTGGAAAGCCCTAGAAATCGCTTCATATCTGTTTCAGAAGGGCCTTCACATTCTCAAGAAGGTCTCTACACCATCTGGTAAAATGTCTGTGTTGTTTTGATGTCTGCTTTGAGGCAACTGGTGCCGAGGACGAGGCGTTCCTGGTGTGGTTGACTCATGACATGGGTCTCAGATAATAGGTTTTCTTGGTGGAGGTGACCGTGCACACAGCAAACTGTGTTCCCATGGCAGATCATGGTGAGGTCAGTTAGGGTGTTGCTCAGTGCTGGGGCCTTGTCAGTGTTACCACCCTGAGTTGTATCCCACACGGAAAAGGAGAGAAGGCAGGAGGAATGACCAGTGCTGGAAACAGAGTCATTGTGAATGAAAACTCACCTCATGAGGGCTTCAAAACCACAGATTAATGATTCAGTGACTTGGAGCAAGTATATTGCAGACTCACAAAACTGAAGCAAATAGTGCAAAATATATAAACCCCAACTCTCAATTTGTAAATACCTTTTTGTATACACTCAAGTGGAATCTATTGATCATTTTTATCCTTCTGAGGTAAAGGATGTCTTACCTCAGGAGTCTACTTCTGAGAAATCCATTATGAAGTACCCAGTAACTTATAGAGAGCCATTGGGGTCATGTTCAGATGTAGGCAATAAATCATGATTAAGAATCTGGAACTCCTTAGGAGATTGAGTTCTGTGTAGGGCTGAGTGGTTAGCTGGGACAGGTGGGAAGGAGAGCTTTTGGCAAAGCAGGGTGGAAGGCAATGGTTTCAACAGAGGAGTTTCAAGTGAGAGTTCCACTGAGAGGGGTAAGTGGACGGGGACCTCCCAGAGCGGGGTCTCAGGGAGAGAGAGTAAAGTATGATAGGAAGTGACCCAAGGCAACTTTGTCTAATTCAAATATTGTCTAAGTCTGGCCATGTGCCCAGTAGAAGAAAGAAACTCTTCCTTGTAAATCTTATAGCTCCTATAAACTGAACTGAAATTGGTGCTAGTTATAGTATAACTCAGTTGCATTGTAGGCTAGGAACAAATCTGTATTTATAAAATGAATTTCTATAGAGATGTGATTCCAGATTCCAAAAGCTGAATTAGAAACATCTGTGCACAAGCCGAAAGCTAGTTACATTGAAGTGCACAAACATGTACCTGCACAAACATGTACCTGGTCAAAGGTCCTGCGAGACTTGACTGCTAGTGAAGGGTGGTGATGGGGCTTGGGTCTGGGGATGTGAAAGGGGAGGCATAACAGCACATTCTTAGTGAGTGTCATGGCAGCAATGGCCTCATTGTGGCTCTTCCATTGGAATCCAGAACTCCTTATGAAATCCTACTATAAGATGGAAGAAGTAATATTCATCTCCTGCTTATGAAGAAAAAATGGAATAAATGCTTCACAGTGCCTGGCACACAGTGAGTGCTTCGTGACTACTGCCTGGCGATCTGTTACTTACACTGCGAGTGCTGTATAACTACATTACAACTAACACAGTCCCTGCTGCTAGAAGGGCTATGGCTGTTGATACGATCACAATTTTGCTCTCCTTTTCGGGCATCCTGAAGTGACTTTGAACATCCAAAGGATGGAGTAAATGGAGGAAGAGTTGCTATGCCCGTGAGTCTTTCCTGAAGGGTGAGGGTTGCAGAGGGCCAACAAGGCAGGTTGACATTTGCACTCCCGTTTGCCTTTGCAGCCTTCCTCCCTAAAATCCTCTGCACTAGGTCTCTGGCCTTGACAAGAGGGCTCTCACTTGTTATCACTAAATGCCCTGATCTCTCCAAACTTCTTACCTCTACTGGTCTTACTGGCCTGGAATGACCCACTTACCCACTACCCTTTCAACCAACAGAAAGCTTCAGTGTCACCTCTTCCATGAGTCTTTTATGCAAACATGATCTTACAGAATTTCCTTAAAAAAAGCCAAAAAAAAATTCAGGCATAATCTGATGGAGCAGTAGTTAGGTCAATCGCCTCCAAAGATGCAGGCCACATACCCCTGGGTTTGAGTCCCAGTCCCAGGGCTCAGGGGAAAACAACGAATGTAAATAACTAAAAATGGAAATAAAAATAAAATGCTTCCTCCTCTCTCTTCCTGCCTATCTGCCTACTCACCTTTACCTGCCTGCACCTTTCCTATAAAAAAAAAAATCAAAAAACAAAACAAAAATACTAAAAACAAGCCTTGAGTATTTATGCCCATACTTGGTAGTTCTTGGTGTACACTACCTGGTGTTGTTATGAAGCATCGTTTTCTGCACATATATTTATGTGTGTGTGCATTCCTATGTTGTGTATGTGTGTAACGTGTGTATTTTGTTCTTGGGAACTGGATTCATGTTTCACATATGCCAAGGATAGGGATCAGACATAATTTAGCTTGGGTGTGAATATTTTGCTCATTTGGTAGATGATAAATGATAAAGAACTTGGGCTCAGGAAAAGGAGATGTGGGTTTTATTCTTTCTTTCGTCTGACTTTGCAGATGTCTTCTGACTTCAGTGAGCCTCGATTTTTGTCTTTGAATGAGGAAACTCCTAAGTTCTTTTCCTCTCTTGCAGAGGATTAAAACACCTTGCTTTGAAATACTTTAAGGCCACAAAATAGCCAAAGATACAAAAAATTAGTCCCTTGATAGACTTATCCTTGACTAAAGGAAGGAGATCTAAGTAGTTTTTCCCAGAACCAACAGGAGTAGGAACCAGGGTTTCTCCTCCCTAGCCATGCCACGAAACTACCTGCCATATAGTCTTTTACCAAGTTTTATCCTTTCCATGGCACCATGTGGTGCCTTCTGTGGTGCCTCATGTTACTTTCTACCACTTTAGAGCCTTAAGAATCTGAGCTTTTCAGAAAACTTCCTTCTGAAATCCCCCTCTGCCCAGGGTTTGCAGGCATCCTATAGACCTACCTTCCTTGTGACACACCGGGGAGACACAACATTCTGCAGACCTCGTGTTCATCTCGACCCAGAAGCAGCAAACTTGAGCAATGTGAGCTGTTCTGAGTATTTGCTTGTTGCACACGTGGGTGCGCGACTCTTTGCGGCTCTTCTGCAACTACTGACGTGACCTGCCACCATATAATGTGTGTCTGCTATGTGCCATGGACACAGCGGACCAAGGCGCAGAGCCCAGGGACCTCTGCAGATGCCCACGGCGGACCGCTACTTGTCTTACCAGGTTTTCCTTCATTACCTTTTGATTTCTTACTATGTGTCAAGCACTTTATTTATGTTATTTCAATTCAAGTTTTCTAACAATGCCAAGAGTTTATCTAATGACTAATCTTATTTTGCAAAGAGTAAAATGAGGCTCAGGTATCTCACTTGAGGTCCTACAGTAACAAACAGTTGTGGCAGAAATATGAACCCAAATTTGATCCCCAAACTTAGGCATTAAAAAACCAGAACAAACTATGTCATGTAGTTTATAAGAGTGACCTGCTCAACTGAACTTCCCCTTTTGGAGACTACTAAACTACTTATCTACATTCCTTTTAAGCCTTGTCTACTCTTCTCCTCTACCCATTTTTCTAGTTCCTTGCTCGAGAAAACATTGTCCAGGCACTCATTCCCTGGAAAAGTATCCAGCAGGAAGTTACCCCCAGATTCCAGTAAGTCTTAGAGAAAAAGGGTGATCCAGTGTGAATCCAAACTGAATTTGAAAGCATCTGGATTTTCACAGTCTAACCCTTACATAGGAACTTCCTGTACTAGAAGCAGGAGTCATTTGGTCTAGGTCCTTGCTTTCTGTATATGACTGTACAGCTTGGGTACCAATACTTTTGTCTCCTCTCTTCCTGAAGCTTTTCAGAAAAGATTCTGTAGAGTCTAGAGATCTTGGTGGTCAGAGCATATTATTCATTCCAGCAAAGACCTTCCTGCTTTACTAGAGGTTGCTGATTTCCTAGAGCACCAGGAGTTCCAATGACCAAAACCTTTCAATCCCATCTGTCCTGGTAAGTGGAAATTATACAAATATTCTGCACATGTCTAGAGCATCAAGGTCCACAAATTACCTTTACACATTTTTTGTCATTAGGTCCTCCAGCTGTCCTCCATGTGAGACAAGATAGGGTTCTCACTACAGTTTTATAGGTGAAGAAACTCAGGTTAGTGGGGTCGGTACTGGCCTGAAGTCAGTAGCCAGGATATCAGATAAAGACTTGATTCCCAGTACTTAGAACTATTAGAGATGATTTTGGGGTTTATTTTTCATCTTACTTCTATAATCTCAACCCTCTTCTTTTTTTTTTTTTTTCAAACAGATGAAGAAACTGAAGTCCAGAGCCTTTCGAAATATGCTTGAACAGCAAAGTAGGAATTAGAATTGCTAATCAGTGTATTTCTTTACCTATATCACTCTACTGAGATGGACAAAAATGACTTCAACAATTTTTGAAAGATTAAAAATTCATTAGTTCTGAAACAAATGTTATAAGTCAATTCTATCTTTCAAAGAAGCTCACAGGGCACAATTCCGCCTCTGCCTGTCTGCTCTGTGTCCCAGAAGAAAACTTGAGGTCCTGAAATGACTTCACCGCCAGCATTCAGTCTCATTCTCTGATTGTGACCTGCCTAAATGCAATAGCAGTCCCTCCACTGAAGTAACAGAAAATACCTGCCGCCTCCCAAATAGAAAAAAAGAGCCCCCCAAAACAAGACCCCAAGTTCTGCAGTCATAGAGATTAAAAAAAGGTTGGTTCTCAATATGGTTCATCAGCAGGATTTCCCCAGAGCCAATGTACTGTGTCAGAGCTATATTTTCCACTCTGGCTACTGTGATTTGGTTGTGGCACACTTGCTTTCTTTCCTTTCGTTGGAGACAAACTCTGACGCAGGTTTAGGCCTCTGGCAGGTGTCTGGGGGTTTACAAACCCTTCTTTGGCCTCTGACACCTCATTCCTTTGTTTCACCGTCTCTCTCTCCATGGCCTGCCGGGGCAAAAGCAGTCGGAGGTCTTGGTTAGGAATTGTTGTGTTTTGTTTTTTACCATGGCCACATACCCCTTAGCATGTGTGCCTGCAGCCTGAAGGCAGGTCAGATAGGACAGAAGGTAAGATCTTGGATTCCATTGGGATTTCTCTTAATATGCATTCCAGAAAGTCAGGATGACTTGAGAGATGACATTTGATAACTTTCCCCTTTCCTTCCTGCTAAGCTGTTCTCACTTGTGAGTATGAGACATTTATGGTCGGGGGCTTTCCCAGGGCTGATCAGATTTAACATCTCATCTGCTGATCATCATACAAAAGATGAAGTCTGTCACATCTACCAATAATCAGATTCCAGTCAGGGGCCTAAAGAGACTTCTTCCTCCTTGGGAAGAAGGAAATTGTTTCAAGGAACAGTCATCAGAATGGATAGAGAGAACTAATCAATTATAATGATTTGTTCATTCTTAGGACAAGACTAGGCTGAGTCCCAGGAGCCCTGCTTCTTGGTGTATGCAGGAGGCCTCCCATTTTGACTTTGATTCTCTGCATGCTGTTCCCAGTCTCCTCTCTTTCCGGGTCCCAGGCTCAGCCCACCAGTGCCCTCATCCAAAGTTTCAGAGTGGTTTCCTTCACCAAGACCCTCATCTTCACTAGCTGCTCCCTTCTCCTCTTGCAAAAATCACATTTTCTTAAAGGTAACTGGTTAACCGAACACACAAAAATAAATTATAACTGAAAATTCTAACTTTCTTGGGGAAACTATAGTTTTCAGTGATAATACTGCAGATAGACAGGGTGTCTAAGTAGCCTGCAGCACCCCCGACTATGTGTGCATCTCGTGCGCGCGCACGTGCGTGTGTGTGCGTTTGTATGCACATGGTGTAGGAGCAGCCCTATGTATTACCAGACTGGTTTGCTTATCATCTCATTTTCCCTTCTGAATATGAAAGATGAACTGTGCCAGTCCCAGGCATGCTCCCACTTCTCTGGAATTGTCTCAGCTTGGTAATAACTATAGCTTGGAAGGACTGAGTTTGAGATGCCTTGTCTTTGTTCTAGGCTTCTGAGGAAGAATGGGAAAAAGCATAAAAAGTCCATTCTAGGAATAGTATACAAGTAAACTAATTGCTCACCCCTTTTCCAAGTAAAGATGAATCTGGGTGGCAGATCTGAATTCTTTGATTCATCTTCTTCCCCAGTCCCAATATGGATATAACTTCAGTCCACTATCCATCATGGAAAAGGCTGCGTTTACTTGTGTGTATTCTTTCAGACAGGGATGCCCTGATAAAAACTGGGTAATAATGAAATATAATTGCCTTAGTTGCTCCTTTGGGCTTCTGCACATTTGTGTTTCCTTCCTTTTAAAGAGATGTTTTCAGTACCAAACCTATTGTAAGTATCATGTAGTTTTTTAGAATAAATAATAGAAACAAGAGCTAATCCTTGGAATGTGTAAGGCACCCTTAGATTAATCCCAATATAGATTTATGTAACTGATCTGGAAGCCCCTGTTAACCCATCTCACACTTGGGGAAACTGAATGTCTGAGAGATTATGTACCATATCCAAGTCAACAAGGATTTGAACCCATGAGTGAAGCTTCAGTAGCCACACTCTATTGTCACTTAATAGACACTTTTGGGGGAAGCAAGTAGGATATTAGGAAACCATGAGTTTTTAAATTCAGAACATTTTGTTCCTAATTCTAGCTTTGCCAGCTTTTGCTGGGGAACAAATTGCGGGACTGCTGAACCTCAGTTTCTTCTCCAATCAAAGAGTCACAGTAACACACTTCACCTGTAAAGATGAGTTGAAATGGAGTATTTAAAGTGTACCCGATAGTGCCCAGCACATAAAAATGCTCAATATAACTTAAGTTCCCTTGTTTCTTTTCTCTGGCCCTCTGTTGGGAAGGTTTGCATTCTAAAAACCATGAAGGAAGGTCTTTCAGGATCAATGACGGAGTAGACTAAAAGTGTTTGTGTTATGGATGTGTTTGTGGGATACCTGAGCAGATCACTGAAAGTTACTTGAGGAGGTCCTGAGCTGAAACTTGACTAGACTTTTTGCAGATGGCTTTTATAGTTTCTGACAAGACAGGTGGAGCTTGTAGTCTGAGGAATTTGGGTCGTGGTGGGGTAGGGTGGTGGTGACTATTTTTAAAATAATGTGAGGCAGCTGGTGATGGCTGCTTCAGGGGCAGCACGTGAACCATGTCCCAGGAGGGAAAAGCCATGAATCAGGACTCATGTAGCAAGACAGGGTTTTCCTTTAGGCCGGATTTGGTCAGCACGGGTCCATGGTTCCCTTGAGGGATTCCCCGACTGTTATGCCCTGGTGGCCACGTTCTGGTAGAATGTCTGATTCTCCCATGTGGTCTGACTCACCCCAGGCCCCAGATTGCTCAGTGACACTTAGACCTCTATCAAGGTGCTGCTTGGAGAAGAAAAGAGGATCCCAGAAGAAACCTCTTCCTTGGACCCGCAAGGCTGGGTGGGATGCTGAACAAGATCCTTTTAATTATGGAAAAGGTTGGGCCTTCTTTTCACTCTCCATCTCATGCACAAAACCTCAAAAATAGGAAAAGCACGAATACTGAAAAAAAGAATTTTAATGATTATTAATGCTTTCTGAATCTGACACTGCTCAATTAGTCAAAGTAACAGTTTGGGTGGTTGTGATAACATCTTGTTGACTTCCTTTACAGTTGGTAATGGTTAATTACATTATCCAATCATCAGGCCAGAATGGAGCATGCCTGTTGTCAAGACAGAAAAGCTGTCACCAGTGGAAGGAGGGAATGACAGGACTGACACCAGGTGTGGGTAAAGATGTTTGGGGCAAAGGTTAATTTTAGTGCACCTGAGTCATCAAGGTGAATAACCAGGTCAAAGATCATCTCTCAGTATCCCCAAGAAGGCTTCTGGATCATGTCTCCCCTTGATCCCCTAAGTGGTAGATAGACAATATACTCTAGCATCCTTGATAGACTAGGCTTGTCTTACTTCATCATCATTATCATCAAGCTACTTTCTAGCTTGGTCACTGGCAGATATTTTTCATTGGCAAACAGGTCAAGTCTAAATTCATATAAACACTTCAGTTTCCCCACCTGAAAGATGGAAATAAATATGCTACCAATCCTGATAGCAGGATAAACTCCCACAATATACTCTCACATTCTATCTTCTGCTTGCTAAAACATTCTTCCTGTCTTCCTTCCTGCCATACTTTTACTGATTTCCATGTTACCGTGTGATATTCCTCCTCTGTGAAGCCTCTTCCTACTGCTCCAGCTCTCACTGGCATGTCCTTTCATAAACTTCTTATATTTCAGTTTGGCCCATCATATGCTCCTTTAGGTCCACATTGCTTGTAGCATGAATGTAAGTTTTGTCTTCCCATGTAGACTGTAGTTTCGTTAATTCTGGAACTGGGCTGATTGTTTCGTTGATTACTATCCCCAACAGGTCACTAGTGAGCAATTGGTTCTTCAGAAAAGACCTGGGTGGTGAGTGTGGGTGTGTGGCAATGGAAAGTTACCCAAAGTGATGGGGAAACCAGCTGGGGCACTTCTGTTGGGGATTTCCCTGGACACTATTTCATGATGTACCAAGCTCCCTGCTTTGTAAATCTGTAATCCTGTTACACTCTGCACTTTATATACTTATTTCTGTCATGTTTGAATTGGCAAAGGTACTGTGGTATGGAAACTATTGGGAATCTCAGGGCAATGACCAATGAGTACGTATCAGGAAAGGTGAGAGACTCCCAAACCTTATACTTTGCAGATCACTCAAGGCTTCTCAAACCCCATTCCCATCTCCCTCTGTCTACTGAAGCAGTCTTGTAATCTGACTGCCTTTTTGTGGACAGACATTCTTTTGGGGGTCTTTCTTCTCTGTGTGAATAGCTCATCCA
The DNA here is from genome assembly GCA_004363575.1 of Solenodon paradoxus. Lineage (NCBI taxonomy): Eukaryota > Metazoa > Chordata > Mammalia > Eulipotyphla > Solenodontidae > Solenodon > Solenodon paradoxus. Next base: position 110,669 of record RJWH01001615.1, on the reverse strand, counting down.
TGAGCTAACTGAAAAATTTGAGAATTAGCATAACACCTGGCAGCCAGGGATGATTCTGTTTAGCTGGCAACAGTCTGTGGGTAGTGATCTGTTGTCAAAGGGAATGGATGATTCATCTTAAAGATTTGGTACCTTTTTAGACTCAGACCCAGCTTCTGACACATTTTAGTTTCTTTACATTCAACTGAGGTGGTTTCTTATTTTCATTTTTTTTTTGACTTTTTTTGTTGTTGTTGTTCTTCCTATATTTGATTGCTTTCTGCTCCGGAACTCCTTTATAGGAGTCCTGGATGATACTTGGTTAAGGGTGGGCTTTGAGCTTACTCAGCCTGAGCTGGTGTAATTGGATTACTGTTAAGAGCTAAGCTTATCTCCTCCACTTACCACCGATGTTCTACCCAAACCCGCTCACCCCCAGACCACTCCTGATGCTTTAGAATGGTAAAATATAGATTCCAGGAGCTGGAAGGAACTGGAAAGGGTAGCTAGTTTACTCTCTTCTTCATTCTGTGGATGGGAGACAGACCCAGGGAGACAAACTTGATCTCAGCTCATATGGCCTCTACACACAGAAAGCTGTGCAACCTGCCTACCCCAGGATCAAAGCCTGTCCTCAGATTTTCCCCCAGAACCCTCACTCATTCTATTAATTTTGTCCAAATCAATGACTTTCTCCTCACACCTACCAGTCATGAAACTCACCTTCTCTGATGAATTCAGTTCATTTCCTATCCCTTATTAGATGGATGACTTGAACTGTATTAATTTTCACTTAGTGTTATTTTATTTCTCCACGAGCTCCTCCAGGGTTATTTTAATGTGTCCTTTATCATATCCATTAGTCTGGCAGCTCCTGGGAGTAAAACCCATCATTCTAGGGATGCCTGAAGGTCATCATCATCATCTTCTAGACCCTTACCCTTTATCTAACTCAGGGCTACATAGAGGAATGGTCACAGTCTAGGAGATGGGTAGCAATATCTGATGATCTAGATCACAAATTCTCTTTGTGCTGAGAGTTTGGGTGGGGTAAGACTTTGAGGAAGGAGAATCTTCCCTCACTCCTGTGCTGGAGTCAGACTTTAAGGGTTATGGCAGAGGTTCTGTTGTGGGACAGGATGTTAACATCCTTGATTTTTGCATGGTCAAGTTAAGTCACTTGTCTGGGGTCACACTGTGACACATTCATTGCCAAACCTGTTCATTTTGCCTAGTCAGTCCTCTTTTGCACTTTCTTGCTCAATCCATACAGAATTCTAGAATTCTCAGCCTGGAAAGAGTGAGGGGGTGGGGATCACCATCTTAAGTAGAGCACATTGAATTTCCCAACATTCCGCATACCAGAGAATTCTGCTATTCCTACATATGTGAAAATTTCTGCTACTGTAATTTGATCCTGAGCCCTCACTCTATTTCCTGCCAATATGGGAATGGGCATTTGCCTAAAAAATTATCTGAAAAGTTAGTCTCTGAATTGATGCACCTATATTTCCTGATCATTTTTTTTCTTGCTTAAGACCCAACCAACCTTCCTACTATCTCTTCCAGACTCACTCCTATCACTTCAAAAACTCTAGAACTTCTGTGGCCAAAGGATGATGGCATCTGGTTATTTCAGGCCATGTTTTCTCAGGGGTTAGGACTCTCTTAGAAATGATGAGAACTCAGAGAAAGTGTAGTGGTGGGAAGAAGAGAAACATTTTGGGATATTGGCCCTGTTATTTCTCCATGTTACTCTGAGATGAAATGGTTTCTAAAGAGGTTTAAGATAAGTACTCAGCGTGTTTCCCTGATTTTACAGACAACTGAATCTAAGAGTTAATTAGTGGCAGAGTTAAGATTTGATCTGGGCCATAGACTTTCTGACTGTTCAAGGGACCCAGAACTTTCTATGTTTGGTTGTGCTGAATTAGAGGTGGAGGAAATATAACACACCTGATATAGGTGGTGGGGACAGGTGACCACTCCTGAACCATTACTTCCTACCTCTCCATCTCTAATAGGGTCCCAGGCAGAATCAAAACTTCAATAAGGGTACCTCTACCCTGCTTCTCAGTCCAAAGAATTGTATTGAGGGACCATGTGGCATTGGTTCCTCTTATAGGCATGCATTTTTCCTTCCTTCCTTCCTTACTTCCTTTTCTCTCTCTTTCCTTTTTCCTTTCTTTTTTTTGTGAAGCTTTGGCCCTGCCCTTGACAGCTCTGGGTTTACCTTGGTCAGCTGTAAAATGGCTCTTAGTCTAGTGATACAAAGCAGTACATCTGAGAAATGTGTTGAGTTCCTCAGGGAAGAGACTTCTCCAACAAGAAGGTGTGATCCTCACAAAGGTACAAAAATCCAACAACAGTTGTCTTGTAATGCTGGCAAGTTAAAATACGAGTGTCTACCATAACAAACTTTCCTGTGTTAACCACTTTTCTTGAATGATTTAACAATAACCCTATGGGTGGGATCTAATTTTATCTCAGTTTTAAAGAGGAAACAAAATCAGAGAGAAAGCCGAAATAATTTGTCCAAGGCCACTCAGCTAAGAAGTGGCAGAACTGAGCTTTAAGCCCAGGAAGCTGACTCCAAGTTCACCTTCTTCACTTCTTGCCTCCCTAGACCCCACCATGGGGTGGTATAATAAGAAATGGTGTCTTTTCTCCCTACCTCCCAAATGAAGAGAGTTTGTGTCCTGGGGAGTTGAGAAAGGAGGAGCGATCTGTGAGAGGTAGAAGTAAAAGAATCAATATAGAAAAGTTTGGCAACTTCTGGATTAGAGGAGTGACGATAATGAAAACGAAACTGCTCATTTGTCTCTCTTTCAAGACGCCTAGCTCATGTTCTTCATCATCAGGTGTTTCACCTGTCCCACCTCCTCTACACTGCAGGGGGCATGTATAAGATCCGCTATGGCCCAATTGTCACCTCTGTGAGGAAAGTGGGACTTCTGTTGAACCACAAGCGCCTGGGGGCTACAGTTTGTATGGACAGACGAATTTGTATGGACAAGGCTGAAAGAAAGGAAAGAGAAGTTAAAATCAAGTTCCTGTCCTCCTACCCAAGTCTGTTTTCCAAGATGAGAGCATTTACATGTGAATTTGTGTATTTCTCACCATCTGCACGTGTACAAACACTTCTGAGTTCTACTCAATGTGGTAAATAACATCTGTTACAGGGTCCTTGGATGTAGAATCATTCTTTGGGACCCAGGATACCCATTTTATTCCAGGGGTCTGTAAGATTGAGTTTCCAGATACCAGATGATTCACTAGGACTGTCTTTGCTGGTCCATGCATGACTCTTACTGCTGGGCCATATAGAGAGGCGATGGAGGGGCCACTGAGTTGGACATGCTGAAGGGGAATGAGAGAATGTGGAGTAAAAATGAAGACCATAAGCTATGCCCTGATGTCACTTAGTCATTAGTTCTGTTCTGGTCATGGTTTATTTCTTTATACCTACCCGGTTTTCACCAAAGTTTGCTGGTTGCAGTGAAAAGTCCACCTAATTAAAGCAAAACAGAGGTGTGTATTGTAGAGTCTGACATGTCTCAGAATATCTTTGGGTAAAGCTGCTGTAGGGGTTGGGACCAGGAGGCAAGATCATTAGAAAGCCCACTTTAGCCTCTTGCTCTCTGAGGTCACATGATCACTCCTTTCTGTGTTTCTTGGTGCTCTCTCCCTAGACCAGCTTTATCTGTATCTCTCAGCAGTTTGCAAAATAACGCAACTATATAGCTCCAGAGGCTGCTTGTGTTTAAGGAAATGACAAAGACAGATCATGGCTTTGGAGTTTCAAATTGTAATTCCTGGGAGGCAGATACTAATAGTTCAGCCTGGATCCTAGGTCAGGTGTCATCCCAATCAGCTACATCCAGTGACCAGGGTCATGTGGTTGTTAGAGTCAGACTGGGAAAACATAATTGGTGTCCCAGGACAAATGACTTGTCCTTCATGAAGACCCTCTCATCATTCCTATGGAAGAAGTCCCCTCTCTCTTGAGTTTCCACAGCACTTTATTTATCCCACTTTCATGGCACAGATTGTTCCTTACCATGTGTTAGTACTTTATTTACAAACATTTTATAACCCATCACATCCATATATAAGCTTCTTGTTTATTTTCATGTATCTCACATCTTGTACAAAATAAAAATTGAGCATGTGCTTAATAAATGTTTGCTGTTATGATAATCTCCAGATAAGTCAATTTTCAAGAAACTTAGGCAGTCTTTTATTTCACTGCATTGTCTTGTTGATAAAATTCAATTAATTCAACCAATTAAGTGATTCAAACAACACTTACTGTTTTCCAGCGTTGTCTTAGCTACACAGATGCTACAACATTAAATGAAACAAAGGAAGCCCTTCTCTCATTAAGCTTCCAACTTAGTGTTGGAGACTATCAATAGACAGATGACTATGAATTAGACTTTATACTTCATGCTAAGTTTAGAGATGTGTGGGTCTCCATCCCTGCTCTGAAAGTACCCAGTTTCCTTGAGGTTCACAAACAAGTTATCAAATATGTTGTTGCACAACAGGACAGCGATACTAAAAGATGGGGGAAAGGACTGCAAAGACCTCAAAGAGAGTATTTTGCCACTAAGGTGAGAAGGGAGTGACCAAGGGAGGTTTCACTGAGAACAGTAAATAACACATAACTGACCTTAAAGGGTGAGTAGGAATTTGCCAGGGAGAGCATGAGTTGTTAGAATGTGTGTGTGTGTGTGTGTGTGTGTGTGTGTGTATGTATATGTATTTGGATGACTGAGAACAAGAAAAATGAACTAGATGTGATGGTGATCAGACCTTCTAGAAAGGCACATACAAAGATTTCAAACATCATGAAAGTACTGCTATGGAACATACTGAGACATTCAGTGTGTTTGGAACACAAGGAACACAGAGGAAAAGAAAGGATGGTGAAGTTGACCAGGGACCTTTCCTGGCTTGTGTAGTATGCACAGGAGACAATGAGTAAATATTGATAGCCAGCTGCCCTGGCATCTGAAAGGCAATGATGTTGATTGTTTCAGACATGGGATCAGACAGAACTTATAAACCAGTAACAGTACCTGGTCATGAGCATAGTCTAAAAAGACCAAGGATGAGGCATTATGCTGGCCTTTTAGCTATTGACCTCAAGCTCAGGAGGGAGATGGCTGGATGGTGTGATGAAATTTCACTTGCAAATTGCAACTTAACTCAGAATGCACTGGATCTTCTGACTTTCACTCCCTTATTCCTGGAGTGGTATTTTCTAAATTTTGCAATTCCATTTAAGAAATCAAAAGAAATGTTGTCTTCTTGTAGTTAAAAAAGTGCCAGTGGAATGGATCCTCACTATCCATATGTCTTTGAATCATAAGAATAACAATTCTACAACCCATGACTCCTTAGCTAATGATATAAGGAGGGCCAAAGATAAGAGATTTCTAGAGACTTTTTCTGTCCTGGGATATTCTTCATGGTCCACAGGTCTGCTCTCTACAGTTCCAATGTGTCTGGATAGGTGTGGAATAGAGCTAGTTTCTTGGAACCTTTCCCTGACCAAAGTCAATACCAATCACACTCTTTTTCCCTCCTTCCTTTCAGTTGTCTCCATCTCCTCCCTTCTTCAAGTTAGCCTCTACCTATGCTGACCCTCCTGCCTATCTCAGATGTTTAGGTCTCTGGGAAAAGACAGCTTCTTCCCTCTTCTATCAACTATCACTCATGCTCTAGGTCAAACCCAAAGATCCTTGTCTCTGTCCAGGCTTCCCTAACCCATTTGACCCAAGAGTTCCCTTTTCTGTTTTCTCCCAGCACTTTAGTCTTCTGTTACTACCTTTGCCTCATATAATTATAGTTATCTATTCTTAAGTTAAAAAGACTCAATTTGTTGAGCTTAGGGACTAGACCACAATCATCTTCATCCTTAGGCATTAGCAATAGTATCTTACATAAACTTTCAATATTTGTCAATGGAGGGTAGTCTATCTCAGCATTTTGTCCTCTGAGCTGGGTAGTATGAAGATAGTTTTAGGAAGAATTCCAGCAAGCAGAAAACAGAAGAAACAGTATGAACAAAGGCACCAAGGTGGGAACACATGGACATACATGGATTCTAGAGGAGGAGAGAAGAAAGGAAGGATGGTATTCAGTGCCAAGCATAGTGCCGGGATTCACATGTGCATTGTTTCTCTATGTCTTTACAAAAACTTGGTGAAATTGCTCTTAATACCAGAGGAGAAGATTGATAGAAGGGTCATATAGCTCATGAGTTGGTGATAAAGATGGAATTAGATGAATTTTGTTAAACTCTAAAACCTTAGAGAAAATAGTATGTTATTCAGATTAATTTAGTAAGTATTTAACTTAATAAGTGACTCCAGTTGGCTGGCGCTTAGAATAAGTGAAGAGGAATTGGAGGAGGGAAGTGTGGACTAGAGTACATTAAAGGAATTATTAAATATATTGAGTGTGGTGCACCCTGGTGGAGTAAGTGTTTGGTGCAACCCGCATACATGGATCCCAAGAACCAGGTTTCATTCCCTAAGATTGGGAGCAACAACCTGAATGATCAACTGAAAAAAAAAGTACTCCTTTGTCCTCTCCCTCCCTGCCTGCCTGCCTCTGCTCCACTTCATTCTTGCCTGTACTTTTTCTGTAAAAAAATTGAGGTTTTTTTTTCCTGAATATCATAAATCAAAATCAATGTTATGCACTTTAACTATGTCACCTCATTAAAACTAACAGCAGCCCTTAGGTGAGCACCCCTACTCTATAGATAAGGAAACTAAATCTCAAATACATTCAATAATTTTTACAAGGTCACATAGCCTATAAGTGGTAGAGTCAGGACTGAAATCCATATCTTTTTGTTCTATAGCTCAGGCTCTTGGGAAAGGACTTAGTGAGTGAATTATCATTTAAAAATTCAATTCTGAATGGCATAATAAGTATCTATATATTTTTTTTTGACATAGGCACTTTCCAAGCCTGAGCTTCTCATCCAACATTGTCCTCCCTGTACAGTTCTGCCCCCTGTCACTTTGTTCTGTCTTCTCTGCCAACATGGATAGAAGTAGACCTCTCAGCATAGTTAATGGCTAACCTTTAACAAATCTAGAAGATAAGAATTTTTCTTGAGGAAGAGGGTAGCAAGGTGAGAGAATGTCAGAAACTAGGGAAATTGCCAAGATCTTAAGAAGATATGAAAAATAGCCCTGGGAGGGAAGGGAGGAAATTTTCTTCCTTTCAGATATTTTCCTAAATGGTTGAAACTCAAATATCATTCTTGCTCAGAATTACATGGGGCTGCTTATTCAAAAGGCAGACTTCCTGGCCCCACCCCAGATATTCAGAAAATTTTTTTGTGGGGCCCAAGAGTTTTCCTTTTTAAACAAGCACCATAGAGAGTCTACAAGGACACTGCCTTTTCAGTGCAATTAAACCCATGGACTTTAGCTGTTAGTGTGGAGAAAACTTGATGTGCCAGGAAATTTGGAGCTGAATGCCTTCCAGGTCTCAGTCCCAATCGGAGGCATTGACCTGCAGGCCATGTGTAGGAGTCCCCATCTTTCAGAATTAGTCATGTGGTTAGAGTAGCAACGTGACTCTCTGTGGACGGAAGAAGGGAGGTCGGATGTGAGAGTCTCCTCCATGAACATGTGTGCGTCATCTCCGTCATAGCTTGTATCTTTACTCTCAAAAACAAGTCATTTTTGTTCCTGTCAGCATCTTGGTTGGCCCACAACAAAGAGGCCAAGCTGAGATGGAGAAGCTCAGACACAGAACTCAGGTGATGCTAGGGCATGGCGAGGCTTTAGAGAGATCAGAAAATCATTATTTAATTTTTTTTTTTTTTTTAGTTTTTAAAGGAAAGGTGCAGGCAGGTACAAAGACTGATAGACAGGCATGTAGGAAGAGAAAGGGAGAATAAACTTATTTATTTACCTATTTATTTAATTTTATTTATATGTCTTGGTTTCTCCCCTGGGCCCTGAAACATGAACCCGAGTCCTTGGGATGTATGTGGACTGTGCTTGGCTGGAGGCTGCAGACCTAACTGCTGATTCACAAGAGTGCATCAGAAAAATATTATTTTAGTGGCTAATTGAGCTGCCTTCAGTAATACAAACATCTGCTTACAAAAAGACTACCAGAGGACACAGAGCTATCTGCTTGCATACATTTTAGGGGCTATAGTGTTTTATTATTTTTTAATTTTTAATCACCAGGACTGGGGTGATCTAAGCCAGAGCTTTCTAAAGAAGTGAATTTCAATTAAAGTCATCTGAAGATTTAAATAACAGAGATGCTCAGTTCTCAACCTAGATCTACTAAATTTGTGTTTCAGAGATGGGAATCTGCACAAAATTTCCTGAGGATTTGGAGCAACCAGTCTGGCATTGCTCCAGGTACTAGCATTGGGAAATCATTCCACTTAGGTGAGGGAAAAATCATCCCATCTTGAGCATTACAACATGAAGTCATATTTCCTCTCATGTCCTGTCTTTATTTCTTCCTACCATAAAAGGATACAAGGCTCAGAAAATTTTACTTTTTATTTTTCTTGGAGGGTAGCACCTATCTGCTGTGTAAAATTCAGGTGGACCTTATAGATGTAAATATATCATCTGTATTTACTTTCATTATATTGAAATATGGATGGTTTGCCTGGCTACTGAGTTTTCAGGTTGCAATTGCAGGAAGTCATGAAAATCTTCTTCAAGTCATGGAACAGAGTCTCTGTGCTGGGGTAGTTGGTGCCAATGAACTCTGAAGTCCCTTCCAACACAGACATCTCCTGACTTCACTGTTAGCCATGTCAATTTGTTATTTTCTGATTTTCTTCTTTTCAACACACCTTCTTAGATTATTTACCTGGGGGTAAGCTTCTCAGGTTGGGCGTACTGAATTCATATGGGTAGTGAGAAGCTGGAAGTGATGAGACAGAAGGAACGAGGGCGTATGAAGACCAACCAAGTGCGTATCATGAATCATAGTTGCATTTTTATTACAAGTAATGAGCTTTTTGTCGATGTCAGCATCTTTCCAGACACAGTACAAACAATAAAGAAATAGGGTGCTTAAAAATGTTTCTGACCATAGATGCTGGCAATAACAACCCAGAAATCAAACAAGAAAGCAACTTGCCAAAGAACTTCCCTCACCTAGTCTCCTAACTACTTTCTGCACCTTCCTTTGAGTGTGGAGGAGTAGCAGATAGGCTAGGATTTTTTGATCGGAAATTTTCTATTTGTTTGGACCCTGAGATTTCATTATAATATAGAAAAAGTATCTGTTTCTTTGAAGGGTGGAATGAGTTCTGATTACTGTGGATGGAATATTATGAATCCCAGATAAATGCTTTTTGGAAGTCCCCTTCTTTCCAAGTTTTGGTAAACATGGTTATTGGATTATATTCTAAAATGGAAGCCATGACTTGCAAATGAACACTATAGGAAACTAAATTAGTGCGTAAAAGATAAACTGAAGACAAATTTCCTAGAACACAAAGCTGAAAATAAAGAAATGAAAATGAAAGAGTAGAATTATTATGAGAGACAGACCAAAGAGCCAGCATACAAATGACAGAGCTCCTAAAATAATTAACAAAATCATTTGGCATAGAAGCCATAGATAGACTGTTTATTGACCTTATACAACATCTTGTTTGAAAAAATGAATGTACTTCCTGTATTAATCAGGAATTTCTGAGTTGTCAGGATCCCAGCTCAAACTGTCTTAAACAAAAAAAGATTTTTTTTTTTTTTTAATCACTTTACGTAATGAAGTCCAAGGGCTCACCAGGAATCCAACTCTCCATCTCAGTTTTTCTACTGGGCTGGCTTCATTCTTGGGTAGCTAGTTTCACTGGGCTAACATATGCTGTTACAAATCATTACCAAGTCTTGTGATTCTACCTCAGAAATTGGTCTCCTTTCTTCCCTCACCTCTACTACTGCCGCATTACAAGTCATTGGCATTTCTCATGTGGACTATTTTTGTCCTCCTTTTCTACTATCAACCCTTCTAAATCAATTTTGTCACTTTCTTGTTTAAAAGAATTTATGGCTTCCTATGGCATGTAAAATAAATTTAGACTTTTCCATAGACTTCAAAACCTTAGCTGATTCAGTTTCTGCTTATACTTCATAACCACACTTCTTTACTCACTGCATTACAGTAAGATGTCTACCTACCAGTTCTTTGTTTGAACATGCCATGCTCCTTCCACTGTCAGGGCCATCACAAATATTGTACCCTTTCCTTGAAACTCTTTTCTCAATTCTCTCTGACTGACTCCTTCTCTTTCATTACATTGCCACTTATTAGGACTCATGCATGAGGGAGTCAGTAAGGGGACAGTTTACTGTGCTGTTCTTTTTGGGTGATCTTGGGCTGATTCTTTAAAGTGGTGTTTTAACCAATCAATGGCTTATGTGGAGACTTTCTGACATTCTGTAGTAGTGATTGTGATCGATAATCAGAGCATCTTGGTGCTACCATTCTCTTGTCATTGTTCTTCAGAAGATTGTGCAACATGAGTATGTGGCTTGTGTGGGTTAACTGATGGCAGTGGCCAGTAAGAAAGAGTCTCTCTTGTGAGGTGCTCACCTCCTCTAACAATACTCAAATAATTTTTATTAACCATTGTTACAGCTTGTGGCTACTTTCTGGGAGACTTCATCTTCCTTAATCAGATACAAGTGGGAGTTTAATAAGTATAAACATTCTTTGTGGGAACAAGAGATGGATCACTATGGGGACACAAATAATTATCACAATAGAAAAAAGTTAATGACTTTGTGGGAAAAAGGGACCTTAACAATCATCAGGACTTGAGACCTCCCTCATAATGGGAAACTTAATGGTTTCAAAAGTTAACAATATAAATGGGGAAATTCCGGTTGAAGCTGAGGAGAAAGGAGAGGAGAAAAGGGAGAGGCTTTCCTGGGTCTAGTTCTTATCCTGCCTGTCTCACTTTGAAATGAGATAATTATATGCAGAAATAAGTATATATATATGTATACATATATATATATATATATATATATATATAGAGAGAGAGAGAGAGAGAGAGAGAGAGAGAGAGAGAGAGAAAGGAAGAAATCGAAGTAGTCAATTTAACTAATTTTGAAGGTAATGGAAAACATTTTTTATTAAAAGATTAACTGTGATGTTAAAAAGATGGGTAGGGAGCAGATTTTAAAGTTCTAGGTACAAATCTAGTATATAATATTTTCTGTCCCTGAATTTATATCCATAAAAATGGATATAGATTGATGTGATGCAGAAGCTATGTGACTAGAATTAACTGTGTATGTAGAGTGCTTATTTGAAGAAACATTGGAATTCAGGGAATCAGGGAGTGATTACAAGTGTGGTGGTGTGTGTGTAAGGAAAAGAAAGCAGAGGTCTAGAATTGAGATCACATAAATATAATGAAGTGAGAGAAGGAGGCACACAGCTAGACTGCCAAGCACCACCAGAAACACAGATGGTTAAATTCAGAGGATGCTGCCGTGAGGAAAAAGTTTTTCTTTGAAGGGACCTGAGCCCTGTAAGAGTGCTGGAAGCAGCCCTTGGACATTTGATCTGTAGACAAGAAGGCCACCTGGTGGCACAATCAGGAAGAGATTAGACAAATGTAGTAAAGAGGCTGTGGGAGCTAAATGTGCTGCCCAAGAACAGCAGGCCTGGGAGTGGGTGCATCATGAGCGAATGGATGCAGGAAGATTCTTTATGACCGAAAAAGAAAGCTCTGAGAAAACCAAAACAACAACAGACAAAACCTTTCATGATTCTCCATGAACTCAGACAGAGGTCTTGTCTAGGGGGAGTGAGCAAAGTTGCTTTCTGTTCCTGGAAAACAATCTGAATATTGATAATTATTTCCTTCAAGGGAGCTCCCAGGGGTGTTGTTATCTGCAGATCCTCAGGAGAAATGAAGAAAGGCAGATGCAGGATTCTTAGGCAGAAGATCTAGACTGGCTTACTTGTTGTCATTTCTTAACCATGCTAGTCAAGTATCTTAAGACTGCTCTCATTGAAAGGAAGCAATAACGATTAAATGTTCCCTAGGTGTGATCCTGTATATGACAGATTTTGTAATCTGTAATCTCTGTTCTACTTGGTCCAGGGCAGTGTTGGGGTTAGGTGGACATGAGTTTCTGGGAATGACTGGTTGGGTTTTCCTAGCAGGTCCTCACTTCAGCTCAGCCAGCTGAGTAGGACTTTCCTCTGCTCAGTCCTCATATCTGTTAGGGACTTTAAAAGATGACTTTATCCTTTACTTAGTTTCTGGCGAAGTCTAAAGTGCACCAATACCAACCTCTGAGCAGCTACTTAGTTTTAAGAAAATTACCAGAAAAAGCGAATCTGTGCTGTCTTCAACTGCTAAGTGGCATGTGAGAAAATAAGGTTTGATGAACAGTTGCCACTAGATGGCAACATTGCAGTCTTGGTACATCAGATGACAACTGCTTCAGACAAGAAATACGGACGTTATGGGAGGGTGCTTGGGGTGATGAGAAGGAGATATTAAATGACTTCCAAGATACTTTCCTTATTTTAAGTGAGATTACCTCACACTCATCAGTGGATGACACATTGAGGCTCCACAATTGCCAGATGCAGAATCAACCACCCCATGTATGTTTTTGAAAACCCTGTAACAACTTAACCTGGGAACAACTGCCTTCAAGGGGATGGATGCTTATTCTTCTCAAGACTCATCACACTATTGACACTAGATTCTTAATTAAGGTCACATAGCAGCTTTCTCTATGGAGTATAAATAGTGACACAGGAGGAAATAGTTTATATGCTAAAAGAAGCATAAAATTTCATAATATATGTTGACAGAAACCTGGGAAATATGTAGTAATATGTTGTAAGAGTGCTAAACTAAGGCTAATGGAATATAGATCACATTTACTACTTATTATAGATATACTCATTTTGTTAGATATTCTGGGTTTAATGTGTTCTCTCTTGCCACTGAAAGTTACCCTAAATTTTTCTTAGTTGGATTATTGAAACTTGGACTCAAAAGTGGCACTTATTTAACAAGGTTGAGATGTTAGAACTTCCCTAACATAATGTAGAGGAAGACACTCAAAAGTCTGTGATGGTCATTTTCTGTAAGCCAGATATAGTGGTTGAAGACACTTCCGTGAGAGTTGGGTTCCCCGAATTCAATGGGAATTATGGGATTTCCATATAGAATGACAGAACTCAACCATTAGATACAGGGGGAACACATTTTTGTAATAGGGAGCAGATATATAGTGAAAATTAAATTGTTTTAAAACCTTGGAATCTTTATAAAGACAATTAAACATGGTGTACTTAGGAAGGAAGAAGATCCATAGACTACTCCGATGTGTCTTGATCTATATAAAATATCTGGTGACCAAAACCTGACTTGAGTGGCCGCTCATTTAACATTCACACCTAAGTCAGTTCCAGACTTAGAATCCCTTAATGACAGGAGGACAAAATGATCCACCCTCTGTATTTCAGTTAGCTTTTCTCTCCAGTTATTCCAGTGCTTGCTTAATGAATCTGTGTATAAAGTGGTCATAACGGCAGATATGGGGACAATGTGTGGGCTCAATAACATGGGCTTGCCTTAATTGAGGCTTTTCTAACTACCCATGCTTCTGAATATCTAAATTGCCAGCTGAACTAAGCCTCTCATATGCAACATTTTCTAAAGAACCCAGCCATTTCCTATAGGTGGCAAGACAACTGCATTGTACACTTCCCATGACACAGGGAAGCAAAAGGTTTTCCTAACTGGTGGTGATATGTATTCTGAGTAAATATTTATGTTCTTGCCCAAAAGTCTTCTTTCCGACTGTGATTACAAAATACTGAACACAATATGTTTCTGATCAAGAAAGTCACTTCAAAAGAATTATAGCCATGGGTTGGTTCATCCCCATGAAATTAGCTGGTACAATCACATACCCTATCACTCAGAAACAGCAGGCCTAATAGAAAGATGCTAATGATTTTCAGAAAGTGTGTTATCCATTGCTATGAAAGGCAGAAGTATTTCCTTAAAAGATGTAACTTATTATTTGAATGGTACTGGAATAGATATGCAGCTCAGAGGAATAGAATTGAGTCACCAGAAATAAACTCATACATGTGTATGATTAGTTAATTTATGACAAAGGAGTCAAGCACATACAGTGGAAAATGGATTCTTTCAATAAATGATGCTGGGAAAACTGAACGGCTACATGCAAAAGAATGACAGCAGATCACTCCTTAACACCCTATATAAAAATTAATTCAAGATGGATTAGCAATTTGGATGTAAGACTATGAATCATAAAATATATAGAAGAAAACAGATGCAATATATTCCATGACAATGGGGAAGGGAGTGAGAGGTGGGAGTAAAGCGGTGGTGGAGTTCCAATAGATAGTAGAGGAGAAATATTAGAAATCTGGTGGAGGGTGTGGTGTGTTATATATTTAATGAGTAATGAACCTACATATCAAAGCATATTACTTTGTAAATAAAAGATACCTCAATAAAAATGTAGATAATATGGAGATGTGATGCTATGTTTTTAATTTATGATAATATATATTTGATCTTTGTCCTTGTTTCTGACACAGAGTTCCGTAAACCTGTGGATTTCCTTAGTGATAAGAGCAATCTGAGCATCCTTTGTTTTAATATTTGGTCACTTGTCCTCAGTTTCTGAAATGGTTTCAGTATCATAAAGATGAAATGGATGTCTTTTATTCATAACAATCCTCTTTCCCCACAACTAAGTTTATGTTAATGTGGTGAGTTTTGGAAAGCACTAAGGATGGAGGCTGATTGCCAGGGGAACCAACCCGGAATAGAGGATTGGAACTTTAAACTACTCCTTGATTTGGGGGTTGGGGTGAGGGATTGAATGTTGAATCAGCCAGTTACGGCCAGAGATTGACTCAACATGCCTTCGTAATAAAGCCTCCATAAAAACCCCCAAGGAGGGGGTTCTGAGAACTCCCATGGTGGTGACACTGGCACGTGTCACCGTGCTGGATTCCAAACTCCATGAAACTTGAGTTAAGTATCTTTATCTGGTTGCTGATTCATATCTTTGGACATCCTTTGGAATAAATCAGTAATCTAGTCAGTAAGTGGGTTTCCTGGGTTTTGTGAGCTGCTCTGGCAAATTAGTAGAAAATAAGGAGCAGCTGAATGCAATTTACAGTTTTCTAACACTCGCAGAATCAGCCTTATCATGTCCTCCACAGGGACATCAGCAAGAGCCAGTCAGTGCCACTTCCTCAGAGATTTGGGTCCCAGGCCCTTAGATCCCCTCTTCTGAACTCAGATGACTGGCACTGACTGAGCAATGTCTCATACTTAGAAGTTTGGGTTTCAGTTCCTCCAGTCTTGTCTACTAAATTTCTAAGTTTTGGTAATTTCAACCTTTTCCTTTTGCTTCTCACATGTCAGTAGGTACAAATTTCTTGCTACTTTAGATTTCTCTTTTAAACCTTGTAGTTATTGTGATGTTTAATTTTATTGCCAATTGGCTATACTATAGTACCCAGTTATTTAATGAAATACTAACGTGATTGTTACTGTGAGGATATATTGTAAGTATCTGTAGTCGGTTGACTTTCAGGAAAGGAGATCACGCTCAACAACGTTGGTGGGCCTCATCAATCAGTTGAGTGAATTTAAGGGTAAAACCTGAAGTGTCTGGAGGAAGAAGAAAGTTTATTTAGTGATGCAAAACTGGTAGAAGTTTTTTAATAAAGTCTTCAATACTGAATATGGGTTTAAACAGCATAAACAGAGGTTGCAACCAGTAAATAGAACATTACTTGGCAGAGAAAACAGATGCCAAAATAGAGAGTATAAGTTAGAAGATTAGATGCAATGGTTAACACACACACCAGGTAAGGAGCATTATGCAGAGTATAATAGAGGGAGTCAGAACCTCTGAAGAAACCATTTAATAAAGATGTAAATATACTTTGAACAAACACAGATTTGAAGAAAAGTGCTTTCTATGAAGAGTTATGAGTCCCCTAGAAAGACAGGATTATTCATGTGTTTATTCCATTGTGGAACAAAAGAGAACAGAATACATTGGCTCATATAAAATATTAGAAATTGAAAGAGAGGAAACCACAGTGGGTCAGAGCAGAAGCTACTTGTCTGAGATATCGGTTTAGAGTCTAACTTTTTTAGGGAGAATGTTTGGTTTATCTATTCCTATGTAACAAATCATCTAAAATATAGAAGCTTAAAACAGCAATAACTTCATAAATCTGAAGATTGGACAGGTCTCGCTGCATCATTTCTATTATATATAAGGTTAGCTGAAATGACTAGACTGAGGCTGGCAGATCTACGTATATGACTCATGGCTGGTACTGGCTCTCTGGGAGGTTAGACAAATTGTTGAGTAATGAACTGTATCGCTTCATGGGCCTCTTTTCAGAGTTTGGGATGACTAATTGTATAGTGGTTGGGATCAAAGAAAAAGCAAAGCGAGTGAGAGAAAGTAGAAACTTACAGTGTCTTAGAAGTCTGGGCCCAGCAATAGGTATGGTGCTGTTTCTGCTGCATTCTGCTAGATAACTGGTCACAGAACCCAGACTCAAGGACAATAGATTTAAATCTCACTTCTTAGGAGAAGTAATACAAAATAATTTGGGGGCCATGTTTTAAAACTGTCAGAGGGGAAATATTAAAAGAACCAACCAATTTTTTACTTTCAAGCATTCCTAGCTGGCCAAGTTAACTAATAAAGGGTATGCAATCCTCTTTTCACTAGGTGGGTTCAGTCACACAAGTCTTTGTGAAGTCTTGAATTAAACTGCCCCTTTGTTGTTATACATGTTGTTCTCTTAATAAAGTCAATCCTACCTGATTTTGGGATTAGAATCAGCAAAATGAGAATGGAAATCACAGTCTTTGCAAGAAAATGACACCAAATTGTATTCAGATATATCTTAAAGCAGCCAGATAAAAACAAAATAAAGGTAAACGATAAAGATGATAGTAGATTACTCATTGGAAACCATGCAAGTGAGAAGACTGTGAAACAGTATTAGTAAAGTGGGAAAAGAAAAAAAAAAAAACAACTGTCAGCCTAGAATTATATACTCAGTGAAAATATCTTCCAAAGAATGAATGAAAAATGCTTTTTTAGACATACAAAAGCTGAGTCAGCAGACCTGCATTACAGAAAATATAAAAGAAAGTCCCTTTGCATCATCTTTAATCTGATAGTAATTAGCTGATATAATTAGTTTTTAGATGTTAGTTAGACAGTGTATGCTTGGGGTCTGGGAGGATCAAGATACTGGCAGTTAATATTGATGCTTGTCATTTTCCACTTAGCTCTCATGTTATTTGACTGCCCCATCTTTAAAGTGATTTTTCAGGTTATCTTTTGCCAAAAACCAATCCATCCAAAAACAGTAGCGTCATATAATGACAATAATTAAATTTGCTTTTGTTCCATGTGGTATCAAGCTGGGGTAGCTTGAAGGACAGCTGAACAATGTCTCAGTGAAGCTCCTCTGACATAGTTCATTAAATGTAAACTCTGAGGATCTCATGATCTGCCTCATGCCTTCCTGCCATTTCCTTGCCACTCTGCTTCCATAACTCTGCTGGTATTGGTCAACATGTGTTTCCCAGGATTTGCCATCCTCAGGCATCTCCAGGCCTACATCTAGCAAGCCTTGTCTTACCTTTCCTAGACCAACTCCTATGAATCCTTGAAAACTCAGTGAAGGTGCCACCTGGAAATCTTCTCTCTGCACCTTCTACCCTCATACACTTTCAGTTTGCATCTCCACTGTTTCCACACTACATTGTGTTTGCCTTCTTCAAAGCACTTACCCTCTGTAATGAATTGTCCTTTTACTTGTCTCTCTTTTCCAATAGATTCCTTCCTCTTTAAGGGGAGGAAATATCCTATTTTTCTGTTACTGCTATTACTATTACAGTTACTACTACTATTACCACTACTATCACTACTTCTACTACTACTACTACTACTACCACTACTACTATCACCACTATTACTACTACTGTCACTACTATTACCACCACTACTATCACTACCACCACTACTACTACTAGCACTACCACTACTATTACCACCATTACTATTATTACCACAACTTGTATTACTACTACTACCACTACTAGTACTACTAGTGCTATTATTACTACTACTATTACTACTTCTATCACTACTACACTACTATTCCTGCTACTACTACTACTATTACTACCATTACTACAACTTCTGCAGTTTTCAGAGCTAGAGCTGACCTTGTCAAAAGTTCTTTTTTGAACTCCCATTAGTCTTTTTCCTTGAAAGGGAACTTGAATGACCTTGGCACCCTCCCAGATGCCTCTCCTCCTCCTCAGGCTCTGGGAGTTCCCTGAGGTTAGAATTCCCGAAAGAAATCTTTTGGAAGAGGAAGTGTGTTCAGAGCTAGCAGAGTCTGGGTGTGTCTTTCTCTTGACAAAAATTTAATCCCTACTCCAGAGCCAGCAGCTTCCCTTCTGCTGGCTTCCTTTGTAGCAGGTGGATGCTGGTACTGTCACTTGCCAGGCATTTCTGAGTTTCCCCAGAGCTGGCATAATTCAGCAGAGGCAGAAGTGAGTCAGTCAGAGACTTCTCTGGTATCTGCAACCCTGGGATTTGTATCCACCTTCCTTTGCCCTTCAAACTCAAAGTTGTTTTAGGGAAGACTAGAGGCAATGTGCACCCACTGGAGTGAAAGCTAATTACACTTAGGGAGAAAGTTTACTCTTCACCTTAACTTGGAGCAGATACCCTGCTTCTTAAAGTCCCCTCAGGCCTTCTTCTTGCGTTGACTTTCTGGGGTGGCCAGAAGCTGAAAAGTCCCAAATTTCTCCTCACCACCTCCTTGCCCAACCCTGCCTGGAATTTTGGGGAAACTGAGCATGGTAGTTTTAGCAGAACTGTGATTAATATTTGGTGCTGGGAAAACTAGGGTTCAAGTGGTAAGTTTGAAGTTGTGGGGCAAGAGAAAAAGGGAAATCTTCAGTGAGAGAGGGCAGTGGGGAAAAGGCTTGAGTGCAAGCAGGGAAATGAAAAGGATTAATGGAGAACATTAGCTAGAAGCCGGTGGGGGGATCACAGATATAGGACCTTGAAGAACCATAGCTATGGGAAAAAATAGGACAAGAGTCCTGGAGGCAGATGCTGGAATCTAGTGGATGATCTAGAGGAAAAAATGAAATTCATATATGTTTTCTGTTTTTGGTTTGTTGGACTAGATTTTAAAAAATTTATTGAAGGAACATTGCATTGTAACACTAAATAGTTTTAATGTATGCATTATTATAAATCAACATCAGTATATAAGACATTAAGTTTATCACCAACAGCTCAATTAATTTTTCACCATATATTTGATTCTGTTTACCGACTTTCCCCACCCTCCATCCCTTTCCCTTCTGGTAACCCCAATTTGATTCTATAGATTACAGCCTATATTTATTTGATTTGGTTCATTGGTTTGTTTTCTTTATATACCATACCATGCATGAATGAAACTCATGAAATCAGATATTTTATCTGTACCCTCTCTTGTTTCCAGTTAAACCTCAGTTCTTCCAGGAGTCACTTTAGCACTTGTACACCAGGTTGTGTCCTTCTATGCAAGCTCCACAAAGCATTGTCATAACCCTCACCCTACTCCAGAATCAGACTCTGTGAGTTCATATCCCAGATCCTGCCTTATTAACTGATTGACCTCAGCTAAAAGCTTAAGTTCTTTTCACTGAGGTGCCCCCAATCTGTGTAATATGACTGGAATTAATTCTTACTGATGAGATTGTAAAGATGAAATAAAATAATACAATGAAAGTGACCCAGAGACTGCCTCCTGAATGGTAAGGGTAATCGTGATGACAAGGACTAGTTGATGGCCTGTCTCCCCTGCCATACTATGATGCTTGTGGGGACCAAATTGTTTGTGTTGTCATGGCCATTTCTTAGCACCTAGCACAGCGCTGGCATATCATAGGAGCCCAGTGAGTGTTTGTTGAATGAGTTTCTAAGTGACTAAGGTGGGCTTGGGTTAGGGCTATTAGGGTCAGAGGGGTTAAGGCCTAGAGTTATAGGCCATCGTGTGTATCCTCTAAACATTTTTCTCTAGATAATCACAAATTTAAAAAGATACCAAAGTTATTCCCAGATTAAATGACTATGGGTGACCACTTCTCTTTCCTTTGAATTTCTCTCTAGTCTCCACAATTTTTCTACACCAAAACAAGGATTATTCTTCTACCAGTTTTTTAAAAAAGAAAATACAGTTGTCTGGAAGAGAGGCAATGTCACAAAGGATAAGAATGGACACATAATGCAGGGACTGGCTTGCGTTTCTGTCCTTTGTCCCATCAACCTTAGTCCTCCAAGGCCCCCTGGAGGTCTCATAGGCTACTTCCTGCCAAGGAAATTCTCAAAGCCGTGGGACGAGATGCCTGGTTTCCTTATTTTAAGAAAGATTTGACTAAGCAAGTTTGAGTTCTAACAGGACTATCATGTGTTCAGAGGGAAAGAACCTTCTCAGCCCTGAATCTTGTGGTGGCAAGAAATGAACATGAGTGAGCATGGTGAGGCGTGAGGTCTTTCCTGGTGCTCACCCTGGCACCACCACCAGAATCAGTGGAATTTTGCTTCCAGACACCCCCAGGTCCCTGGTTGGAGGAAACAGCTCCCCACGGTGGTGGGAAGGAGAGTAGTCTTGAAGGGAGAGACCTGGACTAAGAGCCTTGGGTTGTCATTCTATTTAACCTGGCTGCATGACCCTCCAATTACTGAACCTCAACTTTCCCATCTGCAAAAGGAGATAAGAACATTTTCATATGTACATGAAATTTTGAGTATAAAGCAACACCATGTGTGAAAATGCTTTGTAGAGCATGAATTGATGGACATGTTATTTTCAAATGGTGGAGATTAAATGCTCAGATCAAAAAACACTTATTGTGCTTTCCCCTCTAGCTCAGAGCTATCCTATAAATTGTATTGTCTCATCCTCATTTTTTTAAAAGGAAAGGTGGAGGCAGGAATGAAGGCTAACAGAGGCAGGCAGGAAGAGAGAGGAGGAAGAAGCACTTTATTTTACTTAGTTGTTCATCTTGGTTGTTCCTGCATACAAACCCAGGTCCTTGGGATGCATGTAGACTGTGTCAGCAGAAGGCAGCAGACAAAACCACGGCTCCAGGGTGCAGCAGTCTAACCCTCATTTGCTTCATGTTGTAGATGAGAAAACTGAAGTTAAAAGAAAATAATTTTATGGGACTTGGCTATGGCCAAGAGTTACTAAAGTGGCAGAGCCAGAATGCAAATCTAGCTCTTTTTTTTTTTTTCAGTCCAACTTGAGGCGATCAACTTGTCTTTGTTTGTCCAGTGCTTTTCCACTTTTAAGATGCCAAGTTCTATTTTCTAGGAAACCCCCTTCATCCCAGACTGCTGCAGTTGGTCACCATAAGTTCAGCCCTCATTCCATAAAAGCATCATTTGGCTTTGCTAATCATGGCGGAGACTGGTGAGCACCAGGAGCCAGTAAATATTCAACCCTGCTTTTTTCTAATGGAGAAATGATTCAAGACCCCAGCCATGAGAAGACTATTCTACAGGCAAAACTAGCATGAGCAAACCTAACAAAAGACCAGGTAGGCAGCCCCTTGTAGAGTTGCATCTGTTTCCCCATTTCTGTGATTTCCATTACTGAGCCTGCTGTGACCAGCTCTCAGGTAAATAGGTAGAGAAAAAAGGGCAACTCTTCATTTCCAAATAAGTGCTCCTCCGTGTGTACTAGCTACCCTTTACACATATGCAGCATGCATTTTATAATGTAAGAGGACCGTCAGGAATTATCACCTCTGCTTTCCAGATAAAGACATAGACACAGAGGGATTGGCCTGTCTGTCCAAAGTTAAACAGCTATTAAGAGTCAAAATTAGACTCAAATCCAAGACTCCCTCTCCCCTTCACCCCACGTCCCCGACTCCACCCCTGGGGAATGTTTGTCACTATGCTTCATTAGGCCAAATGATTAATTTTGCATTGACACAGCTGGCCAAATTGAATTTTTCTCTCTTCCTGTTTGATAGTTCTTCACTATCTACAAAGAGTCATTCAAATATTTTTCTCTGATATCACATTTTGTTTAACACTTAACATAGGTGCACACACTGAAACAAAAAGACCTATGTAATTCAGCTCTTCAAAACCAGGCTTGCATGTCTCTGATACTTCTCTGGGGGCTAATTGCTTTGGAAACTGGGAGACAAGCATGCATACTTTTTAGGTGTGGCCTCTCTGATTTTTCTTTGGCAGTACTTCATCTAAGTGGCACAGAAGACTTACGTTTCAATGGTACAAATCTAGGACTCCTCCCCACCAGGCACCCATTTTATCACACAAGCTGTTCTTGAATTTGCCAGAGTCCCATACTGGTGGCTGTAGAGAAACACCAAAGAATGAGGCAATTGTCTCTGACTTCAGGAGGTCCCGTTCTTTGTAAATCATTCATTCATTCACTCGACAAACATTTGTGAAGTGCCTAATATGTGCTACACTTTGGAGGTAAAGTAATGAACAAGACAGACAAGATGTCTGACATCACAGAGTTCATCAAGCAAGAACTTGATCTGGGATTCACAAGCTAAAAAATTGATTTGACAAAGGAATCATTTGGTCACTGGCTCAAATACACTCCATTTGGGGAGACACACTCAGAAATCCTCATGCTTCAACTCTGTTGGGGGAGAGATTTCAGAATGGTTCAAGCAATCTTAAGTGAAAATGAATAGTGCACAAATTAAGTCCACAAGTGCTGAGGGGACACCAAGAGAAAAGAATGCTGTGAGGAAGGTGAGAGTACAACTGAGTCCTCAACTGAAAAACATAGCTCACTTCTTAGAGAAACAGACAGCTGGGTCATCAGCATGCTACATGGAGTGAATTTATATCTGAAATATGGTGGAGGTTTAGCCAGCTCTACGAAAGGAAGTCTAAGGTATGCCTCTGGCTTTCTGAATGGACAGGACCCTAAGAGCTGGGATGTCATGGGAGAGTACAGCTGGTTGGGGCTTCCTCCAGAAAACAAGGTTGCAAGATGTAGCCCTTGGGCCTGACCTACTCTCACCCCTCAAGTATTTCAGACCCCTAAGCTGTCACCCTGCCACCTGTTTACTGTCTCTATGCAGTAAGCTTCCAGTCCAAGCCCCTCCTCCTTCCTGGTCTCCCTGGGTGAAGCTCTCCTCAGGAACTCCCTAGCTCCTAGTGCCTGTGGGAGTAGCTCTTTTCAACTAATATGGTAAATTTCACCAATAAGGGAAAACCCACATACAATTTCCACAGAATAACAGTTTCTGTAGACATGCCTGGATTTGTTGTTTGGGAAGGGTGCTCTCAGCCTTATTCTATACCATTTGCTGCTCTGCTTTTCCTTTGCTTAGAGGGAAGGGATGTCTTTCTTTCTGCAGGAAGAATGGTTGAAGTTAGAAGAGGCTACAACGTGTGTGAATGAAAAGAGCAGTGGGATACGAATTCAGGGCTGTCTGGTTGGGTCCAGTTGCAACACTATTTGTCTGTGTAGCTTTGGGCAAGATACTTCTCTCTGAGACTCAGCTGTCCCATCCAAAGACAAGTCTGGACCAGATGCCCCTTCATGTCTGGTAGAGTGAAGTGGTTACGAGTGGAGGTGCTGGAGTTAGGCTCCCTAGATTGCACCTGGCTGTCATTTGCTCCCTGGGTGCTACTGGGGAAGGTACTTGACTGCTCCAAGTCTCAGTTTCCTCATGAGACAAAAATCATGCTATCCATGGAGCAGGTGTGAAGAAGAATGCATCAAATAGTGCCTGGGTAGATAAATGTGCTCATTATTTGTTAGCTATTGCTGTTAGTATAACTTTTTCAGTTTATGAGTTTTGTTTGCGACTATGAGAAATGTAACTCAATTTGGAGGAAAGCATATTAAATATGTGGAACTTCTACCATTCTTCTGGTTTTACCTGGAGTAAAATGAGACACAATGACTGTGGGAGAAGAGAATTTTGCCTTCTCCCAATGGTTATGCCATTGAGATGATATGTTGCTTAGAAAAAGGTGCTGTGTTTATACTGACAGGATGAGGATGGGAAGTGAGCATGTTTATATATGGTGTTATAAAGTAATTAAATCTTTAGCTTCCATTATAGTAATTTTGACAGTTATTTTCTAAAATAAATAGTTAATAAATAGCAATAAATGCATGTTCTTTAGCATTATGAAGCTAAGTAACAGAAAAGGAAGCTGAATATTGAAAGATGTAACCAAGGGGTGCAGGAATAGGGTTCAGGGATTGACTGCAGATTGTCATCACACATACACACACTCATACACACACATATATATGCATATATACATATACTTTCTAATTATGTGCATGAGAATCTTTGATAAAAAAACAAAAAAATTAACTTAGAAAATGAAAATAAATTCAACAAATTGCCCTATTGTGGGGAATTTACTGTTTAGCTAAGGAAGTTAAGCTTTGTACACCTCACTATTCTCCTTTCAGGTTTTTAGAGAGGCCCTAGCAGTGTGTTCACATGTCATATGTGAAATATAAGAGTACTTTGTACTCAGTTAAGATCAGTGTTATTTTTCACCATGACTTACCCTTTGTCACACTTTCTTTCACATCAGGTGATCTTAGACAGCCTACATCTTTGGGGTCTGGCTGAGGAGGGGTTGACTTGGGGATGCATTTGACATTTTGAGAAATATATTTACATGAATTATAATCACATTTGGTATGCTTAAGATACTACCAGCCAGATTTATATAAAAATGGCATCCAGAAACACTCCTTCCACTCACTGTGCTGACTTTTATCACTGGAAATTGGCAGAGAATAGAAGAGAAGCAAGGTTTGAGGTGTATGGAGCCAGAAGGAAGTATGCTGAAAATTCTAGTCCTTAGACATGTAAAATCCCAAGCCAAGATTTGGTTTTCATTAAAATCTAGTCAAAATGGAAAAATTTACTCAATAATATATATGTATATTTTAATATATGATTAGAAATGCATAATATCTTCTTTCCATGTTTTAGGGCATGAGCTTGCAGCATATTTTGTGAATTTCAACTATCAACAAAAGTTTTCTTTTGAGCAAGAAGGCCAGAAGAAAGACTGACTTATCTTTTAGTTCTCTTTATAGAGAACAGCAGTTAAAAATGAATGTTATGGAAGAAGCAAACAAAGCGGTGTTAGGCAATAAATTACAAGTGTTGAGTTCTCTCTCTATTTTGAGGTGCTTGCGGTATTTGTCAGCTTTTTACAATTTGTTATGATTTCTTATTCTAATTAGATATGTTTATCTCTAGTTTTGTACTTATACTTAGAATTCCTTTTCTTGTTATGGTATACATACTCAATGACATGGTATACATCCTCAATAAAATTTTGTGCAGCTATTTAAAAAAGATGAAATTGTGCCCTTTACAACAAACTGGGTGGAACTTCAGGGGATCATGCTATGCAAAATAAGCCCAAAAGAAAAAAGAGAAGTACAAGATGGTTTCACTCATGTGGAATATAAAGAAAGAAAACAAATGACCTGACAAAGCATTGAAGTTCACAGGACACAAGACTGTGGCTATGAGAGGAGTGGCAGTGGAAGGGAAAGGGCAGGAAGGAGGCACCACGGTGGTGTAGACGGACACCCGCACTCTGGTGCTGGGTGTGGTGAGATGTGCACACAGATTAATGTGAGTATTTTCTATCCTTAAAATCATACAGCAGTGTAAACAAAAGAAATAATGAAATAAATTCTTAAACAAAAATAAAATTCCTTTTTTTTTTTTTGAAAAAGAAACAGGCCCCATAGAATTGAGTCTGGCCTTGACTAGGACTGCTAGATTTAGCAAAACCAAACCCACCCCAACCCAGGGCCCTCAATTTACTTTGAATTTCAGATGGATAGGCACTGAAATGTGTTTATTTGAAATTCAAAGTTAACTGCGCAACTTGTATACAGTTTTTTTCCCCTGTATCTTGAAAACAAAAACCCAATCAAATTAACTTGGTGAGGTCAGGGAAGAGGAGGGGAGTGGGGAGAGGTTGTGGAAGAAGGAAAAAACTTCTTGAAAGTTGGGTAGGCAAAAGTTGCAAGGCAAAAAGGACAGTGCTTTCAGGTGAAGGGGGCGGTGAGGCATAGGTGCTGTTGAAGGGAGATGAGATTGGATAGGGGGACAAAGATCATGATGGGTCTGCTGTGCCATGAGGAGAGGCTTATCCTTTATCCTGAAAGCCCCTGGTGAGAGTAGATAGAGGGACACCAATACTAGGGTTGACGTTTGGTGAATCTGACTGCCTGGGAAAGGATGGTTTGCTGGGAGTGGTCCAGGAGGCAAATGCGCAGGCAATGCTTGACTCTTTCCATGGTCTGGCCTGGCTCTCCTCCTGTCTCTACAGTGACTGGTTCATGGCATTTGAATTAGAGAGCCCATAGACTGAAGGTCTCAAGCAGAATTTGCATTTCCAGATCAACAGGTCACAACTGGAAGCTTTGTGGGCAAAAAAGGAGAAGGAAAGTCCAAGTTGATGTAGTACAGGGCATCAAGGCGGGTTGTCCTCCCCTCCCCATCAGCACAGAAGCTGCCTGCTTGGATTTCCTTAGGTCACCAACTTCCTGGGTGTACGTTGAGTCAGAATGTCTTAGCTTGGGAGAGTTACATCACCTTCCCTGCTAAACTGGCTGAGGTTCCCCAGAGATTTATGTTCCATTTCACTCTACCTGATCCTGAGATGAGAAGGCAGCATGGGGTTAGAAAGGGAATGAGCTAAAAGTCAGGAGATGGAGGCTCCAGAACATCCTGTCACTTCCTTGCTGTTTGATGGCGAGGTGGCTCTGCCTCTCCATTTGTTCATGGCTGCCATTAAACTAGGAGTTCTTGTTACCTTTTCTGACTCTCACTTCTAAATCCCAAACCGGAGAAATATTTAGGACTTCAAGTACCCCAGAAACTGGGAAATTTATCTTTTTTTCTTTTTTCTTCAGTTTCAAAGCTAAATACAATTCTAAACATATCACTATGATCCAGATGTATTTGCTGAGGACATTTAAACATTTATATACTTTCTCTTTCTAAGTCCTTATTTGCTTCCCAAATAAAATATCCATCAGCCTCAATATTTGCTTCTTTTGCAATCTTTTCTCTATCATACTTTCTAGTTCTCACAATGACAGGCTTTCCCTCAAATCTAACTGAAATGATTTATATTGACCATTTTGTCCAGATTGCTAAGTAGGACCACATTTTGCTCAGCTCCATGGAGCTTCATTTCCATAGAAGGCATGAGCGGTGTACTCTGGAGTTGTGCAAGGCCTGGCTCACTTCTTTTTGGAGCTCCAGGCCTTACCAATTAGGAGTAAAAAGCCTCTACTCTTTTATGGAGTCTTGCACCACCATGAATGGTTGAGTAAATGAGAGTGGACAGTGTGTGTGAATAGAAGATAAGAAGGTGTGAGGGACTTGTGTTTCACACATTTTCCATTTCCCACAAATGGGAAAGCAGGAAGACTCCTCTGAGTTTGTCATGTGCTAAACACACCAAATGGAAAACTGAGGTCTAGTACCCCATTTGGTGAGTCATCTGGTTCTAGAAGACCTGATTCTAAGGCTAGACATAACCCTACCCCTATGAATCGCATGCAAAGTTTGATTGCAATCTGAGAGAGATGCCATTCCATCTCAATCTATATTCCTATTTTTACAGTAATAATTTATAATTTGAAATATTCTCTATAAATACATTTCTATGAAGTGTTAGGCAGCAAGACTATGACAGAGAGGCATGATTTCTTGTTTTCTTGCCTTTCTCTCAATTTAGGAACTCAAACTGCTGCTGTAAAATTAACAACGGAGACTATGATTTTTAATCTCTTAATATATGCCAGTCCTATGATGAGAACCTACCTGTAATTTATTTAGTCTATGTGGTGAATGCGCAACACGATTAAGACCACTTTTGCAGATGAACAAACAGGCACAGAGACTGTCTTGCCTTCAGCCTGACAGTCACAGGATGCAGAGGCAGTCGGTCTAGGCTCGGCTGACTCTAGAACTCTAGTCCCAGCCATTAGGGTTCACTGAATGCTAGAGAGGAGCTATAAGCCCACATTTTTCTTTCTTCTGCAAGCTTCCTGATATGACATTCTTGCCCTGAAGTGAAAGCTGGGTCAGAACAGACAGTCCGAGTGCAATGGCTGTGTGTGTGATGAGAGTGAGCATGGGCTGTTCTGCAACCCTCTCACTTGTGGGACTGGGCAGGTCTTGAGCTATGCGAGCTATGAGCCAGGAAACTTGGGCCATGCTAGGGAAACAGCACCTACCTACCCACCCCTCCTCCCCAGGGGAGCAGGGGTGCGGGTGAGGGAGATCTGTGGACTCAGGTATCTCTTTCGCCCCTCCTCAGAAGGAGCAGAGAGATACCTATCAAAGATGTCTTCTTTTTTTTCTTGTACCTGACACACAGCACCCCAATATAGAATATTTAATGAGTACTCACAATAGATTAAGTCCATTAGCTCAAATTCTCAGTTTATTTTACCTATTTTATAGATTTTCAGAAAGGTCCTAGATAGCTTGTTCAGTGTTTCACACAGAGGAAGAGTCGGAGTTTAAATTTAAAACTACATGGGGTTGCCCTGGTAACCTATCTGTTTAATTCACCGGGCATAGACCATATGCATCCCAAGGCCCCTGGTTCAAGAACTGGAGCCAGGTAAAAAAACCAAGATGAACGACTAAATATAATAAATAAATGATTCTTCCCTGTCTCTTTCTCCCTACCTGTCTACTTACCTTCATACCTGTCTACACCTTTCCTTTAAAAAAAATCAAGACTATATTGTGACCACTAGAATCTATTATTCCTGCAGCATGTATTATTTCATTATGTCCAAGATGCTGGGCAATAAGGTTTCAAGTCTTTAGGGCTCCTTTCCCTGGCACCTACCCCATGAAAAGTCTCTAGTCCTTCCTGTCCCTCTTCCTTCTCTGCCAGTGTCCTGCCTGTCAGCTTCCTTCTGGTCTGTCTGTAGGGCAGACTTTGCTCCAATCTGCTCTGCCAACCCCTTGTCCAAAGGGCCCAGGGGGGTTTCTTGTAATTGCACTATGTCCCATAGTTGCTTCACTTGATAAAACTAAGCTCTGATTAATTTGGGAGTTCATGTTTGGGGAAGAAATTTTTATACCCTGTCTCTCCAACATCATCACCTCAAATCCCGATCCTTGGAGAATGCATGATGTAGTTTGTATGAAGACTAGTTTTGCTCGAGGGTTTTCTGGTTCAAGAGCAAGGACTCCAGACTGTTACGGCTTTATCATTGACTGCTCTTAAGCCCTTCTACTAATAAGTCTCATTTTATCTCTCTGCACTAGTGGAAAATAAAAGGGACCTTCAAGGGACAAGAGAAACAGGAAAGAGATGATGACTTAGTCTGAGAAAAAAAATGTTCCCCATAAAATATTACCAATAAAACATGTAAGGCACTTAACTAGTGCCTAATACATTGTAGATACTTAGTAGGTCTAGGTCTTCTGTAGGAGGCATCAGGTAGATGGAGTATGCGAGAACCAGGGGCATGTGCACAGTTTCTTGGGACTGGCTGCTGGCAGGGCATGGCTGTCAGGAGAGTGCTTTCCTGAGTTTATCTGTAGGGACAGTTAGTGGCATGCCACAGCATTCAGGAAAGTGACCTAACTTGGATTTTTCTGTATGGACACATAATTACAAGAAATTCTCATTTGCATGGAGATGGGAGTTTATTTTTCCTAGAAGCTGCATGTCAAGACCTAGAAGAAAGAGGCATTTCTTAATAATGATTAATCAGCTGTACCTCAAAGAAGAAAGAAAAGAAAACAATTAAGGAAATGAGATGCTAAGGAAACAAGGGAAAAAACAATCTCCCTAAGGCAGACCCACCCAGCAGAACTTGACAGCATTTCCTCTTATCTACCTGCATAAAAGTGACCAACCTTTTCCAAGTAGCAAAGAGCACTTTCAGCGGACACAGGAGCAGCTGGTGAGAGGTGAGATGCATGCTGGCCTTCCGTGTTGGTTTTGATTCATCACTGTCCTCATCTTTCACTGCTGCAGAGCAGGTGATATTATCACTATGGATGGCCTATGGTACCCCAGGTGCTGGGTATTTTTTAGAGTGGGCAGTGGTTCTCCATACAGAGGATGAAATTTCTAGTGCCTTATTGCCAATTAGGAGAGTGGGAAAGGACAGAAGAAAGGGACGGGGAAGGAATATAACATTGACTATATGTTCTAGGAATTGTGCTGGGCATATCTATCTATCTATCTATCTATCTATCTATCTATCTATCTATCTATCTATCTATCTATATATATATTTAACCCTTTGCAGTATTAACCATCTTTTAAAATGATGGTGTGCCACAGCTCAGTGGGACCCGACAGGAGGGTTTTCCTGTATGGGGATTTGCTGAGATCTCGACTTGACATGACAGAGGGAAACTGTTGCAGTGGGTGGTGCAGCTCAGATGAGAGTGAAGCTGAGAGCCAGCCAGCCACCTACACATCCTGGCACTGCCCCTTGCTGGCCACATGCCTTGGGCAGGCTCTTTCACTCTTCTATGTTTCAGTTCCCTCTTTGTAAACTGGGCATAGAAACAGAGCCTATCTCACAGGGTGGTTGTGAGCATTAAATAAGGTAATTATGTAGAATGCTTGGCACGGTGCTCAGTGCTCTAGGCATGTATGATAAACGTTAGCTACTATTGTTATTTGTATTGGCCAAGGCATCCAGAATTGCCTTGCCAAGTTAAGGGAGAATCTTTCTCCTCCACAAAATATTAGAGACTCCTGGCATGGGATGAGTAGGTAATGCTTTGGAGTGTTATCTTGTCGGAAGAAAAATGATATTCTCTTCATCTGACTTGGTTTGACTTTCTAGACGCACACCATTTGCCCTTAGGAGGGCTAGATTTCTGTCAATGGGATCCACTTTTCCCTGTCAATAGGGTGCATTCTTTTTTTTTTTTTTTTTTTTTTTTTTTTTGCCAGAGAGTGAGAGATTGAAAAAATAGCTTTAGCACAGTGCCTGCTACCTGGCGAGGTCTTAATATACACTTAATATACACTTAACACTAGGAATGATGCTGAGTTAAGGAGAGAGGAGGAAAATGGTTTTCTAAATAAAATTTGCTGTTTCTTAGTTTTCTGGAGAAGAGCTTGGGAATTCCAAGGAAGATCTGGGGAGTGGTAGGGATGGGGGCGGCAGTGGTTCATGCTCTCACATGTATGTACTTTATAGTTAGAGCAATTTTACCTATAGTTAAGAGCTGGGAAGTGCTCTACAGCTCTCTCACCTGGATTTCCATGTTTCATGTCTCCTGTATCCTCTTCTGTCACATACACTACTCATACTCTAGCTCATACACAGCTGGAAGTGAGGGCACTCAGTGGACATCATAGAGGATGCTGGGCAAATGACTGATCTAGTCACATATGTTGTTTTAAGACTTATCTTTAAGACTCAGCTCTGTTTGTGAAACTCGTGATAGTCTGTGACAAATCAGAGAAAGAGACTCAATACACTGTACAACTACTTTTGTGTACTTTTCTCAACCTGTATCAGAGGACACCATCTAAAGAAGTTTAAGGAAAAGAGGCAAGGAGAAAGACAGGTAGGAATTAGAAGAGGCATCAAGTATCTCAGGGACTAACCTGCCTAGGGACTAGTTGCAAATATGTGCCTTGTACCCCCACACTTAGTGGCGGGGGGCAGAGAAAAATCTGATAATTTCTCTCTATAGGTGTAGTCTTTCTCTTCACTGTGGAGAGATTATAAGGAGATGTCATTCTCATCTTTTCTAGAGAGTTTTTAATAGACTTTAGACAAATGATTTCAAGCAGATGCACATTGGGGATTTATAAGAATAAGATGTCATCTATTTCAGGGGCAAACATAAAAAAATGTGTGCTTTTAGCTTTTCAGATAAACCATCTGATAGATTTTTCATATCTGTTGCCTAATTCCTAGGGCATATTACCAACTCTGATTTTTCTACTTAATTTATTAAAAACAATACTTTTCCACCCCCATTGACTATGTTGAATTATAAAAGAGTGCTATCCACACAAATACATTCATTGAGGCTTTCTGAAGGAGGAGATGGGAACATGGCGGAGGCAGTGGGGTGAGAAGGGCTCACATTTAATTGACTCGAGAAAATCAGAAGAGGAGACACATGCCCCCAAACTCCACAAAACTGAGATATAGAAGCTTGGTTTCTCTAAGGTTTGTCTTGTGGAGTCCAAAGTGGGAACTCAGGGGTCTCTTTCATTGTTCTTGTCAGGTCAACTGATTTCCACCCTTTCCTGCAGGACATGAAGGCACAGTGTGTTTGCCTCGGGCTCCTGGGTGCAATGTTCTTCCTGTGTTCAGTGCATGCCAGAGGTCTCAGGAGATGTCTGATTTCCATGAATATGCATCATATAGAAGAGAGTTTTCAAGAAATCAAAAGAGTTGTTGTGAGTATGGGGTTAGTGTGGAGGTGTTGGCAAGGGAACATGTATCTCACCTTACATCTTAACCTGAAGAGTAAGTTTCTTCTCATTATCTTCTGTGTCCCAGGAGAACATGGAGTACTCAATACTTGTTCTTATATTTCTTCCCATAGCAAGCTAAGGATACCTTCCAGAATGTCACCATCTTGTCCACATCAGAAACTTTGCACAATATTAAGGTACTGGCCTGCATTTGATCTTTTCTGTATTGTTATTTTTTACAGAAAAGTGACCATGAGCTGAGAAAGAAATATCCACACTGTCTTCTTCTTTTACCTAATGCTCCAATATTCTCATTTTTCAACTGATGTGTTAGGGAACTCTCATGTTTTGGGAACTTAGAAACCCCTGGGAGGGATTAAAGAAGGGCTACACAGTGATTGAGGGGGTATTGCTACACACTAATATGGAATAGAATGAGACTTGTGGTTTCGTGGGGAAGCTGAGAAAAACAGTGGTGAGTTAAAAACTGAGTAAACTGTGGGTTAGTGGATAAAATGAAGAAAGGGACTTGGGACGGTGGGGTGTAAGGTCTATGAATGTGTATCAGGGGATCATGAGACAACCAGGTTTATGGTGTGAGGACATGAAAATGACTGAAAGAGGACAAAGTGGGAAAATGGAGTTATTTTACTAAGAATCTTGAAAACAAGGCTGATCTTGGGACTTAGACTAGAGGCAATCGGGAGTCACATTAGGTTTTTAATCCAGAGGCTGTATAACCACAAAACCTTTTAGAAAGCCAGTCTAGAAAGAATATATGTTCTTTACAATGCACGCTTAGAGCTAGAAAAGCCAACAAGATCAGTCCACTTGTCCAGACAGAGGGGATGAGAACAATTGTGTTACAAAATATTTGGTTGGAATGGTGATAATTCACTTTACATAACGGACCACTGAGAAGTACCTTTAAAAGTGAGTGCCACCAGTCCTTGTAAGAATTCTAGAAAGATCCAGTTGTTAAAGGAATTCATGTGTCAGAGTGCAAAGTATATCTTCAATTAGTTACTTTTTCTTTGGGCTTCTCTACACAAGATAATTCTTCTGGGTAGACTTATTTGTGCCTGATTTACTTGTGCTAAATACTAAATACTATTCCAGACAGCTTTCTAAGATATTCATGGCATATAATAATATGACATCTGAAAAGCTCATCCTTTCCTAAACCATCATTTTCAAGTGAGCAAATTGAGGAAGAATGCCTAGTTAGGGTACAGTCAGAAATATATCCCATGTTTCCAGATCACCTGAGTTTGCAGATACTCTTCTGAAGGTCTAGAAATAGCTGAGAGAGCTTAAGAAAAGGGGTCAATGAAGATTCAGGTCTTTATCATATTTCATTTCTCCTTAATAAGCAAAGGTGTGTAACTTTTTGCCTCTTTGGTTAATGGAAATGCAGAAGTGGAGGAAGAGAAGGGTTTTGAGTTACAAGTTGTTTGCCAACTAGGAAAAGTTGTAGGGCCAATATTAATGAGGATGGATGCCCTTCCCTCTGCAGACCTCTCCCTACTCAGACTGAACTATAAATCTATAGTGTAACTCTGACTTTCAGGAAGGGATGCAAACTGCTAGAAGGAAACTCAGCTTGCCCAGCCACTCTGAGCGGTGCCGTGGAATTCAGGAATGAACTCTCGGAGAGATCTGTATTCTACTAGCCTTTGACAAACCAGATGTGCCCTACAGCTATCAGTCTCCAGTCTTGCAAATCTCAGCTGCATCCCAATAATCCCTGAAGTGTAAATAGGACAGACTAGAGGAGAGCAAGCAGGATGGCCAGGATAAACTCAATGTCATTATAGTGTCATTACATGCCCAGCACATGCCTGCCATATAATAGTAATTAAATAAATGCATATTGATGAATAGGAGACTCTAAAAAGAGACAGGCCAGCACAATGTAAGGAAGTACTTTTCAAGAAAGTTGCTCAGACATAGGTCCTTTCAGAATGGAGATGCCTGATTCCTGGAGGAATTTAAGCAGAAGTGAGTGATGACATAATGTCATCCCGATGCCACAAAGGGAATTCTAGTCTATGAATGGGCTCGGTCTGTTTATAGCTTATCTCCTGGTCATAAAAAAAGAGGTGGTGAACTGCAACCTATCCTCATGGCCTTCATTATAAGCAGCTTTGATGTGGTAGAATGGGATGGACACTCTGAGACCATTATGAATTTTTTAAACTTTATTTTTTATTATTACTGTAGGATATTGCATTTTGACAATGACTTGTTTTGAGGTATACATAGTGGTATTTTTACATTTACAAATAGCATAGTAGATTTACTAATATTCCTCCCCCCTTTTTTTCCCTCTCTTCGTTTATAGTTAATTCCCTTTGTCTCATTTCCCCCACCCCTCCCCTGTCTCTTTGGTACCCCCGATTTGCCTTTTTGTCTCTCATATCTAAGAGTCCATAATTCTTTGGAGTAGTGTTCTCTCTCTCTCTCTCTCTCTCTCTCTCTCTCTCTCTCTCTCTCTCTCTCTCCTCTCTCTCTTTCTCTCTCTCTCCCCTCCTTATTTTTAGTGTTGTTTAATTTATGACATTTATTTGTTGTCTCTTTACACATCATATGAGTATTATCATAGGATGTCTGTCCTCCTTCTGACTTATCTTGCTAAACATAATTCTCTCCAAGTTCATCTATGTTGTTGCAAATGGCAGAATATCTCTTTCTGATGGTTGCATAGTATTCCATAGTGTAATGGTACAGGCAGAAATGAAGATGAGTAGGTAGGCAGGCAGGAAGGCAGGAAGAGAGAGAGGAAGACATACTTAATTTCATTTTATTTAGTTATTCATTTTGGTTGCTTCCCCTGCTTCTGGGTCTTGAAACTGAGTTCTTGGGATATATGTGGAATATATCCGGTGGCTTTATTTGCTGGGCCACCAGAGTGCACCCCATTATGAATTAAAAAGTAATAGTTTTAGTTATCTTGCTTCTTTTGCCCTTACTCAGGTTACTTGCTGCTTTGGTCTCTAAAATAACAAGAGAAGGCCTTGGGCTTTTCTAACTTTTGTTTATAGCCTTTAGATGTGTGCTGCGTTACGAAGAATCTCCTGGCATTTTATGTGGACAGGGTGTTCAAGGATCACCAGGAGCTGAACTCCCAACTCTTGAGAAAAATCAGCAGTATTGCCAACTCTTTCCTCTACATGCAGAAGACTCTACAAAAATGTGTGAGTCACCACATCAGGATTCCAAGCATCTGTTTTTGGCTGCCCCAGGGAGAGTCCAGGACATGTTGGCCCCAGTCAGATTTCTGAACTTGTTCCTGGAGTCAAAGGAAATTCCCTGCCAGGAAAACTGGAGAACCTCCACCAGTGGCCACTCCTTTCCCAGGACTTCCTCCATGATGACACCTCATCAAACCTGGGTTTCATCATGGGTAACCCTTCTGGAGTGACCACTTATCTCAAAGTCTCTCTGAGTGATCCTGGGCCTGGTCTACTGGGGGACATGCCAAGGATTCCAGGCTTATCATAAATACCTCCCAGGTTTCTTTTTGTTTCTGGCCCTTTGGGATTTCCATGCCAGTGCATTTCTAGATTGTTCCCTGGTATAGTCTATCCCTAAGGGTTTATAAATTCATTGTGATCTCTTGAAAACAAACCTTATAAATAAAAGCAAACCAAAACAAACCCACAGAAACTTAGAGTAAGAGAAATACTGGGGCCTAGTCCCACCCTGCAGATGATTTCCTTTGTGCCTTGGTGTGAGCTACCTCACCTTTCTCTGTCTTGGATTCTCAGTTTCTCAGAAGGATTTGTGACCTCTGTCTCACTTACAATTAGATAATAAAACCAAAACAGATTCATTTAACCAATTATTTAATCAAATAACCCAACAAAATACTTATTGAGTAGCTACATTGTGGGGCATTGTGTCACAGTGGGTGACAAGGCAGATTTGGCACCTATTCGCCAGGCCCTTTCACTCTGATGGGTTTTAAACTCAGAAAAAATTGAAGCTCTGGTTAAAATGCAGGGTGACTCTATAAACAGACATTGTTCCCCATTGTAGCTCCAGATGAGTTTACTCATCTGACTCTCACCCTGGAGGAAGAAATATCAGTCCTCATTCGGGGTGGGGTGCTAAGTGTGGGCTGGAGTGGAAAGACACTCTGATGTAGGCTGATGGTATTTCCTTGAGACACAAATACTACAGGCTTTTGGACTCCCTCAACAGACTGGGGCTGGGACAGCTCAACTGCCCCTTTTGACTAGTGTTACAGATGGCCCTGGTTTATTAAACATGGGACAAAGTTGACAGCTGGGAAATAGGAAAACAAATGGTACTGTCCTGTTTAAAAGAGTCCGTATGGTCAGCCTACTCTGATGTGTGCTGCCTGTGTTTTCTCACCCCAGGGGCAGGGGCTGTGCCACTGCAGGCAGGAGGCCATCAATGCAACCAGAATCATCCATGACAACTACAATCAGGTATGGGCAGAGAAGTCGAGGGTGGGAAATAGGAACATGACTGACAGTGTGCCAAACCTTCAGCCTCTTTCAACTTAAATTCATTTATTGAATCAACAAGCATTCTTGCAGGCTACCCCAATTCTGTGTGTCTGCAAAGACTGTTTGTCTTACTTCATTTACTGATTTCTTGAGCTCCCATTTCCCATCATTTTTCCACCATTTTCTTATACCCTCACATGTCAGGCCTAATCCGTGTTAAACTTTGAGGGAAAGCACACGTATGTATTTTTTTTAAGATGGGAACAAAGATCCCTAGAGAATTATAAGCTATTATGCATAAAACATGTCACCTGTGAGATGTCATTGTGGCCATGACTGTCATCTCATACACGTGGAAGCAGTGTTTCTCATGTGCATAATTTAGAAATCTTGTTAAATGCAGATTCTGGCTCAGTAGGTCTGCATTAAGCCCTGAGAGTCTGCATTTCCACCACACTCTCAAATGATGCCAATGTTTTTGAATAGCATGGAGGTGAGGAGTCTGCTCAGAGCTCTGCTTCTTTGTAGGGACACTCTAGCATAATATAACGTTGGTTAAGAGTCAAATCATTCTTCCCATAAGCACACTATAAATTAATACATTTATTCCTTGCAACCATGAACCATTATCTGCATTTGATAAATTAGGAAATGGAGGCACAAAGAGATTAAATAATTAAGCTCATATTGAAACTAAGTGGAAGTAGAGCAGATCCCGGGCCATCTGGCTCCACAGGACATGCTCTTTTGATTTTACCATCTCCTAGTCTGCTGAGGGAAAGATGGGATAAGTCAGATTATGATTCTACTTCCAGCTCTTCAAACAACGGACTGTGTGATGTTGAATGGAACACTAGGGGTGTTGGTGCTGCAATATGTCAAAAGTGGGCAACATAACCCTCTTCCCACTGCATAGCACCACTGGGATTGAATCTTCTGGAATGGGGCTTTTTGTTTTTTTTTTTCCTGTGAAAAACAGGGGTGGGGGGAGGACAATGAATGAAGAAGTTTTAATTTTATTTACAAATTGCTGACATTGGGTTGCCTGTTAGGAAAATAATTTTCAGTCTATATACTATGCAAATATGTTGATAAATAAAAAGAAAACATAGAGACCAGAACATGGAGAAGGTGATTTGAAAGCTATTACACAGTCAAGAAAGGCAGGTTCTTATGATAATTTTATTGGTTTCAGCTGGAGGTCCGATCTGCTGCCATTAAGTCTCTGGGAGAACTTGATGTCTTTCTAGCCTGGATTGACAAGAATCATCAAGAAAGAGTCACTGCCTGACAACAAGGAGCCTATCTGGGAGCCGGCCAACTTTAATGAGGCAGGAGATGGGGCAGACCAATTTTTATGCAAATCAGAGTTATGCTTGTTTATCTTTTAAGAAATCTCTGATGAGGTGGAATTTTCTCCTCTGGGACTGAGGCTTTGCAGGAAAAAAAAAAAATCTACGTTTGAGCAGATCTTATGCTGCAGCAGGAAGTCCCACTGACTGGTCCCGAGCTGATTTCACCTAAAAGTAGCCAAATAGTCTACTGCGTATTTATGATGACTTATATCTGCAGAATGGTTCCTTAAGATGTCCTGAGGGAAAGTGTTGGCTTCCTCCTAATTTACTGTGAAGTTGTTTAGCCCATGTCTGTGACATGAGTTGAGCAATTCCCTATAGTGCATATTGTACTGACTCGTCTTTCCGAATAAAGTTTGTTTTACCAACTAGTGAAGGAATCATAAATGAAGACTAGTAGAAATAAAAGGGGGCTTAAAAACATAAATAGATGGGGAAACTAAGCGGGATAAGAATCTGCAGAGTGCCCAAGAAGTTAGTGCAGAAAAGGGTTCCAAACTTGGTCTCCATCCAACACTCTGACCTCCACATAATAATCAAGAAGATGGAAGTAGGGCATCTAACACTGACTCCTTCTGGATAGCTCTCTATTTCTGATCTCTCTTTTTCTGTGTCTCTGTTTTTTCTCTCTGTCTCTCTGACTTTTTCTGTCTTTATCTCTGTGGGCAACCTGGTTTACAAGTCAGAATGAATAAATGTCAGTAACAACGCATATATGTCGAACTTTCATTATGCATAGGCACTGTGGTGAAAATTTTGTTTATGACTTCTTTTACTCCTCACAGTAATTCTCCCAGGCAAAGGTTATTGGTCACCCCAGTTATACAGATGAAGAAGCCTGGAGCTTAGTGAGGTTCAAAAGCACATGAGTCATGCAGCTCATTGTGGAACTGGGATTCAAACTCAGGGTGTCCTCCTACAAAGCCTGTC
Organism: Solenodon paradoxus; assembly: GCA_004363575.1. Lineage (NCBI taxonomy): Eukaryota > Metazoa > Chordata > Mammalia > Eulipotyphla > Solenodontidae > Solenodon > Solenodon paradoxus. The sequence continues at coordinate 71,315 of RJWH01001615.1, read as the reverse complement.
CCTCAATCATGATGGAATATGATCTACATGTGTTGGACGCATACCTTGAAGAGCTTTACTGGTAGAACACCCAACCCATCTCTATATCTCAGAGCAAATTTCTGACAGCCACACACACTCAGCAAGCTGTCTTTTAGAACTGTAGACTTGCCCAGAAGTTTAACCAAATGGTTAAGAGGACAGACTTTTTTTGTGAAACCATATCCTGTCACCTGTGTGACCTAGGGCAATTTACTTAATTAGTGTCTCATTTTCCTTATCCATATAAAAGGGGACATCTACCTGGTGGAATTACTATGAGAATTCAAGATTCTATTTATAGTAGAAGTTCATAGTTGTATAGCTGGTGCTGATTAAAACTCTTGGTTGTTACTATTTATTTTCTTTTAAAAAACATTTTTAGTATTTCTTTTAATTTGTACAAAAATTTACTGCAATAAAATACTAAAACATGGTTGTTAACTTCTAATTCTCAACTTTTCTATCTTATTTCCCATAAAACACTGTTGTTTGGGGAAAGCCTTACTCTTACATTTTTTTTTTCCTGTTCTCACACAGGTTGTTTTCCAAATTATATTTTCAGCAGCATTTCTGCTATTTGAGATTTTCAAAATCCCCCGAAGGAGAATCTGTATTTCAAATGCATTAACTGCGCACTCGAGGCACTTTCACGTATTCTCCAGTTGGACATTATTAATCTGAAATTATATTTAGTGCATAATGACATACTAAAAAGACAAATAAGAGAAGAATCTAATATAAATGAATTCCAGGCATTGAAACACTCAATTTAAAATATGCCTGTGAATTGACATCAATATTTCACGCATATTTTCAAAGATGAAATATGTAAAGTATCCCCAGAGATTATAAACAACAGATGAACATTTTCATTTGCTTTTGATGACAGGGAAGCTAACTTTTGAATTTCAGTTAAGGAAAATGTTGTCCCCTACTGCCCAATTCCATTCTTCTAATTAGTAGATCTATATTGCAAAGTAAATACTAAACTCGTGTTAAATTTTTAATTAAATAAATAGGAATTTTGTGAAAATTTATTTTCTCTTACATGTTTTTTAAACTAGCAAGTGAGATAAAGTGAAGGGCACTGACCAGGCCAAATATGACTTACTCTAGGTCTGTATCTCTGGAAACCTCTCAGCTGAGTCCCTTGAAAGAAATGAGGGAGGGAGAGAGGGGAGGCGGGAGGGAGGGAAAGAGGGGCAGAGGGAGGGAGGGAAGAAAGAAAGACGGGAAATACATTGGTAACTCCCTCTTGGAGGAAGTCTATAGTTTTGTCCTCTGGCTTTAGGTATCCCACTAGCTTCCTTTATTCTTCCACTTGGATCCACTAACCCTTGTTTTGTGTCTGTAGTTTCTAGCCCATAGGAAAGAATTAGTTTCCTCCTCTTTCTGGTCTCCCTGGTTTTTGTTTCAATTTTGTCCCTGACTGTTGTTTCATGATCCTTAACTCCACAACCTGAAGTCAGCGCTACCCAAGCCTCTCTGGAGCCAGCCATCTCTGTGGGCCCTGCTTACCTGGGAATGAGGCAGTACCTGTGGAGTAGTATCTGCTCTGACAAGAGCAGGAGCAATACCTCCCTTACTGTGCAGGAGGTCTCAGTTTTTTCAAGATCAAAAGTGTGAATGGAGAGAAAGAACTTGAAGGTACTGACTTCGCTGCTTCTCCCTCACCTTTTCAACACTTTCAAAACGTCCTTCACACTTAGCCCAAGAATAGTACAAGCAAGTCTAGATGAGCTATCCCTTGAAATAGAACGTAGGCAATGTCTCTCTGTAGCAATTCCTGGATATAACCTGGCTATAACCTGGCTATAAATAAGTCTAATGTGAGAGCTGTTGGAAACCAGGGAGCTCAGGCTTTCTTCAGAGAACCAGTGCTTGAAAAAGTGCTTTGATTTTAGTTTAAACATGAGTCAGTAAGAAAGTCTATTGAGTTCCCATGAAATGTACAAAATTAATCCAGATTCTCAGCAGGTTACCAAAGGCAAACAGTCATTGATTCTTAGGAATGGAAAGTCTCAGAGCGCAACTTCCTCAGCTTGATGCTCACAGGTGATATCTTTTTGAGCCTTGTCAGCCATAAGCCCGCCTACGGTACCCTAATCCACACCACAGGGGCCCCCCTCCCTCACAGGTGAAAGTCCCTTTGCTTTCAGGAATTTTGTTCCAGCTTTGCCCTCTGTAAGGAGCAAGGGCCTTTCTGCCTCTGCCATAGTCTTTCCATCTCCAAATCTCACAAAATAACTAATTTTTCAAATTCTTATTCAAACTGGACTTTCTTTAATAAGTCTTCCCAGATAACTTCTTTTTCTCTCAGAAGTAATCTAACAGTCCCTCATCTCCCCAATGCTTATGATAAACACAGACTCTGACTTGTTTTAGAAAAGTCCTAATAATAGTCCCTCCCATAATTCCCATAAATAGCCTTATTGGTCTCAGACCACTGTCACAGTTGGAAAGACATGACTTTCATGCCCATAGGTCTTTGTGCCTACGGTTATTCAGGGCTTTTAATCTTCTCAGTACCATGACCACTTTGGTATACTAGCAAAACTTGTGGGCCCTACTTAGAATAATGCTTCTAAATGCATAAAATAAAATTCATAAGATTACAAAAGAAATGAATTATATTAAAATACAGCTATTGCAGTATGGAAATGACAACATAATTTATGATAAATGTGTTTTTTATTAATGCATTAATTAACAAGATCTAGCAGTAGGCCTACAAACTCCTGACACATCTAGGGAGTGATAAATATAAACAATACTTTGAGATGTTTGAAACAAGAGTAATGTGATAGAAAGTATCTGTGACAAAGTTACTCCTAATGCAACTGTGCTTTGTATACTCATATTAGAAAAAATTTGCTGATTATAATGACAGGTTAGTGAAAAGAAATTTTTTCCCATCCATCTTCTCTCAAGTTAAGAACTGTTACATGAGGATCTATTTCCCCTAAGAAGGCTCTGATGTCTCCTAAGGGGTTTTCAGAGACCAAGTCTTTCTCACTTTGGTACCCTGAGGTCATTTAGCTCAATGCCAGCATCTGAAGGAGTCGCCATGCTTGTTTGTGGAATTAAAAGGAAAAGAATTGTGCATATTCCACCTCTCCTAGGTGAGGGAACTATTAATTTAAGGCCATTTGGGGATTTCGCTCCCTGATGCTATGTTCAGGAGGGATTTTCCAGGTAGGAGGCAGGAGGAGTTAGTCAATGTTGGGGATCCAGCTATGTCAGAGGAACTCTCAGGAGAAAGAATGGCAGCAAGTCAAGAGAGCTAAACAGAGCACGATGGAAAAATGCAGGAAAGGGAAATGATGTCATTCATTCTGTCAGTTTTGAGGACAGTGAACTGAAAAAGTTCTTTTCTGATACAGTCAACTGCTCCGCCCAGCCCCACTCCTCAGGGAGGTAGCAGGATAGGCAGTAGGGGCTGGAGGCAGGCAGAGATCTCAGCTCTATGGGTCTAGGACTGGACAAGACCTCTACCTGCCCAGCCAGAGAGCAGAAATTCTTCCTCCAACAGAACCTGAAATGCCTCTGTGTTTCCGTGTAAAGTGATGCAACTGGGCAGGAAGCCCAGATGCCAGCAACTGCGACGATGTCCTAGACAGGGAAAACCCTGAACTGCAAACTCAGGCCTTGCTGTGGGCAAAAAGGAGTGATTGGATTTTTTTCTTCGTTTGTAGAAAATTGTTTCCTGTCCCCAAATGTCTTGGCTAGGAAATTTATTTCATAAAAAGGAATTATTATTCTCTGTCCTCTGCCAGTTTGTCTTCACAATTACACTGGCACTGATTCCTGACCCTCGGTTTTGAATGCCTGCTTCCTAAAGTGAGTTTGATGTGCTCATGAAGTGTACCTCCAGCCCATTTCTCCATCACAGCTCCATTACTCCCAGCCATTCCATATGAATACTAACAATGTGTCAAGCACTGTGCTCCCCTTAAAGGTCTCATGATTAGTGCATACTATTACCATGTCTCTCTCACTGTAAGACCCTTCATGCTCTCTATTGCTTCAGAGATAAAATAAAGATTTGAAAGGGACATAAGACATCATTTAACTTATTGAGCCACAATTTACAGTTAAAGAAATTGAGACTCAGAGAAGGGAAGCTATTTCTCCAAGACATAACTAAGGCTAACACTAGAATATAGATTTCAAATTCAAATTCCTTGGTCCTTATTCCTTGATCTTCTTGGTCTTTGATAATGCAGTCATATTTTCAACTTGACTTCACAATGCTTCTTTTCATGAAATCCAGCTCCAGTCAAGTTTATCCACACACCAGTCAATTACTCTCTGAAATTTTCTCTCCAAGTTCATCCCTGTCCTGAATGTTCTTTGTCAAACTCCACTCCTCCTCCATAACTCTCTGGCATTTACATTTTTCCCATCCTTCAAGTTTCATTTCAAACTTTCCTGTTTATGAGCACTGCCTCTGCTGCTTCTCAGCACTTTCTGATCATTCAGTAGCACCAACTTTCTTTGTGGTTCTGCAATCACAACCCTTGTTCTCTGATGACGTTACAAGCGACCAGGAGTCAGACACTTGACGGGAGGCATCACCAATCTGTGCAGCATTCAGCACAGCATCTGGCACATAGTAGGTATTTAGTAAACGTTTTTGAAAAAAAAAAAAAAAAGCCTTTTAAATTCTATTCGGTCAAACACAAGGGATCATTAAAAACAAAACAAAACACCTGTTATGCTTAAAGGCTTACATATGAAAATTTTCTACCAACTCACTGAGCCAGATAGGTAGTTTTTATCTTGAATTTTGTTGACTAATCAGTGAATATCCAAAGTGGGGTTAGTTGGCATCAGTCTTCTGTCAGCCAAGTTTATCTTGAAAGCTGGTGGCTAGAAAGCATTAAAAAGCATTGGGCCTCCTGGCTTTTAGGCTTATTTGATTTACAGTGTCAACAGCCTCACATTCTTTCCATCTAAGTTTCATTTCTTCTGCCAGAATTACATGGAGGTCTCATTTTAAACGGAAGTTACTAAAATTTCAAATAGAAAGAAACAACAAAAAAGAGAAATTACTTACTATAGAAGAGTAGCTCATAATAAGTTAAGAATGTCATTTAGTGCAATTTAGTAGTTAGGTAAACTTGGGCTAAACTTAAATTTTTTCACCAGAAAAATTGGGTTATAAGACCTGCCTCATAGAGATAATTTATTCAGCACATGTATTAAGAGCTAACTACCAAATAGGCTCCCATTTCAGGTATTTGTAATGTTAAGGGTGGATGAGACATACAACATTTTTGTCCTCAAGAAGCTTATGTGGTGTGCCCTGGTGGAGTAGTGGTTAAGTTTGTCAACTCCAAAGGAACACAGGTCACATATCCCTGGTTTTCAGGCCCGTGTCCCAGGGAAAAAACAAGTGTGAACAAATAAAATAAAAATAAATAAAATGCTTCCTTCCTGCCTGCTTGACTACTCACCTTCATTCCTGCTTACACCTATCCTTAAAAAAAAACAAAAAACTTAAATGTTTAGTAGGATTTTATAAGAATGTGTATAATATATATTCATTAGTGTATATTATGTAATGATAATTATAGATTACTTGTATTATGTGTATATGTATGTATGTATGTTTGCATAATGATTGGAATGCATATGTATATATGTATGTGCAGTTATATGTATATATAACGTAATACACACATATATGTTTAATACATGCAAAGTGTATGGTTTCAGGTCAGTACTATAGTACCTACATATGAAAGGTACTTGCAATATATCATCATCATAATACTAATATCAGATCAGATTATACCTACATAGATGGATATTACATGTAATTTAACCTGGCAATATTTTTGCTATCCTTGATTCTTTCTCTTCCTAACCTACATGTTTATCAATCTTCATTTTTTAAAAATTTACTCATACTGTCAAGTCCACCCACTTCTCTCTCTCTCTCTTAGTTCAGGCCACATTTAAAGGTCTCTCTGAGCATATACCTATAGAATACAAAAGTGCTAATCAGAAAAAAATGTATGTATCCCTAAATGTTCATAGCAGTACAATTCACAATAGCCAAGACATAGAAACAACATAAATTCTTATCAACAGATGATTGGATAAAGAAGCTATGGAATGGAATTCCAGCTGCTCAATGGAATTCTATGTCGCTGTTAATAAAGATGTTATGTGCCCTTCGTAGCATCCCGAATGGAATTAAAAGTGGTCAAGCTAAGAGAAATAAACCAGAAATGAAAAGAAATGCAGGTTGGTTTCATTCATGTCAGGAATTAAAAAGATATAAAACAAACAAACAGTGTGCACCCTAGTGGCCCGGCAATCTAGTACACCTGGGAGCAGTCCCACATACAACTCAAGGTCCTGGGTTCAAGACCAGGGGGAACAGTCAATGTGAACAACTAAATGAAAAATAAATAAAGATGTTCCTTGATCTCTCTCTTCCTGCCTGCCTGCCTACTCACTTTCATTCCTGCCTGTATCTTTCTTTAAAAAACAAACAAAAACCCCCCAGATGAACAGAAAAAACTCAAAATTCACAGGATACAAGGAGACGGGGGGAGGGAAGGAAGGAGGGAAAAGGTGGCGGTAAAGGGCATTAGAACTCTGGTGGTGGGTGTGGTGTGACATACACGCAGGCTGAGGTATGAATTAAATATCCTAAAATGCGTACAGCAATGTAAACAGCAGGATAAAACTATAATTAAAAATATCTCTCTGAGACCCATTTCCCCATCTCTAGTCTCAGCTGCTTTAAGCAATTTTCTAGTGCACCTAATGGATCTTCATAGCTCTGCTTTTCAATGAAATCCAATCTCCTTAGCAGGATCCGTATTAATTCTGAACTCAAAGCAATTTGTCTTTTCCTCTCATCTCCCCATCCTCAGAAATTATCTCACTCTAATATTAGGCACTTGGGTAATTATGGTTGATTTGTATGTCTCCGTTTTTAGAGATCCTGTGACATTTTTGAAATCCTGTGACTTTAGGATATAATATAAAGAGAAATACGTTATAACATAAAGAAGAAACAATTTCAAATTAACGTGTTCATCAGATATTAACTAAGACTAACCAGGAGTCATTGAATGTTGGAAACATAAAGATAACCACCAAGATGAATGAGTAGCTCTTTAGGCTAGTAGGAGATAAACCTATGTAACCCAAAACTGCTATTATGTTTAGTACAAAAGAGATATATACAAAGTAAAGCAGAGTCCAAAGATGGGAAGGATCAATTTTACTTTGGGAAAGAAAGGTGAAAAGAGAGGTTACAGTGAGGCAGGGAAGTTTTATACAGGGGAGTGAGGTGAATTGGTGTCTATATGGAATAGAATTTATCAACTGATTTTTAAAAGGAATACTTTTTTATATAGGAAAAGGAGACACTGAGTTAACTGTTAAAGTAAATTTGGAATTGCATGTGAATAATTAAGTTTAATCATTGCAGGTAACTTAAAACAAAGCAATTGGATTCAGAATAGCCTATGGAAAAATTGACTGGTATGGATGTGTGTGTGTGTGTGTGTGTGTATAATTAAATAAGAACAAATAAATATAAATACTTCTTTTTCTCCTTCCTTCCTTCCTTCCTTCCGTGCTTCCTCCTTCCTCCTCCCTCCCTTGCTCCTTCCCTTCTTTCCAAAAAAAAAGAACTGGAAAAAATATTATGCATTTATCTATTCTATTTCTCTCACTTTATAGATTCATAAACTGAAATCCAGAAAGATGAAGTGATGTCTCAAAGTCAACCTGTAAACTATGGAATCCCTGGACTTTTAATATAGAACTTTGGATTCTTACATATAGATTAGGAAAAAGTTGAAATGGAATATATTATAATCTCTACCATCTTGATAGTTTACAAAGCATTTTTTTATAGTGCATCTCAGGTGCTTTGATTTAACCTTGTTTAGAAGTGTGCACTTATCTGATGGATTAATACTTGTCTGAGAAAATCGTCCAGTGTCATCAGGGAGAAAAGGCTATGGCCCATGAAACAGAAACTGACTTTAGGTCTCTCAAGCAAAGAAAAACCTGCTCTTGGAGGTTAGAGGCAAGAGGGATTGATGTAGCCTTGAGTAGTTCAGGAATAAACATATTTTGGTTTCATTTGTTAATGATGAATGGAGGGAAAGAGAGGTGACCATTATTTGAAAAAAATGGTAGTAATAACAAAAGTAAAGGAGAAATAGGAACAAGCGAACCAGCAGTGTCTGGGCTTGAAGAGAAACCTGGTTATGGAGAACTGGGTGTAAAAGGGATGCCAGCACCTGGACTTCTCTTCCAATTTTGTACTTCAGTGATCATTTCTGTCTTGCTACCTTGTACTGTCTTTCTGGAAGGGAGCCAGAAGGAGGCACATCTTCTGTCGATGGTTATAACCAATAATCTCTCTAGTCTTAGAGGAGGAAGGTATTGAGGTAATCCAACCTGCAATAACTGCTTTAGGCAGAGAGGAACTGCGATGGCACAGAGAAATTCCAAGGGAATTTCAGTCCTCACTGAGGGTGCTCACTTCCTTCATATGACACATGTATATATAGGTAATTGGAAGCCTCTAACTTGAGACAGACTCCTAGAAGACCAGAAGCAGCAGCCTTTTCTCAGCTCAGGTAAGAGACCATTTCCTCTCTCTACACTATTCGTAATACTATGGATCAGTGATCCTTTACTCAGGAATGCTCAGGGACATATCAAAAGGAGGCCTTTCCATTAGGCCCAAACCTCTGAGAGACAAGGAATTGTTATATTTATCCTTGTTCTATAGTACCGAGCATGAGCACAATATTCATGACAGTGAGTGCTCAATACTGCTGATTAAATTACTGAATTTAATATATGTTTACTATGCACACTATGTTCAAGGCAACTAACATCATTTTCTATTTAAAATGAATTGATCACTCACTATGTACTAGTGTTATAAGTCATGCATCATTTTATTTAAATGTCAAAACAAGTTTCTGGGGTCTGTTAAATTATAATTTTGGGGCTAAGTTTATTAAATATTAAATATTTTATTTATGCACAAAACAGAAAGTATTATTGTTATTATTTTTTCAAAGGAAAGGCGCAGGCAGGAATGAAGGTGAGCAGGCAGGCAGGAAGAGAGGGGAGGAAGAAAATTTTACCTAATTGTTCATCTTGGCTGTGTGCCTCTTTCCCCCACCCCTGCCCTGGTCTTGAACCTGGGTCCTTGAGCCCTGGGACTACATTTGGTAGCCTTATCCAGTAGGTCCTCGGGTTGTGCCCAAACACAATATATTATAATTTTACTTTTTTGGTTTTAGGGGAAAAAAACTCCTTGATATTTTGATCATATATTTTATTTTCCTGGTTTTAAGGAAGAAAACATTATTAATATTTTGATCATATGCTTCTGGGAAAATATTAAACACTAAGGATACATTAAAAACAGAGACAAATATAAATACATGAGTACTCTTTCCTCTTTTATCTTGGGTTCTAATATGGCTCAGCACGGCACTGTTAAATTCTGTCTCTATCTAAAATACTGATATTTTGTCCATCATGGATTTTTTCATTAATTTGGGTAGTGTATTAAAATACTATTTATTTTGATTATTGAGATTTTCAGTGCTCTCTCAAATTTTGTACCCAACATGAGTACTCACCTTACTCTAATCCTAGCTCCTTATCCTTTATCTTAAATCTCTGTAGACACTATAAAATGCTCTCAGATGGGGCAGCCTCATCCCAAGAAGGAGTGCATTCCCTCCCTGTCTTTCTTCTCTTTTGTGCAGGGCATCTCTTACTTTGCCTGATCTTTGGCTCAGGTTACAGAGCCAGGAAAGCTGCTTGACTAATCTTCCTCAAGAGGGCGCCAATTGAGCCTTGCCTCCTCAGGAGGGAGGAGAAGTATTCCCTGGAACTGGGCTGATTGCCCATCAGATTTTACCTTTCCCTGTCAGTAGATTTGTTATGAAATCACTGACTTTCTAGTTGCCTTTGAGGCTGATTAACTCTATCACCCCCAAATAGCTAATCTGATCTCATACAAATACTGCACCAACCTAAGTTTCTTTTCTCAGAGGTGGCCTTTTAAACAATTTTCCCCACGTTTTTAGTGGCTCAGCAGCAACTTATATGAGGCTGTTTACCCTCACTTCCCCTGAGGGTTTAAGGGAACCAGAAGGATAAACTCCATAGGCGTTCTGGAAGGGAAGACTATGTATGTCAATTTGCCAAACAAGTTTTGACATTTTCCCTGAAATGTCATCCTCTGTCTACTCACTGAAAATGCCTGTTGCTCCAGGCCTTACCTGACAGGCAATGACGATGAGCTGGGATCGGGACGGAATAAAAGAGCTGGGACCTGTAGAACCAATTCAGACTCTGAACAAGCAGCCCAAGGCCTCTCCTCGAGGTGGCCCAACAGATTTTCTTAGTAAGTTAGATGAATGGGGCAGGCAATATAAGCCAGATAAAGCTATTAAGCTGCATACAGTGGAACCCAGGGAGGAATGTCTCTGGTAACTGGATTGACTTCTTAGGCATGAGTTGGGAAAATCAGTAAGTCATGCTATTTCCTTTAAATTTCCATGGTCTTTAGATTGCAGCACAAGATGAAAGACTTTTGTCTTCCCCTCTGCGTTCTCTCTGCTGTATTTCATCTCTTTTGGACACCTTCTGCTGGGCTGAAGACAATCTATTTGGGAAGCTGTGTGATCACTACAAACATCCAGGAAATGCAAAATGAATTTTCTGAGATCCGGAACAGTGTGGTATGTGAGGGAGGCATGCCCCAGTCCCCACACCCTGCTCCCCCAATAGCTGCCTCTTCCCTTCCCTTCTCTTCTTGTCTTTCTCTGTGCCCCAGCAGACTGGCAGTGTGATCTAAAAAGAGGCAGACTGGGGACTCCTTAACAGGAGTGTGCATCCCCAAGACTTAGCTGTAGTTCACAATGTAAAATGTTTTGGAGAGGAACACTGCCTACTGGGCTGTATCAAGGAGGGGGAGAGAAGTTTTGATGTCTAAGACCCTGGCAACCATTGCTGACCTGCTCTTACTTGCCTTGCTTTCTTCTGTTTAGCAAGCCAAAGATGAAATAATTGATATGAGAATCCTGAGGAAGACTGAGTCTTTGCAAGACACAAAGGTATTTGTTTAACCCATATGAGTTCTTGGAGGAAATATGAATTGGGGACATCTCTATCACTCTGGGTCTGGTCCTTGATCATTCTCCCCACACTAACAACCTAATCTTTTTTGTAGCCTGCAGATCAGTGCTGCCTTCTCCGCCACATAATGAGACTCTACCTGGACAGGGTATTCAAAAACTACCAGATCCCTGATCATCATACCCTCCGGAAGATCAGCAGTCTTGCCAATTCTTTTCTTACTATCAAGAAGGACCTCCGACACTGTGTGAGTAAAAGTCTTGAGCATAGGGTTCATCCTAGTACATACCCTCTATGACTTAGCACCAAGTTCCTTTTTACCCCAATTTAATGGATGGAAAAATTGAGTTTGAAAACAACTATGTTGAGTCACAAGGCTGTATTACTGGTAATAACAATTCAGCTTTATTGTCATTTGCATATATATTCCATGCAAAAAGTCCTAGCTATTCGATGTTAATTATAATGATCTATTATCCGTGAAATTATGCTCTTTCTGTAGGCAAGTTAGTGTTCAGTGTACTAATGCATCTTGTGTCCAGGCAGCCAATCAGTAGGCCATTGTACTAAATCTCAAGACAGGGTCTGGATAGGACCTAGGAATTCAGTTTTCTCTTCCCAAGGGGGTTTTCTGTGATGGAGCTAGACCAGAGCTGGTGTGAAGGTGAAGGCCAGATGGCATTAAGTGACTATAAATGCCATCAGTTCTGCCTGTTTCTAAAAAAAGAAGCAATGAGATCCCTATTTGAGTCTAAAAAGTTAATTTTTCCTTCTAGCTGATGATTAATTTAATGACCCCAAATGATAAGGCCTAAAAAGACTTTCTATGTGAATGGATTAACTATACGAATGTGAGTGAAAGAGATAGAAAGGACAGAAAATCAGAATCTTTAATAAAATGTATCATTCTTTGGCATTCTTTCCAGCATGCTCATATGAAATGCCCTTGTGGAGAGGAAGCAATGAAGAAATGCAGACAGATTCTGAGTCACTTTGAAGAGGTATAAGCAATTTTGGCTTTGGTTGAGATGGGTGTGTTTTCAGAACTGAGATAATAAATGGGTAGGATGGATATTCATACTGGTAGATATACAGTAGCCTCAAGTTGACAGTCCTCTGAGGTCATGTGGATTATTCTTTTGCTTTAACTCAGGGGACCCCTATTTATGCTCTGGAAAGGTGCTTTCTCCAGAAGACACTCTGGTAATTGGGAGGGAATGGTCATGATTCTTTCAAGACATATACATTTTCCAGCTGCACAAATAAGAAACAACATTTTTTCCCATCATTCACACATATACATACTCTTAAAAAGTCACCCGCAATTTTGCACATGTCTATGTCATGTTGTTTTTCACCTCAGTGCATTTGCAAATTTGCCAGGAAGGCCTGGAGTCTACCCCTCACTGACTAATTTTTATTCAGCCTTTAAGACTCCAGGAAGGAATTGGCTACTTCTCAAAGAGTTAGGTTTTGGGGACTCCATCACCTATTTGCCATACTACATTTTAATTGTCTGCTTCTGTCTATCTCCTTCATTCAATTGTGAATTCTCTATGAGTAGGAATTTGCCATACAACTCTGAATTGCGATGCAGTCCAGTACTGAGCATATTATTCACTTGAACAGTAGGCAACCCCTACACACACACACACACACACACCCCATACCATACAACTTTAAGAAATAGTCTAATTATTTTGATCTCTATGACTCAGATTGATGAGTCGTACTCCTAATTCTACTACTTCCTGGGGCCTCAGTCTCCCTATGTAAAACCAAAGTGATGGACTCAATAATTTTCCTAACTCTTGTGAGATTTTGAGGTTCCATAATTTCTTTTAACTCTTGATCTTAAAAGAATGTACTACTTATGATCTCCAATAGATCTGCCAGTGAAAGGACAGGATTAACTCTGGATCATATGCTATCTCATAATGAGTTGCTCACCATAGAAGTGTTTATTTTCCAGCTTAATCCTCATGCAGCAGTGGTGAAGGCTGTAGGGGAGTTAGACATTCTTCTGCGATGGATGGAGGAGAAGGAATAGGAGGAACATGATGCTGCTTCTGAGAGTATTCCTGGACAAGTGTCCCAGTTGTCAGTACCTGTAGAGGCATGACCTCCAACCATCATTTGTTTGTTATATAATTTAGAGTTGGTCACCATGTAAATTATTTATTTATTATTTATTTCCTAATTATGGTTGTATTCATGTGTTCCTGCTTATATCTGAACCATGGTTTTTATAAGATTTCAGTAATATCTTTTCTACTGTTGATGTATTTATTAGTCAATATATTTATTTTTGCTATTTAACTTTTAAAATTTTGTACTTGAGCATAAGACTTAAAAAATTCATGGATTATATATATAACCTAACTAGAGCAGATCATCAATAAATCAGTAAACAAATCAGTAAACAAGTCCTCTAAATTGCAGAGGGGTTCCTAGGAGGTTATTAATTTTTGTTAAATTAAGGACCTATTTATTGACTGTCAATGTTCTGTGAGGCATTTAAAGCTGACCCAATGACTAATAAGTGTGGGTTTGGGAAGAAGTTTTAATGTGAAACTACAAACTTGTGTTAACAATTGATGGATCCCCACCCGATTCCCAACCCCATACTAGTATGTCTTTCCAGCTATGGAATCCTGTTTTACTAAAATGTATTTCTACAAATAAAGGTTTATTTGTTTAATACATGCTTAGAGTTTGAAAATCTTTTAAGAGCAGTAACAATGGCAGGATGATGTGATGGTCTCATTTCACCCAAGCTTCTCTTGTTTGTTTGAATAAGAAAGATACAAGTGGAAACTTGAAACTTTCCCCTCCTGCTGAATGTATGCCGAGCTCTATTTTTTAATTCATGCATATCTGTGCTTCCACAACTCTATCCTCCACAATGAGGAAATGTGGCTGAGCAAGGGGCTTCATCCATCCCTGCTTCACCTCATTGGTTTTGCGCTCTGTCCTCTCTGAACCCTATTTTCTTTCTTACTTTGGGTTCTCATACTCTCGCATTAAGGGGTTTGAATGCAACACAAATTACTGTGGGTAGGAGACTCTATTATAAGGGATAAGAACACACAGGTGAAAGGGTAGTTATAGAGTGTTACTCAGGGAGGTGCATGAACCCTTGTGGCCTCGCATTTTGGATTCAGGCCAGCTCTAGGGTTTAAATTGTTCCTGGAACAAATCTTTGTCTTTGTGACCATTTATTAAGCCAGTGTTTTCTTTCCAGGCCCCATTCACATTGAGCTTTCCTGGGCTATAAGGAACTAGAATTCTGGCCTGGGCTGCTTGTTTCTTCCTTCTCACCTCACTCTGAACTGGAACCCAGCTTAACAGTTTAGTTTTTCCAATTTCAGTTACAGCAGATTAACATCAATGCCCTGGCTCCTATGGAAAACTCTCCATATTGCCTCTGATTTCAGCTCTGTCTTTAACCTGGTACTAGGTTAAATTAAATGATGATATTGTTTCTTTTACCCCTAGAATACAAGTTAACAACTATCCAGTAAAGAAAATCTTAAAAATTCATAGAAATATAAAAAAGAAAATTAAAATCACCTACAGTCTTACCCCCAAGAGAAAGTCACTCTTAAACATTTAGCTTTTTCTCCAGATGTTGTTTCTTCGGTTCAAACCATGGTTCAACCCTCATTACTTGATTTAGGCTGCAAAACTTAACACTCTCGGAATTTAATTTCTTCCCTTTAGAAGAGATGATCTTTTATGTTCCTGTTAGGCAGTTTCTGGTTTTATCTCATTCTTTCTGCACATTTTCTAACAGATTTTTACTACCTCTTAACTGTCGTTTATCAAATTTTCTGGTATCATGGCTATTGGTTTTCTCAGACCAGTCTGACAAGTTAGTTTCGACTTTCAAGGAATATTGAGAAGCTAACTTCACTGAGTTCAGTGTTAAAATTAGAAACATCACCTCCAAGAGACATTTGATGATAAGAAAGAGACTGGTTTTATATACTAAAGAAGTGAGTCTTCCCAATAGGCATGTGTATCTGCAGTTGATCCCCAGAGATGAGGGCAAAGCTGCTCCATTTGTATCCAGGGAAGCATTTCTGGCTCTATTTAAAGCTTCTGTCATGGGGATCGTTGGTCTTTTGGGCCTCCATGTTGCCACTAATTTGATACCTCTTTGCCTGTCTATTCCTCTCTTCCCTGTAGGTTCCCTTCTCCTCCAAGTTACATATCTCTTCTCAGTTTGCTCTACCATAGTACTGATAATGGGGTACAGCAGTAGAGAGATCAAGCCAGGTAAGGGGTTAAGGAAAACTTCATAAACAACTGTAGAAAAAATTTCTAATTATAATTACTTACAATAATTAAAGTGATTGTTATCATTCATTAAGTATTTGCCATATGCCACGTACTGTACTGAGAGCTTCATATGCTTTATATTATTTAATCCTTGAAAAAGCAACTCTGTGAGGCAGGTAGTATTACCAATTTGTAATGTGTTCAAAGATGATAAGTAATTTGTGCAAGGGAAGCAATAGAATTTGAATGCAGGGTGTGCCCTGGTGACCTAGTGGTCCACATACATGCTAAGGTCCCTGGATGAAGACCCAGGGCTGGGAAACAACCAGTGATGAACAACCAAATACAATAAATGAAATGCTTCTTTCTCCTCTTTCTTCCTGCCTGCCTGCTTACTCACCTTCATTCCTGCCTGTACCTTTATTTTTAAAAAAGTGCATGATGAGAGTTATGTATGGCATTGTCATTCCCATCTTACAGATGAGGAATCTGAAAACCAGAAAACTAAATTAAAGTCTTATATTCACAAGCTCATGCAGCTAACAATGATAGGAGTAAAATAGGCAGACTGAAGAATCATGCATTTAACCTTTTCACGCTGCTTTTTGGATGGAATGCCTAGTATAGAGAAAGTATAGAGGCTCTGGTGACTGCAGTTTCTGCCTAATCAGACTTTCTGCTAATATGTAGCACTAATCATTAACTTCCTACTGCAACTCAGTTCTATGAAATCTGTATAGAGCTTCATTTCCCCTGGGTCTAAATTTTGTTCCTCTATAAGTAAAGTGTCACCTTTGGAAGTGACAAGAAAAACATGTTAAACCTCATGTTGACCTATCAACTCTGGTTACTTTTAGCTGTTAGACTTTTGATAAGACACACACACATTATCTCCAGTCAGAGTTTATCATGGAATATACAAATGAATAGTGGCTAGACTAATGGAATTCTGATTGACAATCTTGCATAAATCATCTTAGGAAGTCAACTTATTATTACATGCAGTCACCAGTTCAGGAAGTCAGTCTGGTATTGCTAAATTAGACTTGTATGAAGTCAGACCACTGTCTCTAGGAACCAACCCAGGAAGCCAAACCATTGCTAGCTCCTGTAGGAATTGGTCTCAAATTGCTAGGACTTGATTAAATAAATAGGTTTCCCTGATTTTTGTTTCCCACTTCCAGAAAAAGCCAAATATGGATCCCTTACTAATTACATAAGGTGTTCTGCTTCTAATTAGCCCAACTATAACTTCCGTGTGACAAAAGCCTCCAATCCAAACATACCCGAAGATGTACTTTTTTCCACTGTAAAGCTTTCCCACTTCTACAAACCAGAAGTGATGGTGGCTGACTCCCTTGTTACAGCAAACCCTAAGTATATAGTCTCTGCCTGTTCTCATTTGCTTGGTCTTATTTCTACTTTGTAAAATGAAAGAATTGGAACAGATGATGCTGGATTATAGAAATTAGAAATGTTACTACTCTCTCAAGGGATAAGATGCAATTGCTGTTACCTTCCATTGCTAGTAGGAGTTAACATAGTTTCTATACCACCAGTTATGTGTTCAGTTTGAAATGAGAAAATATGATTGGGCATGCCTAAATGATTCTCTGGATACCAAGGAGCCTGGACAACCTTCCCTCTGATGGGAGGTAGGTCTTCTCAAAAGGAAAGGAATCTCCCAATGTCGGAATGAGATACACATGAGGAGCGACTCAAAAGAATAAAAAATATCTGTTCTCTCCTCTCTCTTTTTCACCATGGTTTGGGGTTGTCCAGATTCCTTACTTTCAAGGATTGGGGACTTCTCCAACATGATTCAGTGTCACTCTCTGTATGCTGGAGAGTGAATGGACTATTCTCTATTGGACTGTTAAGTTCCTGGGAGAACAGGACTGTGTCTTTTCAGCATTTTAGTCTACCTTCTCTCAGCCTATTATAACAGTATGTTATTGATAGAATTGAATTTGAAAGCAGGAGAATGTGCTTAAAAGGAAACATTAAAAAATCAAAATGAAAGTACTTTTTTATTTATATGTGCCCTTAGTTAATTTCTTCATGAGTTAAAGGCTTTTGCTATAAAACAGACAAGCTACCCTGCAGACTGGGCCTTGCCAACTGGAGTCAGAACAAATGGTAAAGCAATGACCAAATACAGTCACTCCTCTGTTTCACTGGAAGGTTGGGAGGAGAAAAGGTAACATTGTCATATTCAACCCAGCTGCCACGAGCACAATGAGTCAATCCTTAGCGGGAAGAGGGTAGGACTCAGAAGCCTGGAGGCAGGAAGCTGTGGATTATAGCTAGAATGCTAGCTTTTTTCAGGGTGTATTCTTCATCTCACTGAATGTTAGAAGTGAGAGAACATACAGATCATTTTACAGGGTAACTGGAGTTCTCAGAGAGGAAAGTGACTTGCCAAAGGTAAAACAATGAGTTATAACAGAGTCAGTATTAAAACTCAGGTTCCTGTAATTTCAGGATCATTAAACCTTAATTCAATTCAAGAAGAAATGAAAGTCATCCATGTTAGGAATGAAGAAGTAAAGGGGTCTAAATTCATAGAAGACTTGCTTCAGTGGAAATATGTAATGAAATCTACAAAAGCTGCTAGAAATATTAAGAAAGTTTTCTGAGGTAGCAGAATACAAGATCAATATACAAAGATAAATTGCTATTCCATATACCAGCAACATAAATTGGAACTTGAATTTTTTTAAAGTACTATTTAAAATAAGATTAAAAACTTTGAAAAACTTAGAGGTAAATCAGGGGAAAATATGTAAAATATTTCTATACTAAAAACGGCAAACAATTGATGGAAGAATGAAATATAATCTAAATGATGACGAGATAGACCATATTCAAAGGTTGGAAATCACAATATTAAGGTGTCAATTCCCTTCAAAATGATCTATAAAGTCAATGCAAACAAAATTCAGCAGATTTTGAATGCATACATTCACAAGTTCACTTTAAAATTCATATTAAAAATGTAATAGACCTAAAATATTCCAACTAACTTAAAGTAGAATGAGATTATGTAATAAATACTGATTTCAATACTTACATAGAGCTACAGCTGTCAAGACAGTGATGTATTGGTGTAAAAACAGACAACCTGATCAATGGAACAGAACAGAAAGTTCAGAAAAAGTACCACACACTTATATGGGCAATTGATTTTTGACAAAGATAAATTTTGGCAAAGGTAAATTTAGAGAATATAGAACAGGTCTTTTCAAGGAATGGCTGTAAAATAATTGGATATTTATTGGGAAAAATTAACTTGGATCTATATTTTATTTCCAATGTAAAAATTAACTCAAAATGAAACGATTTAAATTAAAGCTTATAACTATAAAACTTCTCAAAGAAATCTGAATGACAACCTTTGTGACATTGAATTAGTCAAAGATGTTTTAGTTATGATTCTTTAACAGAATCCATAAAAAACAATTGAAAAATTGAGCTTCATTAATGCAAAAAACTTCTGCTATTCAAAAACACTAACTAAAGAAAATGAAAAGACAAACCAGAGTCAAGGAGTATAAATATTTGAAGATTTTTATATAAGATACTTATATCCAGAATATAGAAAGAATACTTAAAATTCAACTATAAGAAAATAATACAATTTTTGTAAAAGTAAAAGCTTTGAACAGATACCAAAAAAATAAGTTGATGTCAAAAAGAAGCACAAGATACTCAACATCATTTATCATTAGGTAAATGAATATTAAAACCACAATGAGACATCACATAATATCTATTAGAATGACTAAAATTAAAAAGTTTGACCATGCTGGTATTGCTGGTATTGGGGAGAGTGTGGAGGAAGTGAAACTATCTAATGCTACTGTTGAGAATGCAAAATGATATACTTTGAAAACGGTTTGGCAGTTTATTAAAAAGTTAAGAAAATATCTGATATATAATCCAGCATTTTGCTCTGAGGTATTTATCCAAGAGAAAAGTAAGCATATTTCCAAAGATTTGTATGTGTATGTTCATGGAAGCTTTGTTTTCTTAAAATTATCAATATTTATTATCTCTTTTATTCACAATGCTACATTCATTTTTGAATATTGACAATGGCAGCTTTGTTTTTAAACAACCCAAATTTTGAAATAATCGAAATGTCTGCCAACAATGAATAATTAAAAAAACTGAGAGGGATGTGTTCGCTCTCTTCATGGTGGTGATGGTTTCATAGGTACCAAACACATCAAATCATACACTTAAGTGTGTGAAGTTTATTGTTTGCCAGTTATATCTCAGTAAAGCAGATAAATAATTCAACTCAAGGCAACTGATCTTTCTAGGCATTGGAGAGGTTACTGGCATATAGAGAGAGATTGGGAGGTCAAGTGACTGTAAAACAATATAAGGCTCATTGTGATTAAGGTAGAAAAGGGAAGGCTTTCTGAGTGAGACATTCTTGGATAAGACCTGAGGGATGAGCAAGGATTTAGGTGAGTGGCATGAGAAGCCTTTTAGAACAGGCTTTAAAGTTCTGCTGCTCCAGGAAGCAGGTTCAGTCTTATGCTAATATAAATATTCCCTGTCACATGTATAGCATATAGTTCAAAATAATTTTAGTTAACTTATTTTATTTAGTAATTTGTCTCACTACCTATCAAAGTGATTTTGATTGACTTAATGAAAGTTATGTTCAGTGCAACAACATTTAAGGAAAATGAATAAAACACTTGGAAAATAGATAATAAATAAAGTTGAGCTAAAATCATTCTACAAGGGACATATCATAAATTTCTGTATTCCACATTGCTGGAAGGATTAAAATTCGGCCCTCAGCTCTCTAGAGTCTGGAAAAAGAGGAAACATGATTGTTATAAAGTTCACTAAGCACTTTGTTCAGGTTATTCAGTCCTCACAGACCCTGCACAGTATCTGTGCCTGTCTGACCAGTGGCAGTATATAATGATTTTTGAAGGTTTTTGAGATAAAATATTATTGGGTGCTGGTGGAAGTAACTTCCTGTTCATTTGTTCTACATAAGGAAAAACAGCTATCATCTGTTAAGAGAACATTCTCACTGAGAATAGTGCTAGAAAAGATGGAAAAGCAAGAAAATGCAAAAAAGGAAGATATTGAAGATATAACAAGATAGGCATCATTACAGTTCCAATAACTAGAATATGGGAATCCAGAGAAGAGAGATCCTCATTAGCAGCTAATTTTCCCTAAGGGAAGTCTTTTAAATTTAGAAAAAAAATTGATGGAAAGTTGAAAAGATGCACAGAAATTTCCACACGTTTACAGGCTTTGGGCAATAAAAATGGATGCTCAGAAACTGCTGAAGAGGGACACTGGTAGCATCTCTACCAAGCTTCAAAATGATATCTCAAAGAGCTCTACTCTAGGAGTCATTACTATGAAGTCCATAAATGGACTGACCATAACGAGGTCAGAAAATCAAAATTGGGCATTGTTACACAAAGTATGGTGCCAAACCAGCAGACAAAACAATACCTGGGAATTTCTTAGAAATATAGAATTCAGATTGTTCAGAAGAGATTCTTGGCATACTGGCAGATTTGATCCAAGGAAGACGCAGAAACAGAAGTTTTGCTTTGGTGGTCGAAAGGTGGGTGTGAGGAGAGAAAAAGAAGGGAACAGAGAACATATTTAAAAATGTAATTGCTGAAAACTTCCTAAGCCTAGGGAAGGAAATAAACATACAAGTCAATGAAGTTAACAGAACACCCATTTATAGAAATGCAAAAAAAAAAATACACCAAGGCATATAATTGTGAATCTATCAAAACTCCAACACAAAGGTGGCCAAGAGAAAATAGCAAGTAACATATAAATATACTCCCATGAGGCTAGCTTCAGACTTCTCAATAGAAGTCTGCAGGTTAGAAGAGAATGGAACTATATTTCAAACTATTAAAAGATAAAAAGTGCCAGCCAAGAATACTAAACCCTGCAAAACTCTCAAATTCAAGGGAGAAATAAAGGTTTTCCCCCAATAAACAAAAGCTGAAAGAGTTTGCTGTCACAAGACTGTCCCAAGAAGAAATGTTAAAAGAGGCTCTCCTATTCAAAGCAAAAAAAAAACAAAAAAAAAAACTGCAAAAATCTAAACAAGGTAACAGACAAAACCAGAAAACAAAAATCAAAGTGAAAGTAAAAAGTTCTCAAACATCAGCATTAACTCTAAATGCAAATGGACTGACTTCACCATTTAAAAGGCACAGAATACTTAGATGGATTAAGAAACAAAACCTAACTATAAATTGTTTGCAAGAAATTCACCTAAGGTCTACAGATAAACATAGACTTAAATTAAATGGATGGAGAAAGGTACTCCAAGTCAATGGTGAACTTAAAAAAGGAGGAACTGCTATACTCATCTCAGATAAATTAGACTTCTAAGTAGAGAAAGTAGCAAAAGATAAAGCTGGTCATTATATAATGATAAAAGGAGCAATACAACAGAAAGACATAGCACTTATTTGCATATATATATGCACCCAATAAAGGCACACCTAAATATGTCAGGTAAATATTAACAGATCAAAATAGAGACATTGATAGCAAAACAATAATAGTAGGAGACTTTAACACTCTGCTTCCATAAAAGATATATAGACAGAGAATCAATAAAGAAACAAGATCTTTAAACAATAAAATAAAAGAGATTATATATACACATATACACACACATATATGTACAATATATATTATTACTTTACCCTAAAACAATAGACTGCATATTATTTCCAAGTGCTCATGGAATATTCTCAAGGATAGACCATATGTTGGGACACAAAACAAGCCTCAATAAATTTTCAAAGATTGAAGTCATATCTAGCACTTTTTCAGATCACAACAGCATCAAATTAGAGAGTAACTAAAGGAAGGGGAGGACAATTACAAAAGAGTGGAGACTTAACATGTTACTGAATAACCATTAGGTAAAAGAGGAGATCAAGGAGATTAAAATACCTGGAGTCAAATGAAAATGAAGACATGATATATCAGAATCTGTGGGATGCAGCAAAGCAGTAATAAGAGGGAAATATAGAAAGAAAATTCTTCCTCGGAAAACAAGAAGAATCAGAAATAAAAATAAAAACCTTCAACCAAAGGACTAGGAAAAGAAGGAAAAAAGAAACAAAAATCCAATAAATAAAAAATGAAGGAAATAATAAAACTTAAGAAATAAATAAATGAAATTGACATAAAATTATTATCTAAAAAAATCAATGAAATCAAAAGTATTTTTTGAAAAAACAAACAAAATAGAGAGTCCACTAGCCAGAAACACAAAAAAGAGGAGAGCGAAAACACAAATAAATAGAATCAGAAATGAAAGAGGAATAATCACAACAGATACAGCAGAAAGAGGATTATCAGAGAATATTATTTATAATTATATGGCAACGAATTGGATAACCTAGAAAAATGAACATATTACTGGAAACATAAATTGCAAGAGTAAGCCAGGAAGAACAAGAAATCATGAATAGATCAACCACGATCAAAGATCTCCCTATAGCAAAAGCCCTGGATCAGAGAGTTTCAACAGTGAATTCTACCAAACATTCAAAGAAGAATTAATACCAATCCTTTTTAAATTGTTAAAATAAATTTAAGAAGATGACAAACTTCCACAAAATTTCCATGATGCCAATATTATGCTGATTCCAAAACCAGATAAAGACAGCACTAATAAAGAAAACTACACACTGATGCAAATATCCTCAACAAAATACTAGCAAAAAGAATTCACAACTTATTAAATGGATTCATTTAATATAGCATGATCAAGTGCGATTTATTCAAGGGATGGTTCAACATATGAAATCAATAAGGGTGATACACTACATCAATAAAAGGACAAAAACCATATAACCATTTCAACAGATGTAGAAAAAACAATTGACGAGATTCAATTTTCTTTTATGTTAAACCCCTCCGAAAGAGCTACAGATGGAATATACATCAATATAGTAAAGGCTATCTATGACAAACCCACAGATAATACTCAGTGGAGAAAAGCTTTTCCTCTAAGATCAGGAAAAAGTCAAGTATGTCCATTCTCACCAGCATTATTTAATATAGTGCTGGAGGTCCTGGTCAATGCAATCAGTGAAGAAAAAGATATGAAAGTTGTAAAAATCGGGAATGAAGAAGTGAAACTATCACTGTTTGCAGCTAACAAAATAATATATATATGTTATATACATATATATAAAACCCCAAAGACTCAAGTAAAAAGTTACTAGAAATAAATACAGTAATATAGAAAGCTACAAAACCAATATTTAAGAATCAGTTACATACATACATTTCTGTATGTTAACTATGAAAATACAGGAAGAGAACTCAAGAAGACTATATCATTTACAATTGTATAAAAAATGAAAAAGTTGCATAAAAACTTGCATAAACTTATCCAAAGAGGTGAAGGACCTGTAACATGAAAATTAAAGGATGTTGCTAAAATAAATAGAACATGACTAAGACATGGAAAGATATTCCATGATGAAGGGATGGAAGAATTAACATAATCAAAATGGTCATACTGCCTAAAGCAATATACAGAGTTAATGCTTTCTCCACCAAAATTCCAAAGACATTCTTCACAGATATAGAACAAAAAATCACGAAATTTATTTGGAACTAGAAGAGACACAGGATAGCAAGAACAATCCTGAGAGGGGAAAACACAATGGAGAGTCATTCTCTCTAATTTCAAATGCTACTACAGACTAATAATAATCAAAACAACATGATAATGAAATAAAAATAAAAATACAGATCAACAGAACAGAATTGAAAGCCCAGAAGTTAACCCACATATACTTGAAAATTTAATATTTGGCAAAGGACCCAAAAACTTACAATGGGATAAGGGTAGTCTCTTCAGTAAATGGTGCTGGAAGAACTGGGCAGTCAGATGCAAAAGGTTAAAACTAAACCACTACTCAACACCATACACAAAAATTGATTCAAAATAGATTAAGGACTTAGATGTAAGGCTAGAAACCATAAAATGCATAGAAGAAAATAGATGCAAAACACTACTGGACATTGACCTATGAGATGTTTTTAGGAATCAACTCCAATAGCAAGGGGAAAAAGAAAATAAACAAATGGGATTACAGTGAACTAAAATGTTTCTGCCCAGTGAAAGAAATTCACATCAAAACAAAAGACATCCCACTGAATTGGGGAAGGTATTTTCCCATCAAGCATCTGACAAAGGGTTATATCCAAAATATATATAAAGAAGACATAAAATTCAACAAAAAAACAATCTAATTAAAAATTGGGTGATGATCTTAATAGACACTTCTCTAAAGATAACATACAAATGGGCAGAAGGTGCATGAAAAGATATTCCACTTCTCTTGTCATTAGGAAAATGCAAATCAAAATAACGATAAGATATCACCTCACACTTGTGAGAATGTCTATCATCCAAAAGAAAGGAAACAAGTGGTAGAAAGGATCTGGAGCAAAGAGAACTCTTATATGCTGTTGGTGGGAGCGTAAAATGGTGCAACCATTTGGAAAGTAGTATGGAAATCTCGAAAAGAAATGAGAATGGAAATTTCATATGACCCAGTTATTCCTTTACTGGGTATTTACCCTAAAACCACAACCTCACTTAGAGAAATATATGCACCCCCATGTTCATGATAGCATTGCTCATTATAGCAAAGAACTGGAAACAGCAGGTGAGTGGATAAAGAAAATGTGGTATAGACACAATGGAATACTACACAGTCAGAAAAAGGAGAATTTCTGCTACTTGTGGCAACATGGAAGGACTTGAAGATAATATGCTTAGTGAGATAAGCTAGAAGAGGAGAGACAAGCATTGAATGATAGCACTCATATGAGCTATATATAGAGATAGAAAACAAATTAATGAACTAAAATAAACAATAGTAGACTTGAAAAATAGAGAATGTGGCATGCCCTGATTGGCCTAGTGGTTTAAGTCAGGCACAGTCCACATACATCCCAAGGTTCTTGGCTCAAAACCTGGCATGGGGAAATAACCAATGATGAACAACTGAATAAAATTCACAGAGTGATTAAAAAAAGAAACTATAAAAAAGAGAACAAGTTCAAATAGCAATAGAATTTTAGTGGGAAAAAAGCAAATCAGAGGATGCAAGATGAGATGGGGGAGAGGTGGGAGAAAACGGGGTAATGAAATTAATTATATACATATGTACAAATATGTTTGTTTGAGTAGTTATGACAGAATACCATAGACCACAAGACTTTAAAACAACAGCAATTCACTTCTCACAGTTTTGGAGATTGAGAGGTACAAAATCAAGGTGCCAGCTAATCTGATGTCTTATGAGTGTTCATAGACAGCATTCTTTTGTCTTTGTCAATTCCTAAGGCAGGATAACAGGTTCACAGCTTGTATTGACTAAGCAGTGATTTCAATGAGCAGCTTGTTGGCACATATGATGTTGTCAAGGGCAGTTGTAGGAGAAGTGATTTTACCTTTCAGACTGTTGAACTGTGGAGTCATTGTCTTTCACAGATGTTGGCAATTCTGTTTTCCTTTGGGCATGAGTGACCTAAGTAAACACAGTGGTCCCTGGAGAGACTGAAATGTACTTAACATTTCTCATGCTCTCTGCCATGAATACAGGAGGGATGTCAGGAGAGAGTCTTGAGCTGCTCTCCTGAAGCCTGCTCTCTCAGAACCTGCTCCTCCACTCCAGACCCCATTCAGTGGAAGGAAAGAGAGAGGGAAGGAAGGAAGGAAAGAAGGAAAGATCAAAGAAAGGAAGACCCACATTCTCCAATCAATTTAAATAAAAGAAAAATACTTCTAGGTCAATTTTAGTAAATTGTTAAAAACTAAAGATAAAAATGTAATTTTAGAAACAATGAGAAAACAAAAATTACTTACAGATAAGTGACTATAGAATTGCTAGCTGTCTTCTCAGGCTTTTTGTTTTATGCAGGTCATCCACTCTGGGAGGACAATTTGCTTTACTCTTTCTAGCAATTCAAGTGTTAATTTCATTCAGAAACACGTTCACAGAATAATGATTAACCAAATAGATGGGGGCACCATGGCCCAGTCAGGTTGGCACATACAATTAACCAGTAATAATCCTAAACTCATATGGAAATTCAAGGAATGCAGAATAGTAAAACCAACCTTGAAAAAGATGAAAAAATTGGAGAATTAATACTTACTGATTTTAAACTTTACAAAAATTATAGAAATTACAGCAGTGTGATAGAGTCATAAGGCCAGATGCACAGATCAATAAAAGAGCATTGGGAGTCCAGAAATAAACCCTTATATTTTCATTTGATTTTCAACAGGGTGGAAAGACAATTCAATGGAGGCAAAGACGGGTTTTTAATAAATTATTTAGGCATTAATAGGCAGTCACACACAAAAGAATGATACTGTATAGTCACACTATATAAAAACATTAACTCAAAATGGATCAGCAATTTAAATATAAGAGTTAAATTATAAAACTTATAGAAGAAAGAAAATAAATCTTAAAAAACCCTTGGATTAAGTAGAGTTTCTAAGATATGACACTAAAAGCATCAGTAACATATGAAAAAAAAATAAATTGGACTTCATAATATAAAAAATTGTTCTTCAAAGAACACTATCAAGTAATAAAAGTAAAAAGATAATCCACAGACTGGGATAAAATATTGCAAATCATGTAAGATAAGGAACTTAAGGAACTTGACATCAGAATATAGAAAAAAAATTTCCCCAAAGATGATATATGAAAAACCAATAAGCACATAAAAATACGTGCACATCATTAGTCGTTAAGGAAATTATTTCAAATTAAAATCACAATGAGATGCATTTCAGATAGATAAATTTTAATATAAAATAGAAATAGTAATTTAAGCTATAATGATTTTGCTTATTGGGAAATGAAATGGCTCTCATCTACTTTCAGTTGTATTTGTTAATAAAAATTGAGTCTATTCAATGAATTCTGGTTCTGAAATGCTCATATCATATTCTAATATGACTTATTTTAGGATTGAACTATTATTATTTTAAAGCAAATTTGGGAAGGCAAAGATGTCAACAAAGAATATTACCTTCTATACTTCTAAGAGAAACAATGAACAATTGTCCACTATGTAGGGAATAACACAGCATGAGACTAAAACACCCCCGGCATATCAGACACCAACAGACTGTATTGGCGCACCAAGGAGCTCCAGTTAATGGTGTGATGGAATGTTTGGAATACAAATGAAAATAATAAAAGCATCTGGTGACCTTATTTGGGGTTGCCAGTGTGTAGCCTGACTTTTGGGTGCAGTCTTTTCTCATCAAAGAAACACACAGAAATTGCAATAGCTGTGATTTAAACAGGACTGAGATAGCAGGGTGGCCAGACAAACCTTGAGGAGGGAATAGTGATTGTGTGGTGGTGGCACACACCCCTGGCTCACAGGAAGCCCAAAGAGGAGAGGTTGAGGAGAACTTATTCTCCACACCAATTAAGACCCTGGAAGGCAGACAACAGAGTATGCTTTGGACTGCACTTTCTTGCCTTGTCCTTTGGGATCTGTACTCATTCAGTGAAGTACACTAATATCACAGCCTATAGATGACTAAGACTTATATTTGAGAACTCAGAGAGGAGGATTAACACTGGTGTCACCTACACAAACTAGGTTTCCTCCTGCAACCCACAATAGTTGGCCCTGCCATGGCCCTTGCATACCCAACACCCCTTCTCCATCTACTGACACAACAGCTTTTTTTTACTACACAACCTGTAAGGGTTAATGAGTCATATCTGCCATTAAAACAAAAGATAAGTAGTTTAGGATCAAGTTGCTGATGGGAAAACAGAAGATGATAATACAGGATCCTCTGAGAACTTAAGGTATTATGACATCACGAGGAGATAATAACATCTCCCCAGAGACTAAAAACCCATAGTAGATTTTATCTTTTTAAGATATAAAATTCAAATTAGTAAAGCAAATTATAAAGCTCAGATATACAAGACATATCAGAAAAAAACAGTTCAAAGACATACAAGAGAGCTCAGTAAAGCAAGTTAAAAAGATAAAAATATATCTGCAAGAGCAATGAAAGAGCTAAATAATGAAATTAAATGAGCAGAGGTCAGAAAGTGAAGCTAAAACTAACAGATTCAATAAGTGAAGAACTCAGTAAACAGGATCGAGAGTACTACGGAAAGTTATGGAAGCAGAAGAGATCAAATGGAGGACTGGATTAGCAGTTTGAAAAATAGAAAGCATAGGAATAAATGATATGGAGGAAGTAAAATAAACTATATATAAACCATGCAGAAACACTTCGAAAGCTATTCAACTCCATTAGGAAAGTCAACAGAAGAAAATGGGTATTCTAGAAGGTAAAGAGAAAGAGAAGGAATAGAGAAATAAACAATGGTTGAAAACTTTTCAACCCTGTGGAAGAAATTGAACACACAATGAATGAAGCTAACAGAACACCTTTGTTGTGTCAGTAAAAGCATTGAGACTTACACCAATACACATAATAGTAAAACTGTCAATAGTTTTAAACAGAGAAAGAATATTGAAGCAATCAAGGGAAAAAAGAGAGTAACATAAAGATATTCTGATCAGGCTATCATTGGGCTTCTCAGCAGAAACTCTACAGGACAAAAGAGAGTAGAATGACATATTCAAAAAACTTCCTGAATATAAATGAACTGAATTTACCAATCATAAGCGGATGGATGGATTAAAAGCAAAACTCAAGTATATGCTCTTTATAAGAGATCCACTTAAGCTATAGAGACAAAGACATAAAGTGAAGGGATAGAAGATTTTACTTCAAGTCAATGGAGCATTAAAAACCTGCTGTACTCAAATTACATGGAATAAATTTCCAGTAAAAATAGATAAGTAGAGACAAGATCAATATGATATAATGATAAAAGGATTAATTCAACAGGAAGACATAAAACATGTATGCACCTGACATAAGAACACACAAATATGTCAAGTAAATGTTAACAGATCGAAAGGGAGACATTGACAGCAACACAGTAGCAGTAGGAACTTTAATACCCCACTCAAAGCAATGGACAGATCATTCAGTTAGAAGATCAACAAAGAAATAATGGTCTTGAATGACAAATTAAATGAGATGGACTTAATTTGTATGTAAAAACATTTTACCACTCAAGCAATAGATACATTCCTTTCAAGTGCTCACAAAACATTCTCAAGTATAGGCCATATGTTGAGACATAAAACAAGTCTCAGTAAATTTATGAAGACTGAAATTATATCAAGCATCTTTTTGAATCTCCATGGTACAAAATGAAAAATCAACCAAAAGAGGAAAGGGAAAAAACATATAGAAGTGGAGAATAAATGACATGTTACTGAACAACTGTTAAATTAATGAAGGAATCGGAGATGAAAAATACCTGAGTCAAATGAAAATTAAGAACTTATGGGGTATAGTAAAAGGAGTACTAAGAGAAATTTATAGCAATACAGATCAGGAAAAAAGAAGAATCACAAATGAAAAACCTAAACCTAACACCTAAAGGAACTAAAGAAGAAGAAAAATGAAACCAAAAGTCAGTAGAAGGAAACAAATAATAAAAACTGGAGCCAAAATATACAATCTATTCAAAGAGCCAATGAAACTGGTGTGCTCTGGTAGAGTGGTGGTGAAGTCTCCAAAGGAGTGAATGCCACATACCCCTGGGTTCAAGTTAAGGTCTGGGGGCAGGGTAGGACAACAATTGCAAACAATTAAGTACAAATAAAATAAAATAAAGTACTTCTTACTCCTCTGTATTTCTGCCTGCCTCCCTACTCACCTTCATCCCTGCCTGCACATCTCCCTTAAAAAATCAATGAAACCAAGAGCTGGTACTTTGAAAAGATGAGAAAATAGATAAACCTTTAACCAGAATCACAATCAAATGAGAAAAAACACAAATAAATAAAGTCAGAAATGAAAGAGGAAACACTGCAACAGAAACTACAGGAATATAAAGATAATAAAAGAGCATTATGAACATCTATATGGCAACAAATTGGATAATATAGAATAAATAAACACATTCTTAGAAACATGCAATTCAAGACTAACTCAAAAAGAAACAGAAAATTGATTGACCATGAGTAAGGAAATTCAGAGAGTAATTAAAAGCCTCCCCCCAAATAATGAGGTGATTCCATTAGTGAATTATCTGAAATTTTAAAAGGAGAATTAATGCCAATTCTTCTCAAACCTTTCCAGATAATTGAA
Source organism: Solenodon paradoxus (assembly GCA_004363575.1). Taxonomy (NCBI): domain Eukaryota; kingdom Metazoa; phylum Chordata; class Mammalia; order Eulipotyphla; family Solenodontidae; genus Solenodon; species Solenodon paradoxus. The sequence goes on along the minus strand of RJWH01001615.1, from coordinate 40,567 downwards.
AAAGAAATCAAACTTTCAAATATTTTTAATGCCAATGTTATTCTGATTTCAAAACAAGAGGGCATCGCCAATAAAGAAAATTAAAGAACAATTATCTTAGATGAATACTGAAGCAAAAATTCTCAACAAAATACTAGCAAACTGAATTGAACAATATATTAAAGGAATCATATAACGATTAAGTACAATTTATTTCAGGGATACAAGGATGGTTCAGCAAACACTAATCAATAAATATTATATATAATATCAATAAAAGGAAGGATAAAATGTATGATTATATCAGCAGTTCAAAAAAGCATTTTATATGATCTTATACCCTTTTTTAAAAAGAAGCCTTTATTCATTTTATTTAGTTGCCATCTTGATTGTTTCCACCAGATTCTATATCCTTTTATTTTAAAACCCCTCAAAAATAGGTATAGAAAGACTATACTTCAATATAATAAAGGCTGTTTATGACAAACCCACAGGCAACATCATACTCAAGAGGAAAAATCTGAAAAATTTTCATCTATTCAGGAAAAAGGCAAGGATGTTCATCTAACCATTATTTAAAAACTATTTAATATAGTGTTAGAAGTCCTAGCCAGGGCAAAGAAAAAGACACAAAAGGTATACAAATTGCAAAGAAATAAATGCAATTATCACTATTTGAAGATGACCTCAAACATGCCAGTAAAGGCTGTTATAATAATAAGTGAATGCAATAAAGTGGCAGCCTTTAAAATTAATACACAAAAATCTATTGCATTTCCATAGATAAATAGTGGACTAGCAGAAAGAGAACTCAGGGCAGCAAACCCATTTGACAATTGTATAAAATGAAAAAGAATAAACTTAACCAGAGAAGCAAAGGACATGTACACCAGAAAGCTAAGATATTATTGCAAGAAATAGAAGACACAAAGAAATACAAATATATCTCATGTTCATGGATTGGAAGAATTAACATTTTTAAATGATCATCTTGCTTAAAAGTGTATATATTTACCCATCCCTATCAAAATCTCAACAACATTCTTCACAAAATAGAAAAAAATCATAAAATTTATTTGGAACTACAAAAGACCTGCATAGCAAAAAATATCCTCCCTGACTTGAAACTATATTAAAAAAACAAGAATAATAAGACCAGCAAGGTATTGGAATAAAAACAGATGCACAATCAATGGAAGATCAATGTCTGTGTATACATATATGTATATATGCATACATATATACATATATACACACAACTAATTGACTACAAAGAGTCAAGAGCATACAATGGAGCAAGGGCAGTATCTTCAATAAACTCTGTTAAGAAAACTGAACAACAACATGAAATTGAATAAAACTAGATCACTATATAACAACATACACAAAAATTAATTTAAAATTAATTAAAGACTTGAAAACAATAAAATAAATAGTAGGAAGACATGCAATACACAGCTTTACATTGTCCTCAGATATGTCTTTGGGAATTGACTCCAATATCATGGGGAAAAATGTCAAAAAACAAAACAAAACAAATAGGACTGCACTGAACTAAAGAACTGCACAGCAAAACAAACAAAAAAACAAAAATACCTGTCAACAAAACAAAGACATGTGCCCTATTCCAAAGCTCTCTCCTTTCTTCTTGGACACGCAGGCCATGTGCACTTCTTCAGTGAAGGTGGTGCTCCTGTGGCTGTTCCAAATACTCTTTGCACACCTCTGCATGCCAATTGGTGGGCCAGGGAGCCTGTGAGACCGCGCTCTCTGTTGGCCAAAATGGTGTTCATTGAGAATGTGGCATTTCTCTGAGGTATAATGAACTGGGTTTATACCCAGATAAATAACCTGCAGTGATGGTTAGGTCTGATCACATTTGACTTCCCATGCAACTGGTTCAGGAGGACACCAAAATTGAAGAGATCCTCAATTTCCTCAAGTACAGAGACCTAACGATGTACTTAAGCTCAACCTCATATTTTTTGAGAAGTTCCAGGTGAACTTTGCACAGGACACCCATAGTGTCATCCTTCAGGAAGCTCTGCTCATGCCCAGTGATGATGCCCTTTCATTCATGATCAACCCCATGTTTATCACCTGGTCTTTGATGTGCCACAACAATGCCTTCTGGCACTTCAAGAAATTCCTTCTGAGTCCTTCAGTGAACCTGTGTGCAGATATATTGTCACTTTCCAACCATCAACACTGAGCCTGATATCAAATTCCTGCTGTCCCAGGAGCCCCCTTAATGCCTAGCATACCTGTCCTACCTCTACTGCTTGGAAGACACAGCCTATCCTCTAAGGATGCCATCTACAATGGTGTTCCCTCTAAACCTGAAAGGAGGAACAACTGATTCCAGGAAAATCTCCTAAGATGGTAGCTGGTTTTTCCATTCCAGTCTCCCCTTCTTTAAAGCAACACTTGTTATTAATAAAATATAAGGTGTCAATAGAAAAAAAGCACCAAAATATATCCTATTGAATGGGAGAAGAAATTCACATATCATACATCTGACAAGGGTTAATATCGAACATAAAGAACACGTAGCACACAACCACAAAATAAAAACCAATTCAATATTCACATATTCACATATAAGCAGAAAATCTGAGTAGATACTTCTTCAAATTTGACACACATGAAACAAACAGACACATGAAAAGATGTTCCAGATCTTTTGTTATTAGGGAAATGACATGCAAAATAACAACTAGAGGTCACCTTGCACTTGTGAGAATGACTATTACTGAAAAGACTGTACAGAACACGTGTTGGTGAGAATGTGGAGAAAAGGGTTCCCTGTTAATAGTTTCACATTATTGGAGAAAGTGTAAATTTGTTTAACCAATTTATTAAGTAAAATAATATGGAGATCTCTCAAAAATTAAAAATAGAAATTTCATAAGATCCCATTATCCTTGGTCTGGATATTTACTCCCAAAATCAAAAACACAAATTTGAAGAGTTATATGAATGTTCATTGAAGCATTGTTTACAATAGCCAGGAGCCAGAAACAACCATTGCTTAAATTTAAGTATACATCGAGAAGTGAGTAGATAAGTAAGATGCAGTATATATACACAATGGAATATTACTCAGCTATTAAAAGGGTGACAGCAGCATCCAACACTTATGCTACTGAGACAGGGAAAAGCATGCGACTGAGTGAAATGACTTGCTCACAGTGCCATTAGTCAGGAACAGTCTGTGACCTTGACCCAGCAATTAGGAAAAGCACAGGTGAGTGAGACAATCTTTCCATACCACCAGCAGCTAGGAGTAGTCATGATTCCCAATCCTTATACCAGAGAGAGGCCAACAAAAATAATTGTCATAACAGTCACGGCTAGAAAGTAAACAAAAGAGAGAGTAAAACAAAGCCACCATGCTAAATACAATGCAGAAAAGCAAGTCATGCCCAAATACAAAGCCTCAAAAAACAAAACATAAAAGTCTCAAAGATACAAAAAGACCAAGAGCTCTACAGAAAAGAAATCAAATGACACTGAGTGGGATGCATAACAGGAAGAAAGTTTAGAGATAGTTAAAAGAAAAGCCTAATGAGTTGCAGGAGGAAAACTAACTACCTAAAGACAACTCTAAGACCTCAGGAAAGAAGTGACAGATCAAAAGGATGACTTTGCCAAAGATATGGAAGTTATAAAGAAAACACATACAGAGCAACTACATATAAAAACTACAGGCGATGATTTGAAAACTAACATGGGCAGTTCCACAAACAGGATCAGTATCACAGAAGATCAAATATCAAAAATTAAAGATGAAAGCAGAGGCAAACCTCATGGATGAAGACAAACAAGATTAAAAAAATTTTTTTTTTGGAAATATCAGATATCATATAAGAACAAACAGACATATATACCATAGAAGAGAAAAGAGAGAGAAAGGAACAGAAAAATTAAAGAAGTAATAGCTGAAAACTTCTCATACCTGTCACAAAAAATAACCAGGAAAGTTCAAGAAGCTGAGAGAATACCCAGGTTCCTATATGCAAAAAGACCCACACCAAGCCACATCATAGTATAACTAAGAACAGTCAACAATAAAGAAAAACTACTAATGGCTTCTAGAGAACAGAGAAACACAGCCTATAAATGAACTCCATCAGACTTCTCAGAAGAATTCTCACAAATTAGGAAAGAATGGAATGACATATTTAAAATATTAAAAAACAAAAGCCACCAGCCAAGAATACTCTAAATTGTCATTGACATATGACAGAGAAATAAAGGTCTTCAATGATAAACATGAGTTAATAGCTCCTCCGACAACTAATTTAGCTTTTACGAAATATTCAAAGGAATTTTACAAAGAAGAAATTGAAAATAAATAACCAACAAACCCCAAGAATAGTAAAAAAAATCAAATAGATTCTAAGACAGGATCAATAAGAAAGACAAAAACAAGTTATGTAAGTATGAAATAGTGTCAGTTCATAAAAGACTAATGGATTCAAATGGTAACCACCAAATACAATCTTAAAGAGATGCATAACTGGGAGAAGACAGAATTGTCACTAAAAACCATCCAAAAGAAAAAGAAATAAAAAACAAACGGGAAAAGAAGCAACAGAAACAAGATAAAACGAAGCCTTAAATGACAGCAATACAGTCATACATATCAATATCAACCCTAAATGTGAATGGATAGAAATCATCAATCAAAAGACACAAAGTGATGAAATGAAAAAAAGTGACTCATTGATATTCTGTCTATAAGAAATTAACATCAGATTCAAAGACAAACATAGATTGAAAGTAAAGGTCTATGAAAAATATATCAAGGCAATCAAGATGAAAGGAAATCAGGAACTAATACCAATATCAGACAAGATCAGCTTCCACCTAAAAAGTGTGATATGAGAAAAGGAAGTAAAATGTATTTTAGTCAAGGAGGTAATCTCTCAAGAAGAAATAACTCATTAATAAAGGCACACATAATTTGAAACACACACACACATGAAACAAATACTGAAAGAGCTAAACGGAGACATAGTAACATCATAGAAATAAGTGACTTACATTCCAATTATACCATTAAATAGATCATTCAGGCATAAAATCAATAAAGAAATAAAGACCCACAAAAGCCCAGAACCAGAAAGTCTTTACTGGCTAATCCTATTAAGCAATAGATCTTTTGGATGTAACAGATACTACAGAGTATTCTACCGCACAAAAATATTGTATAGTCTGAGAAGTGTGTACGGAACATTCTCAAGGATATAATGGGACAGAAAACAAATCTCAATAAATTTAGCAAGACTGAATTAATAAAAAGCACCTCCTCTGACAAGAGAGTGTGAAACTAGAAATCAATGAGAAAAACAAAACTCAAAGAAGCACAAAGATATGCAGGTTAAATACCATGCTTCCAAATAACTCCTGGATTAATGAGGAAATTAAAGAAAAAAATAAAAATTATCTAGAAACCAATAAAAATATGAGATGTGATACCAAAACATGAACTGTGACAAAAGTAGTAAGAGAAAAGTTTATAGTAATACAAGTGCACATAAAAAGATACATATCTCAAATGAAATATCTAACCACACACCTGAAGTAATTAGAAAATCAGGCAATTGAAACTGAAAATCAGAAGGAAGGAAACAATAAAACTTAGAACAGAAATAAATGAGACTGAAAACAAAAAAACTCAATGAAACAAAGAGCTTGTTCTTTGAAAAAATAAGCAATATTGATAGACCCTTAGCTAGAATCACAACAAAATATAAAGAAGACCCTAATAGAAAGAATCAGAAATGAAAGAGGTGACATGACAACGGACAATAAAAATACAAGGGATTATAAGAGATTATCATGAGTTCCTACTAACAAATTCGTCAATCCTGAAGAAATGGATAGATTTCTAGAAATCTACAAACCTCAAATACTGAAATAGACCAAACCAGATGACTAGAACAGAACAAGCACAGGTGCAGAAATTGAAGTGGCAATCAAAATTGCACCAAACACAAGAGCCCAGAACCAGAAAGTCTTCATTGGCTAATTCTATCAAACATACAAGGAGAAGCTAATGCCTTCTTTCTTAAAGTCTTTCACAAAATGGAAGGGAAGGAAAACTCCCAAATACATTCTATGAGGCTAACATTAGGCTAATTACAAAATCATATAGGACAGCAGCAAAAGGAAAAATATACCAATACCACTGATGCATTAACTCTATTCCATGGTACAGATGCAAAAATTCTCAGTAAAACCTTGACAGACAAATTCAAGAGAACTTAAGAAGAATTATACATGATGACCAAGTGGGGTTTATTCCAGGGATGCAAGGATGATTCAACATACTAAAATCAATCAACAAAGGGAAAATTGAAAAAAAAATCATATGATCATATCAATAGAGACTGAAAGTTACTTGACAAGATTCAGCATGCATTCATTACAGAAAAACCTCCTGAAAATGGGAATAGAAGGCACTCTTCCTAATATAATAAAAGCAATATATGACAACCCACTGCTAACTTCATAGTCAATGGAAAAACGTGAATATGTTTCCCCTAACATCTAGAACAAGACAAGATGCCCACTCTCATGACTACTATTCAGCATAATTATGGAAGACCTGGACAAAGCAATGAGATAAGCAAAGGGTATTAAAGACATTGAAACAAGAAAATAAGAAATAAGATTACCATTATTTGCAAACGATATGATATTACACCCAGAAAACCGAAGACACTCCACCAAAAAGATGTTGCAAATAAATAAATAAATATAGCAAAGTGGCAGGATATAAAATCAATAACCAGAACTTAGTAGAATTCCTATATGCAATGAACTAGAGGGAAAATTAAGGAAGAAATCATAAAGCACTAAAAATATAAAATACCTGGGAATAAACTTAATAAAGGGGGTGAAAAATATCTATATTGAAAACCGTAAGACATTAACAAAAGAAGCAGAATAAGACACAAAGATAGAAAAAAGCCTGTGCTTGTGGCTTGAAGAATTAGCACAATTAAAAGCATCATTCTATGCTAAGACATAATAGAGTTAATGCAATTTTCAACAAGAATCCAAGGACATTTTCCAAGGAAATTTAACAAACAAGTTTGTATGGAACCACAAAAGACCTCAAATAGCCAAAATTAACCTCAGAAGAAATGAAGAAGGGTAGAGAAATCATGCTCCCTGACTTCAAACTACAGTAGAGACTGATTGTCATAGTATAGTTAAATAGTATGGTATTAGAGCAAAATCAGACACACTGACAAGTGGAATAAAACTGAGAGCCCAGAAGCAAAACCGTATTTATATGGCATATGCCCAGAGAATACAATAACACTAACCAGAAAATAAATACCATATTTATTCAATTCTAAGCTGCATTTTTGGGCCATTTTAATGTTCCCCCAAATTGCCTGTGACTTACATTCAAAAGGGCTAAGTTTTACACGAAAAGATAGTTGCTAAGTAAAAAAGATCCCTTACTAAATTCTTAAAATTCTGTTAATTTTGTTAATCCCTTATTACGTATTTAAGGTTTATTTTTAATAAAGTATTCACTCTGTTACTTCTCATTTTAATTTTTTTGAACTTTGTAAGTAAGTCATATATTTTTTTCATGAAAAGCTCTTGAGAAATTGGAGTATGGCTTAGAATAAATGGCAGCTTAGAATCAAATAAGTATGGTATATTCACCTCTTTGTTTATAGGAGTACAATTCACAACAGCCAAGGCATTCAAACAACCTAATTATGCATTAATAGTTAACTAGATAAAGAAGCTATAGTATAATAATGGAATTCTATGCAGTTGTTAAAAAAGACAAAATTGTTCTCTTTGCAACAACTTGAATGGAACTTGAGGGAATCATGCGAAGTGAAATAAGCCAGAAAGAAAAAGAAATACATGATAGTTTTGCTTATATGTGAAGTATAAAGAAACAAAACAAATGAACAGATAAATCACAACAAACTTCTCTGTATGGAAGTCTGTGGCTGTAAGGGAGTTGGGGGAGGGAAGAAAAGGAACAAATGTTGGTATATGGCACTAATACTGTGGTTGTGGGTGTGGTGTGAAGCACATATAAAGGTGTGAATTTAACACCCTAAAATGATATAGAGCAATGCAAATTAAAGAAATAATGAAACAAATCAAATAAAAAAGATGAAATCCTGCTGTTTGCAACAGAATGAACCCAGAGGGCATTATACTTAGTGAAATAAGTCAGAGGGAGAAAGGCAAACATTATATGATTTCACTTATGTTGTATATAAATAAACCAAATAAGCAAATGAAGCAAACCAATAAAATTGTGTAGTAAAGGAAAAACTGAAATGAAAGTAAATTTAGTGTATTATATACCGATGTGGGTTTACTATGATGCACACTTTGAACATATTAATGTTATGGATATGAACTAATTCAATAAAAGTAATATGAAATTAAAATAAACACCAATTAGAGGTTACCAGAAGGAAATGTGGAGGGCTGAGGGTCAAATTTGGTAAAATGATTTAGTTATATGGAGGACAGAATTGAATTGTTAGTGGTGAACTTAATGTATTATATACAGCTATTGATTTACAATATTGCATACCTTAAACCTATGATGTTAAAAGAGCAAACTAATTCTCCTCTTCTGAACCTCCCCAAAAAAGCAACTATTTTGTGCTTTCGTGAAACCATTTTGCACTTCCATTTTTCTTTCATTCTTATTTCGCTTAGCATCATTCATTGTACACTCTGCCTCACTACAGTTCCATCCAGGATGTTGCAAAGGGCATTATTTCATCTTTTTTAAAGAGTTGGAAATAATTATTTTGCATATATATACCGTATCTTCTTTATGTTTCTAAGTATTGGACATGTGAATTTTGCAGCTATGGACATTAGTGTCTGATTAGAGTTTTTTTTTTTTTATTGGATCTATGTCTAGGCATCGGATTGATGGATTAAATGGTAGATCCAACTTTATTTTTTCTGAGGAAACTTCATACTGTTTTTCAAAGAGATACATTAATTTACATTCCCATCAACAGAGTAAGAAGGCTCTTTTTTCTCTACATTTGCTCCAACACTTGTTTCTAGTCTTTTTGATAAAGGCACAATGGTATGAGGTGATATCCCATTATAGTTTGTATTTGCATTTCTCAGATGGTGAGTGAAGTACAGCTTTAAAAAAAAATAATCTGTAGATAATTTGCATGTCTTCTCTAGCAAGTGTCTATTCAGATCTTCTGATAATTTTAAATGGGCCATTTGCTTTTTTGTTATTGATGAGCATGAGTTTATTTTAGATATTAAATTCTTGTTTGATGTATATTGTACCAATATCTCCTATTCTGTAGGCTGCCTTTTAATGTTAGTCATGATTTCTTTCACTGTACACAAACATTTTAGTTTGATGTAGTCCCAATTGTTTAGTTTTACTTTTGTTTCTTTTGCTATAGATGTCACTTCCCCAAAGACATTGTTGATATTGATGACACAGAGCATCATTTTTGTATTCTGTTTTTCGATCTTATGTCCAGATATTTTATCCATTTGGAGTTAATTTATATGTGTGGGGCCATTGCATAATCCTGCTTCATTTTTTTTTGCAAATGGCTGTCCAGGTTTTCCAGCACCATTTGCTGAATAGACTTTCCTTCCTCCATTGTCTATTCTTGGTGCTGATGTCCATATGTGTGTGTTTATATATCTGGGCTCTTGACTTTACTGATCTGTCTGTTTTTGTTCTAATATAATATTGTTTTGATGACAATATCTCTGCAGTATAGTTTGAAGTTATGGAGTGTGATACTTCCATTTTTATTCTTTGTTCTTCAAGGGTGATACCTCCATTTTTATTCTTTGTTCTTCAAGGGTAACTTTGGGTAGTTGAGGTTTTTTTTTTTGGTTCCATATAAACTTTTAAATTGTTTGTTCAATTTAATTGAAAGTTATCCCAAGAATTTTGATAGGAATTGCATTAAATCTCTATATATCTTTGGGTGAGATGACCGTTTTAACTATGTCAATTTTTATTCATAAGCATAGAGTATTCTTCCATCAATTTTTGTACTTCTATTTCTTTTATAAATGTCTTGAAATTTTATGTGTATAGGTCATTCTTTTCTTTTCTTAACTTCCAGGTATTTTATCTTTTTGGTGCAATGGTGAATGGTATTTATCTTTTCTCCAGTTCATTGTTTGCATATAAAATACTATTGATTTTTGTGCATTGAATTTATATCCTACCACTTTGCTACATTCATTTAATGTTACTAATTGTTTTTTCTGTAGTATTTTGTTTTTTCTTAATATAATAGCATCTGCAAATAATGATAGTTTTCTTTATTTTCAATTTAGATTCCTTTGATATCCTCTTTTTGCCTTATTGCTCTGACCAGGACCTCCAGAACTATGTTGAATAATAGTGGTAAGAGTGGTTTCCTTGTCTTGTTCCAGATTTTAAGGTGAAAGCTTCCAGATTTTCACAGTTGAGTATGATGCTAGTAAATGGGTTTTCATATTGCATTTTTAAAATTTTGTTTTTCATTATTATTGAAGGGGTATTGCATTTTGGCAATGACTTGTTTTGAGGTATACATAGTGGTATTTTTACATTTACAAATAGCATAGTAGATTCACTAATATTCCCCCCTCCTTTTTTTCTCCCTTCATTTACAGTTAGTTCCTTTCATCCCATTTCCCCCACCCTCCTCCATTATTTTAGTATCCCTTGATTTGCGTTTTTGTCTCTCATCTCTAAGAGCCCATAGTCCTTTGAAGCAGTGCTCTCCCTCTATCCTCTGTCTCTCTTTCTCTCCCCACCCCCCACTTTTAGAGTTGGTTAATTTATGACATTTATTTGTTTTCTCTTTACCCATCATATGGATGCTATCATATGATGTCTGTCATTTTTCTGGCTTATCTCACTAAGCATATTCTCTCCAAGTCCATCCATGTTGTTGCAAATGGCAAAATATCTCCCCTTTAGATGGCTGCATAGTATTCCACAGTGTATATGTAACACATCTTCTTTATCCACTCCTCTGTTGATGGGAATTTAGGTAGTTTCCAGCTCATTGTGAATTGTGCTGCACTGAACATGGGGGTGCATATATCTCTTCGGATAAATGTTTTTGTGTCTTTGGTGTAAGTGACCAGTAGAGGAATAACTGGGTCATATGGAATTCCATTCTCAATTCTTTGAAGACTCTCCATATTGCTTAATGGAATGGTTGTACCACTTTACATTCCTCAAAACAAGGAATTAGATTTACCTTTTCTCCACATCCTCTCTAGTACCTATTATTTCATTTTTTGTATAATAGCCATTCTTACTGTTGTGATGTCTCATTGTTGTTTTTATTCGCATTTCTCTGATGACAAGAGACATAGAGTATCTTTTTATGAACCTGTTGGCCATTTGTATGTCTTCCTTGGAGAGGTGTCTATTAAGGTCACCAGTCCATGTTTTGATTGGATTGTTTGTATTTTTGTTGTTCTCTTTTAATTTTTTTATATCTTAGATGCTCACCCTTTATCTGATAATGAGAGGCAAATATCTTTTCCCATTCAGTTGGATGCCTTTTTGTTTTTATGTGAGTTTCTTTTGGTGAGTAGAAAATTTTTAGGTTTATGTAATCCCACTTGTTTATTTTGGATTTTATTTGCCTTGCAATGGGAGTTGAGTTGCCAAAGATATCTCTTAGGTCTATGTCTAATAATGTTTTGCTTCTCTTGTCCTCTATATGTTTGATGGTTTCTGGTCTTATGTCTAGATCTTTAATCCATTTTGAGTTAATTTTTGTGTATGGTGTTAGATAATGGTCTAGTTTCAACCTTTTGTATGTGACTATCCAGTTCTCCCAGCACCATTTATTAAAGAGGCTGCCCTTGCCCCACTGTAAGTTTTTGGCTCCTTTGTCAAAAATTAGGTGTCCATATATATGTGGATTTATTTCTGGAGTTTCAATTCTCTTCCATTGATCTGTCTTTCTGTTTTTATACTGGTACCATGCTGTTTTAATTGTTATTGCTTTGTAGTAGAGTTTGAAATTAGGGAGCATGACTCCTCTGTTGGTTTTTTTCTTGAGGATTGTTTTTGTTGTTCCAGATAAATTTCATTATTTTGTGTTCTATGTCTGTGAAGAATATCTTTGGAATTTTCATGGGGATAACATTGAATCCATATATTGCCTTAGGCAGTATTTCCATTTTGGCTATATTTATTCTTCCAATCCATGAGTATGGTATATCTTTCCACTTCTTTGTGTCATCTTCTATTTCTCTCAGCAGTGCCCTATAGTTCTCATAGTATAGGTCCTTCACCTCTTTGGTTAAGTTTATTCCAAGGTATTTCATTTTTTTGGTGCAATTGTAAGTGCTATTGGTTTCTTCAGTTGTCTTTCTGTATTTTCACTGTTGGCATACAGAAATGAAACAGATATTTTTATTATTAATTTTGTAGTGTGCTACATTAATATATTGTTATTTCTAGCAGCATTTTACTTGATTGTTTGGAATTCTCTATGTATATTATCATGTCATCTGTGAAAAGTGATGGTTTCACTTCTTTTCCTATTTGGATATCTTTTATATCTTTTTCTTGTCCAATTGCACTGACCAACATCTCCAGCACTATATCGAATAGTAATGGTGAGAGTGGACATCCTTGTCTTAGGGGAAATGTTTTCAGTTTTTCTCCACTGAGTACAATGCTGGCTGTGGGCTTGTCATATATAGCCTTAATTATGTTGGAATACGTTCTTTCTATACCTGTGTTTTGGAGGGTTTTTAAGATAAAAGCATGTCAAATCTTGTAAAATGCTTTTCTTGCATCTATTGAGGTGATCATGTGTTTTTTTGTCCTTTTTCTTTTTACGTAGTGTATCACATTTATTGGTTTGCATATATTGAACAATCCCTGCATTCTTGGAATAAATCTCACTTGATTATGATGCATGATTCTTTTTCTAAGTTGTTGAATTCGATTTGCTGTTATATTGTTGAGAATTTTTGAGTCAGTATTCATTAAGGATATCAGTCTATAGTTTTCTTTTTCGGTGCAGTCTTTATCTGGTTTTGGAATCAGCATAATATTGGAGTCATAAAAAGTGTTTAGAAGTTTTCCCTCATCTATTTTTCAGAACAATTTAAGGACGGTTGGAATTCATTCTTCGAATGCTTTGTAGAATTCGCTGGTGAAACCATCTGGTACAGGGCTCTTGTTTGGGGGTTGGTTTTTTATCACTGTTTCAATTTCCTTGCTTGTGATTGATCTATTCGTGGTTTCTAGTTCTTCTCTGTTTAGTTTTGGTGTAGTGTATCTTTCCAGAAATTGTCCATTTCTTCTAGGTTATTCGATTTGTTGCCATATAGTTGTACATGGTATATTCTTATGGTCCTCTGTATTTCTGTTGTAAGCTATTGTGATTATTACTTTTTCGTTTTTGATTCTATTTATTTATGTTTTATCTCTCCTTTTTTTGTGAGTCTGACTAATGGCTTATTTTGCTTATTCTTTAAAAAAAGCCAACTTTTGGATTCACTGACTTTTTGAATAGTCTTTCTGATTTGTATTTCATTGATTTCTGATCTAGTCTTTATTATTTCCTCCTTTCTGTTGTATTTAGACTTCTGTTTTTCTGCCTTTTCTAGTTCTTTCAGGTAATGGCTTAGGTTTTTATTTGTGATTCTTCTTGTTTCTGAGGTAGGATCGTTCGCTATAAATTTCCCTCTTATTATTCCTTATGCTGCATTCCGCAGATTTTAATATTTTGTTTCTTCATTTTCATTTGAATCCAGATATTTAAATTTTTTCTTCCTTAATTTCCCCCTTTAACCATTGGCTGCTCAACAATATGTTGCTTAATCTCAGCTCTTTTGTGGTTTTCCTCTCTCCTTTTGGTTGATCTCTGGTTTGATGTCATTGTGATCTGAAAAGATGCCAGATATGATTTCAGTCTTTCAAAATTTATTGAGAATTGCTTTGTGTCTCAACATATGGTCTGTCCTTGATAATGTTCCATGAGCACTGGAGAAGAATGTGTACTCTTTAGTTTCTGTGCAAAGTACTCTATATACGTTTATTAGGTCCAGTTCTTCTATTTTGCCATTTAAAGATCTTGTTTCTTTGTTGATTCTCTGGATGATCTGCCTTTTACTAAAAGAGGAGTATTGAAGTCTCCTGCTATTATTTGCTGCTGTCAGTATCCTAATTTAGATCTGTTAATATTTGATATATTTGGGTACTCCATTATTGGGTGCATAAATGTTGATACGTGTTAAGTCTTTTTCTTGTATTGATGACTTTATCATTATATAATATCCATCTTTATCTTTTTAAATTTTCTTTGGTTGAAAGACTACCTTATCTGATAGGGTATAGCTGTTCCTGCTCTTATGGATTTGGCATTAGCTTGGAGTACTGTTTTCCATCCATCTACTTTAAGTTGTTGCTTGTCTCTAGACATAAGATGAGTTTCTTTTAGACAACAGAGTTGGGTTATGTTTCTTAATCCATTTAACAATTCTGTGCCTTTTGATTGGTGAGTTTAATACATTTAAATTTATAGTAATTATTGACATTTGAGAACTTGCTACTGCCATTTTGATTTTCATTTTCTGGTTGTGTTGATCTATTTATTACTTTGTTATATTTTGTGAAGATTTTCCTTTGTGGTTTAGCTAGTAGGGCCTCTTTTGACATTTCTCGTAGAGGAGGTCCCATGGTTGCAAACTCTCTTAGCTTTAAGAAAACGTGAATTTCATGCTCAAATTTGAAAGAGTTTTGCAGAATATAGTATTCTTGGCTGGCATTTTTTGTCCTGAAGTATTTTAAGACATCATTCCAGTCTCTTCTAGCCTACAGAGAATTTGCTGAGAAATCTGATAGGAGTGCCTTTATATGTTATCTAATTTCTTCCCCCTGGCTACCTTTAGAATTCTTTGTCTTGGATTTTTGATAGTTTCACAATTACGTGTCTTGGTGTAGTTTTTTTTGGGGGAAATTTATGTAGTTGTGTGTTCTGTTTGCTTCATTAACCTGTATGTTCGTTACTGGTTCTGGATCTGGGATACTTTCAGCCATTATTGCCTTGAAGATGTTTTATTCTTCTCTTTTTCTCTTTGCCTTCTGGTACACCCAGTATTCTAATTTTGCCCTTCCTGAAGGTGTCAGATAGTTCTCTGAGTGTTTCTTCATTTTTTTTTGCATTTAATTTCTCTTTCTTCTTCTTTCTTCCTTTCTGCATTACTGTCCTCTATATCACTAATCTTTCCCTCCATTTGGGTTATTCTGGTTCTGTAACTTTCTATATTATTCTTAGTTTTGTGAATTATCTCCTTTAAATCCTGTGTTCCTGTTAGTTTTTTTCTGTAGAACTTCAGTCTCCACCTCTTGGTGCTTAATTATTTGTTCAAGCTCTTTGTTTAATTTATCTGAATTTTCTTTTAATTCTCTGATTTTCTTTATGAGTGCACACTTGATCTCTTTATCTGTTAGAAAAAACATTGCTCTGTATCTTCGAAGTTAATTTCTGATGAGCTGTCATTGTGTTGTGATTCCATTTTCTGAGGTTTCAGAGTGTGTCGTGGCTGTTTTCCCCCGTGATTTGGGATCTTGTTGATCTGCTAGCTTGTTTGTTTTAATTTTTACTGGGGCCGCTCTATTTTTACTTTATTTTATATATTTGAACTTTACTGGCTTCCGTAGTGTGTTTTGTTGTTTTAGGGAGTTACGATGACTGCTGAGCGGGGGTAGGTGTGGGGTTGGGGTTGTAGTGGTCATCTGTGAGCATGTAGTTTTGCTGCCTGATGGTGGGGGAGAGGTAGGCTTGTTTTGTTGGTAGAACTCTGCTGGTTGGAGCTATGTGACTTGAGTCTGTTGTCTGCACTTGTGTCCTTTGCATTCATCAGGGTCAAGTTCTTTCCACGGGCTGTTCTTCCAGGGTCTTAGTCTCTGAATCCTGATTCCCAGGGGGCCCAACCCTTCAGGTGTGTAGTGAAGGGTGTGCAGCACCTGTATACTCCTATTCTTTCTGTTTCCAGTTTTCTTCTTCTGGGATTTTTCTAGCAGACAGTGTTCACTGAGACCTCTCTCCTGCACAGTTAGACTAAGGTTTGTAGCTCCCTGCTCTGTCTGAATTCACACCTCTATAGGTTATGGAGATTACCTGTGTCGTTTTGGAAGGAGAAGGGTGAGGCATCAAGGGGATAGTTGCTGCTGTAACCCCTGGAGAATGAAGACAGCCACCCCTACTTTTATCACCACTGGGCTCTTATTTCTGTGGTTCCCTTAGCCAAGAGTTGCCTGCAGCATTGCTCAGTTTGTCTCAGGCTTGTGGCTCCCTGCTTTGTCTGAGTTTGTGCCCTAGTGATCAATGGGTCAGCCCCTGCAGTCTGCACCCAGAAAAGAGGGACTCAGCAACGGGATCCTACTATCTGAAACCTGGGTGGGTGCTGGAGGTCACCGTGACTGTTTTGTACTCTTTAGAATGTCTGGGCAGCTCCAGCGAGGCTCTGGTAGAAGAATGAAGATCTCATACACACTGTGAAACTCTCTTTTTTTGGGGTTCCCCTTTGCTGCTGTATTCTCTGTTAAATCCCCATGTCTCTCACTGACCTCTAGTGCAGACTGTTAGTCTTCTTCTGTTTTCCAAGTTGTTCTGGCCAGTGCTGAAGCAGGAAAATCCTGTGAAATTTCTGTGTTGGCTCCAAAAAACGGTTTGTTTTTTTTTTTCCTGTGTGGTGTCTCAATGATGGCTCCCCATAGATGCCATCTTTGAATCTCCCATATATGGATTTTATTACTTTCAGGAATGTGCTTTCTATTCCTAACTTTTCAAGAGTTTTTTTTTTAAATGGTGAATGGGCATTGAATCTTATCAAGTGCTTTCTCTGTGTCTACGGGTAGGATCATGTAATTTTGTTTTTTCTCTTTGGTAATATAGTATATTGAATTAATTTATTTGTGTGTGTTGAACCATCCTTACATCCCTGGAATAATCCATCTGGTTGCTTTGTTACCAGAAACAAAGTTACCAGAACTTTGTAGAGAATCTTTGTAACTATTTTAATCAGTAATAATGGTTGGCAATTTTCTTTTTTGGTTCTTTCCTTGCCTGATTTTTGAATCAGTATAAAGTGAAATTTGAGAGTTTTCCCTTGTTTTTGGAATAATTTAAGGAGAGTGGATGTTAAGTTGTCTCTAAATGTTTGGTAGAATTTATTAGTGAAGTCATCTGGTCCTGGGCTCTTGATTTTTGGGAGGATTTTCATACTGCTTTGATTTATGCACTTGTGATTGGTTTGTTCAAGTTATCTATGTCTTCCTGGATCAGTTTTGGAAGACTGTAGAATACTAGAAATCTATCCATATCTTCAAGATTAGGTAATTTATTGACCTAGAGTTGTTCATAATAATCTATTAAGATTCTTTGTATTTCTGGAATATCTGTAGCGATTTCCTTTCATTTCTGATTATTTTATTAGAGTTTTCTCTCTAATTTTTCTTTTTTTGTCCAGAAGTGGAATGATGGGATCATATGAGATTTCCATCTTCAGTTGTTTTGAGGAATCTCCAAAATGTTTTCCATAGGTGTTGCACCAATTCGCACTCCCACCAACAGTGCAAAAGTTTTCCCCTTTTTCCACATCCCCACTAGCATTTGTTGTTTCCAGACTTTTGGATAATAGCCAGTCTTTCCAGTGTAAGGTGGTATTTCACTGTTGTTTTAATTTGCATTTCCTTAATAGCCAGCAAGTAGGAATATAATTTCATTTGCCTGTTGGTCATCTGTACATCCTCTTCAGAAAATGTCTCTATAATTCCTCCTCCCATTTTTTAAATTATATTTTTCTCCTGTTGTTGAGTTTTATGAGTTCTTTGTATATTTTAGATATTAAACCTTTGTTGGAAATATCAAATTCAAATATCAGCTCCTAGTTAGTAGGTTTTCTTTTGATTTTGGTGAGTTTTCTCTTGTTGTGAAGAAACTCCTTAGTTTGATGCAGTCCCAGTTGTTTATTTTTCTCTTTGTTTCCCTTGATGGTGGATTTGAGTCCCCAAAGTCTTCTCTATGACTAATGTCATGGAAAGTCTTTCCTATGTCATCTTCTAAGAGCTTTATGTTTTCTGGTCTTGTGTCCAAGTCTCTGACCCATTTTGAATTAATTTTTGTGAATCATGTTAGAGAGTGGTCTAGCTTCATTCTTTTGCATATGGCTCTCCAGTTTTCCTAACACAATTTGTTGAAGAGCCTTTCCATTTTCCATGGAATGCTTTTAGCTCCTTTGTTGTAAGTTTCTGTATGTGAGTGGGTCAGTTTCTGGTGATTCAGTTCTATTCCACTGATCTGTCCCTCTGTTATTATTCCAGTACCATAGTGTTTTGGTTGCTATTGCTTTGTAATATAGTTCAAAGTCTGGAATTAATCCCTCCAGATTGTTCTTTTTTTCTAATGATTGCTTTGGCTATTCAGGGCCTTTTGTTGATCCAAACAAGTTTTAAGATTTTTTGTTCTATTTCCTGGAAATAAACCCATGGGATATTAATGGGGATTGCATTAAATCTATATATTGCTTTGGGTAAGATGGTCATTTTAGTGATATTGTTTCTTCCCAGCCATGAGCAGGAGGTATATTTCCATTTCTTTGTGTCCTCTATTTCTTTTAAGAAGAACTTGTAGTTCTCATTGTTTAGATCTTTTACTTCCTTTTTAGGTATATGCCCAGGTATTTCATTCGTCTAACTTCTATTTTAAATGGTGTGATTTTCATGATTTCATTTCCTTCTAGAGTGTTGTTTGTGTATAAAAGTGCAACAAATTTCTGTGCGTTGGTTTTTGTAGCCACCACTTTACTGTATTCATTGATGAGCTCCAGATGTTTTTTGATAGAGCTTTTGGGATTTTCAATATATATAATCAAATAATGACAGTTTTACTTTCTCCTTTCCAATTCGTATTCCTTTTATTTCCTTTTCTTGTCTAATTGCTCTGGCTAAGACCTCCATACAATGTTAAATAGCAGTAGTGAGAGTGGAAAACTTGCCTTGTTCCTGACCTAAGAGGAAATGCTTTCAATTTTTCGCCATTGACTATGATGTTGGCTGTGAGTGTTTCACATATGGCCTTTATTATGTTGAGGTATGTATCTTCTATTTACATTTTATGGAGAGGTTTTTTTTTTATCATAAATGGGTGTCAGATCTTGTTGAAAGCTTTCTCTGCATCTGTCGATGAGATCATGAGGTTTTTCTCTTTGCTCTTGTTGATATGGTGTATGACATTAATGGATATACATATGTTGAACCATCCTTGCATCCCTGGGATGAATCCCAATTAGTCATGATGTATGATCTTTTTGATGCATTGCTGAATTTGGTTAGTTATTTTGTTGAGAATTTTTGCACCTATGTTCATTAGAGATATTGGTATATAATTTTCTTTCTTGGTGGTATTTCTGTCAGTTTTTGGTATCAATATCAATGTAATGTTAACTTCATAAAAGTTATTTGGTAGACTTCCTTGTTCTTCAATATTTTGGAAGAACTTGAGAAGAATAGGTGTTAATTCTTCTCTGAAGGTTTGGTAGAACTCACTGGAAAAGCCTTCTGGTCCTGGGCCTTTATTTTGGGGGAGGCCCTTGATTACTTCTTCAATTTCTTTGCTTGTGATTGTTCTATTCAGGTTTTCCAATCCTTCTGGGTTCAAACTGGTGGACTGTAATTTTTTAGAGATCTGTTCATGTCCTCACGGTTATCCCTCTTTTTGGTGTAGAGCTGTTCATAGTAGTACCTTATGATGTTTTGAATATCTGTGGTATCTTTCGTAACCTACCCTTTCGTTTATGATTCTGGTTATGAGAGTTTTCTCCCCTTTTTTCTTTGTGAGTTTAGTCAATGGTTTGTCAATTTTGTTTATTTTTTCAAGGAAGCAACTTTTGATTTCATTGATCTTCTAGATTGTCTTTTTATTTTCTGTTTCCTTTATTTCTGCTAGAATTTTGATTATTTGCTTTTTTTCTACTGATATTTGACTCTAATTGTTCTTCTTTCTCTAGTTGTTTTAAATGTAAATTGTCTGTGATTTTTCTTGCTTCTTGTGATAGTCCTGGATTGTGATGAACTTTTCCCTTAGTACATCTTTGTTGCCTCCCATAGATTCTGGTAGCTTGTGTCCTCATTATCGCTTGTCTCTAAGTATTTTTCAAGTTCCTCTTTGATTTTCTGTTTTATCCAAGAGTCCTTCGGGAGCATATTGTTGAGTTTCCAACTGGTTTGTGGTCTTCCAGATTTTTTGTGTGGTTGATTTCCAGTTTTCAGCCATTGTGGTCAGAGAAGATGCTTGGTATGATTTCAATCTTTATAAATTTGTTGAGAGATGTTTTGTGTCTTTGCATCTGATCTATCCTTGAGAATGTTCCATGTGTGCTTGAGAAGAAAGTTAAATCTGTAGTCATTGGGTGAAGTGCTTGGTAATGTCTATTAGACTTATCTGTTCCAGATGGTCATTTAAAGTGGATGTTTCCCTGTTAATTTTCTGCCTGGTTGATCTGTCCATCATTGTAAGTGATGTGTGAAGTCCCCCACTATTATTGTGTTGCTGTCAATGTCTCTTGTCAGGTCTAATAATACTTGTTTCCTAAATTTTGATGCTTCTTCATTTAGTGTGCATGTATTAATAAGCATTATGTCTTCCTGCTGTATCATTTAATCATTTAATCATTATATAGTGTCCATCTCTGTCTTTTGTTATGCTTTTTAGAGGGAAGTCTGTTTTTTATCTGATATGAGTATGACTGTTCCTGCTCTTTTGTGGTTGCCATTCGACTGTATAATTGTCTTCCAGCCATTGACTTTGAACCTTTGTTTATCTTTTGGATAAAGTTGGGTTTCTGAATGCAACAGAAGGTTGGGTTATGCTTTTTAATCCATTCAGCCAGTTTGTGTTATTTTACTGGTGAGTTTAGTCCATTAACACTTAGGGTAGTTATTGGTATATAGCTGCCTAGTGTCATTTTATAATTTGTCCTTGTGCGTTGCTCCAGATTATGTCTTCGTTCTCTTTCTCTTTTTAGGTTGGATGGGTGCAGTTATGTTTTGGTTGATTTCACCTTTTGTTTTCTTCTTTGCTTTTTCCCTGGGGATGTATTTGTGGTTATCTTGAAGTCAGCATTCACAAGTCTATGCTTATTTCTTATTTTTTGAAAGCGTTATTAGTCTTCCACTCGTTCTAACCACCCACACTTTTGTTCTCTTCTCTTCCTCCCCACTTTTAATATTTGCTGTCTTACTCTTTTTCTGAGGGGCTTCTTTACACATTATAGAGCATCATTTAACATTTTTTGCAAAGATGGTTTTGTGGTGATAAACTCCTTTAACTTTTCTTGTCAGAAAAGCTTATCATTCCTTCATTTCTGAATGATAATCTTGCCAGATATAGTATCCTAGGTTTAAAATCCTTTTATTTCAGCACTTTAAATATATTATGCCATTCCCTTGTGGCCTGTAGAGTTTCATTTGAGAAATCCTCTGAAAATCTTATGGGGGCACCTCTGTATGTGACACATCTTTCTCTGGCTGCTTTTAAGACTCATTTTGTATTTTTTACATTCTGATGATGATATATCTAGGTGTATTTCTGTTTGGATTTCTTTTATTGGAACTTTTTGAGCTTCCTGGATCTGGAGGCCTGCTTCATTCTTCAGATTGGGGAAGTTCTCATCTATTATTTCTTCAAATATACTTCCTACACCCTTGTCTCTCTCTTCTTCTGGGACCCTTATATGAGAATGGTGTTCCTTTTGATGTTATCTGAGAGGTCTTGAATGCTATCTTCAATTCTTTGAATTTTAAAAATCTATTTACTGGTTTGCTTGATTGAGTTCCTCTGCCCTATCTTCCAGATGGCTGATTTTGTTGGAAGCTTCATCCTTCCTACTGTTGAGTCCCGCTGTTGAGTTCTTTAATTCAGTCGTCATATCTCTTACCTTTTTGATGTCTTGTTTTAATTCTTCTCTTTGCTTCCTGACATTATTGTTTATTTCTTTACTGATTTCTGGATTCCCATGAGTATGTTAATCACTGTTATCCTAAATTCATCTTCAGGTAATATCCATATATCTGTTGTATTTAGATTTTCCCCTGGGTTTTCAATTGGCTCCATAATTTCAGGTATATTTCTCTGTGCCTTTACTCTATTAGGCATTCTGTTTATATTTCTGAGGGTTGCCTAGTTTTGACTTGCCCAGGATTGGCAATCAATCTATTTCACCTCTTCCCACAAGGTGGCACTAGAAGGTAGTATTGAGATTTGGTCCCATATGGGACTGCCATCTCACTGTAATTCTAGGGGTCGGGTATCTAAATGTGGTGGGTGGGTTATCTACTTGGTGGACCCTAGTCTCTTGCATGAAATGGTTGTTACAGGGGCTCTGGTTGGGAATTTCTTTGGCTGATTTCCGGTTATGGTGGTGCCCAGTGTAATTTCACCTCACACGCTCCAGCTCAGCTCCCAGTGCACTGGCTCCTCTTTCACCCTCTCCCAAGTAAGCCTTCCATGGCTCCGTGTCTCCTCTCCACTGGGCTTGCTTCTCACTATCTCTGAAGCTGGTCCCCAAATCCCTACCTTCTCCCCTGGATCTGCCCCACTGCATGTCCAGAGACTCCCAAGTTGTGTCCTATCCAAATCCATGGCTTACCTGTGAACCCCCGCTGGCATCCTCACCAGCCTTTGCTTGTCATCTGAAGTGCCTGTCATTTCTTGGTGTTTGTCTCAGGAAAATAAGTGATTTTTTTTTGGTGTCTGTGGGGAGTGGCCCAAAAGTGCTTCTTATCAAGTCACCATCTGGAAGTCTCCCTGACTTCCTTTTGTTCCTAATGGTTTGATATATTTTTACATACCCTTCACTTTCAGACTGTTTGTCTTTGAATCTGTATGGGTTTCTTGTAGGCATAATATTGATAGGTTCTGATTTTTGATCCAGTCAGCCAGTTTGTGTCTTTTGATTAGTGGATTTAATCTATTCATATTTAGAATGATTTTTGATACACAAGGCTTTGTTTTTGTCATTTGATCCTTTGTCTTCCATTTGTTTTATTTCTTCTTTCTTATTTGTTGCTGTTTGCCTTTGGATGGTTTTCATTGTTGAGTCTCTCCAATTCTTATACATATATATATGTCATATATCACATTATTTATGATATATCTCATATATCTCTATATATCACATACAGATATGTATGCATATCTCGTATCTATATGTATATATGCAATATGGTTTTGTGCTTCATCTCTAGCTCAACCCATTTATTGTAGTCATTTCTGTGTTGACATTATATCTTTCATGTTTTTCTTTCCCCTTTAGTGTGTTTTCCTTCTCTCTTGACAGTGTTGATTCTGCTTCTGATTCTATTTCATTATTTGTAAAAATTCTCTGAGTTTAGTTGTTCTTTATTTTTTTCCCCCTGGTGTAGTACTCCTTTCAATATTTCTTGAAATCTAGGTTTGCTGATATAAAAATCAATTAAATTTACCAATGTAGACCTTTATTTCTCCATCACGTTGTAACGGTAATTTTTCAGGGTACAGCTTTCTTGGCTGGTAGATTTTGTCTTAGTATTTTGAATATGTTTTTGTACTCTTTCTTGGCCTGTAGGTTTTCTGTTGAGAAGTCTGATCACAGTCTGATGGCTACACCTTTGCAGATTTTGTTTCTCTTTTCTCACTTGGCCTTTAGTATATTTTCTTTATTGTTGGCTTTTGCTAGTTTTACTGTATTGTGCCTTGGTGTTGGACTCTTTTGAAGTTAGGAACCTGAGTGTTCAAACAGCTTCTTGGACTCCCATGGTAAGTTTTTGTGTCAAGTGTAAGATGTTACCTTTTTAAATAAAATTTCCCCTTCCTTACTCTCCTCGCCTTCAAAGATGCCAAGTATTCTTATGTTTGTTTTATTCATTGTATCAGTTATTTCTCTCAGAGTTCTTTGTTTTTCCTCAATCTATTTCTCTTTCATCTTTTATGAGAGTTGTCTCTTTGTTTTTGTCTTTAATTTCTGAACTTCATTCCTCTGCATAATTGTGTCTGTTTATGGAAATTTCCATGTTTGTCTTCAATTCACTGACTGTGTTTTTCATATCTAGTAGCTTTGTTTTGGTTTTCTTTATAGACAATCTCTTTGGTGAAGTATTCAAATCTATCATTTCTTTTCTGAGATCTTGGACTTCCCTCTGGGTATTTAAATTTGTATCTTGTAGATCATTAAGCTTTTCCATGACAAATTTTGAATTCTTTATTTCTCAGTTTGTCACATTAATGTCACTTGATTTCTTCTGTGGGGAGACCTTCATCTTTCTTTCATTTGTGTTTGTTTTTGGGGGGATTTTGATTTTGGCTTGTCTCCCCCTTTCTGTTCTGTATTTGACACTGATGTTTTATTTTTCTGTTTCTCTTATTTACTTCTTAGACAATTGTGGCGTTAGGCTGTTGAGAATGGTGAGTCATTTGTAGGCTGTGTAGTATCCCTGTGCAGGTTCACTCTATACTGACAAGCTGGGTTGTTTAGCTCAACTTCAGTTAGTTCCTAATGCTGCTCAGCTCAGAGGTCTCTAGATCACTAGACCAGCAGTGGTAGGAATATTGTCACTGCTGTGTTCGTTGGGTAGTGGGGCAGATCCCCTCACTCCTCTTTGGAAAGTTTCCACCTATTTCCAATGAGATATGGGACCACTCCTGGGCTATTAATGCATTGGTGCTAATAGTACTCCTCACTCCTCTAGTACCCTTCCCTTTAGAACTCAGGAAACTTTTCCTGCTCTAGGCAGGATGTTGGGGGCAGGGCTGCCTACTCACTCTTGGTGCTTCCCCCAGGAGCTCAGGGGAACTTAACAGATGTCTCCAGCTCAAATTGGGAATCTTATCTATCACAACTCCATAATTTAGTTTTGAACACCTCCCTCTTAGAGTCCCTTTGCAGTTTCAAATCTCCACTCTGACAGATTAGCAAAGAAAGGTGGGGGAGAAGGGAGTATAATGTGTAACCTTTATCTATCTTCACCTTTTCCCCCAGGATTTTGTGAACAACAATAAAGTCTCAGAAAATAGGTACAGCTCTTAAGACTTTAGGTCACAGTCACTATCGATTGTTGATTGTGCCTCTCCCTTCTAAGGCCCTCATGTGGTTTAAGAACAGTTTAAAAGCTTC
Organism: Solenodon paradoxus; assembly: GCA_004363575.1. NCBI lineage: Eukaryota > Metazoa > Chordata > Mammalia > Eulipotyphla > Solenodontidae > Solenodon > Solenodon paradoxus. Next base: position 15,394 of record RJWH01001615.1, on the reverse strand, counting down.
AATCTGCAGTTGTTGGAATGGAGCAGTCTTGGACTCTATCCCCTTGGCTGTCTTCTCCCCTACATGGGGCCCTTTCTTCCTTTCTCCCTTCCCAAATGGATTGGCATTGGATTCTATCTCTTTTGCAGATCCTCTAACATGAGCTCCCAGTGTATTTTCTTGTCTGAAGTTTTGTCTGGCTTCTAACTAATTTCTATCAAGGGGAGGCAAAAGACACATCAGGAGTCCCTGGTGGTCCCTGGTCTATAACAAAATGAGAAAATTCACTTGGAAGCATTTTGTATAACTAAGCACACTGTATAAAATAAGAGGAATTTGTTTTTACTCTCATTCTTTTAAATGCTTTTAATAAATTATATATCACATCAATGACAGGAGAAAAGGTAGAATGGCAAGTAGTGGCTTCAAAGAGGCAACCAGTGAACATCCACACCTCATCTGTGCTCCTGGAATGACAACTAAAATAGGGAGAAGGACAGACAAAATGACCAGGTGTCCCACATCTATTACCATGTGAGTTTTTCCAGCCAAGTAGGGTGATACGAATCTGTTTTAGGGTGAAGACCAAACACAATTCACTGGAAGAAAAAGAATTATGTTACTTTTTCTTATCTTCTTATCTTCTGGCTCTCAGGAAATCCTAATTAATGGGCATTTCCATCAATCAGAAAGAGGGTATTTGGATTTGAGAATGAGCTTCTTGCTTCACCTAGGAGGGTTCAATTTCTTTCTCTTTCTACACCTCTAGAGGAATTTTTATGGGATGTGGGAAGGGAGTTGATTTACTTTTCAAATATAAAATTCAGGCTCTACAGAGATATATGCGTGATAGGGTGGAATGAGATTATCAGAATAAAATCCACGAATTTAATAAAAAGCATGAGGGGCATAGGGAAGTGGTCTTGTAAATCAAAGATTATCTTCAGATTGTCTTTTATATGGCTCAATATTTTTATAAAGCAAATTCTACAAATTTAAACCACACAGGTTACAGAGATTAGAAGCATCTCAGATCTTAGATTCACTATAGATTTTGGATAAAAAATAAAAAGAACATCATCGTCTCTAATCAAACTCTGAGACTTGGAACTTACTGAGGGATGAAACATGGGCCATGCCTTACCCATCGCTGCCATCAGGAGTTTCTGGGCATTGCCTTCCAAGTTATTATCTTGTTTTTGACACACCCCGACATATCATCATTCTATTGCTCCTTTCCCTGTGAAGACAGGTTACTATATTTTGCCATGAATAATGTGCCCCATGTATAATGCACACACACACATTTTTGACCCAAACTTTCAGGATAAATATTTTATTTTAATTTTTCAATTTTCAATTTTTAATTTTTTTAATTCAATTTTTCAATTTATTTATGTTTAGGTATTTTGTATTATAAAGCAATTTTCCATTTATTTTTAACATATTATGGTACAAGATGTTTTATGTACATATAATTACAATGCACAAGAACCTATACAAAGTACAAGAAATTCTATGTACCAGTAACAAATTTATTATATATATATATGCATCATAGAAGGATAAGAACTCTTCCTCACTGTCAATATCAGAAGTATTATCTATTTTAATTTCTACATTACTGGTGTCTTCTGAAGAGTCATTTTCCACATCCCAGGAAATTTCATCATCTTCAGTTCATCACTGCCTTGCTGATGCTGCATTTTAAAATGATTTCACAATCACTTCCTTCTTGACATCATTCCACAATCTTAGGATCCAATCACAAACCTGGGCAATAGATGTTTCTTGATTCTGCCTGTGGATTACCCGTGGATTGCATCCACAATGTCCACTCTTTCTTCTCTAATGAGCTTAAAGAGCTTCTTTACTGATGCATCAAAAGGTTTCAGTTGGCTGGTCAGCTTACCAGGTATCAAAGCAAGTGGGGTTTTCAAGTCCTCTGTGATTGCTTTTGCACTTTGTGTAACATAGGCTTTGAAATGATCAAAAATAAGCAAAGCTGGATTTTAAAGCAATCTTCCAGGACTTTATGCAAGACTTCATTAAGATACATTTTCATACCTTCTTTATTCATCCATCCCAGGGTATTATTTTGCACATAGATATTATATTGTTATTCATTTCTAGAGTTACAGTTTTAACTTGTAAGCATAAATGAAATAACTAAAAGCATATATGCAGATATGGGAATTATTACTACCCATCTAATGCGCATTCTTATTTTCCCTCACAAATTTGAGCAAAAAAGGGAAAAATATAATACCTTCTAGTCTGTTCCTATTTCAGCCTTTTCCTCTAAAATGACTACTTACTTCTAGTGCAGGATTTCTTAGACTGGGCACTACTAGCATGAGGGAGGTCACATAACTCTTTGTGCTGAGGGGCTGCCCTGAGAAGCATCCTTGGGTCCATTTCACCCCCACACTCCCCATTTATGACAACCAAATCTCCAGACAGTGTCAAGTGAGAATCACTGATCTAGTCCTTTTTCTTTCACTTGAAGTCTTAGTTTGTTAAACATTTATCCTGTGGAAGTCCTTCAAGTGTTTTATGTAGGTGCTTCTTAAACTTAAAACATAAGGAATCACTTTAGGAATTTCTTAAAATGGGCATTCTGCTTCAACAGTTTGGGGGAAGGGTTTGAGATTCTGCATTTCTAACAAACTCCAAGATATTGCTGTCACTGTTACTCCATACTTTGAGTAGCAAGGCTTTATATTATTGTGTCCTTCTGGCCCTAAGAAGATTCTGTTTTACATAATAGGAAGAAGAGCCTTTGAGAACTCCTAGGCAGCTCAATCACATTTTGAATCCAATTTAGTCTACAAGCCAACCTTACATATACAACCAGCAAACTCAGTTGATGTTACACCAATGTCCTTGAGTTCTTTCTTGACTCTCTTTTCCAGCTAATCATGCCTGAGACTTAGGCCCATTCTTGCTTGGGATGTCAATATATTTTTCCTTAGATATTATGAGCTACTCATGACTCAGGTGGATACTTGGAGTACTGAACTGTATCAATGATCTCATGCCTTTGTTCTAGTCTGCCCAGGAAACAGCTCATGCCTGCTACCTTAATGCCTATTAGTAGACAGTTGTCTAGGATTGCAGGTGCCCTGGGGCTCACTTTCTCTTTCAATTTCCTGCCTTTGCTATCTTGTCTCCTCAGCCTTCACCTGCCTCCATCCACTATTTATGTTCTTTTCTGTCTAATCAATGCCATTTGACATATTCTTCCCATAGGTGTTAGGGCTTTTTAGTAATACCCAAGGTCCTATAGGGGAAAACAAGGATATGATGTGGGCCCTCACCTAGGGTTAAAGAGCAAGACTTTAAAGGAGAAGCTGCAGCAGACCAGGCTTCTGGCTGTGGAGTGCAGCAAGCATTTGGTGTGTAGAAAAAAACAAACGGTGTGGGGGGTGGTGGGGTCAGTGGATACTGGTGCCAGAAAGTTTAGGAAGGTTCTTTCAACCAGAGAAGTTGGGAACGGTTTATTGTGTCTGGTATCCCTGTTTTACTTCTCTTCTAACCTGGAGAAAGTTACTCTGCCCCTCACATCATATTCCTCCTTTCATGTCTCTTGCCTGGACTTAGGTTTAAGGGGATGACTCCTAGAATGTTTGTGCAGGAAAGCAGTTTTCATCAGAGTCCAATAACCTCTCGGTAAAGGATCATACAGCAATCATTTTAGACTTTGAGGGTCATACTGCCTCAATAGTAATGGTTCATCTCTTTTTTATTTCAAAAGCATGCAACATGTAAACAACCTGACTGTCTCAATAAATATTTATGGACACTGAAATTTGAATTTCACATATTTTTCAGATGTCATGAGATATTGTTCTTTTGAACTTTGTTCAATTATTGAAAAATGTAAAAACTAGTTTCAGGTTATAGGGCTAAGTCATTCTTAGCTTAGTCTTGACTAGTAGTTTGCCAATCCTTGATTCAGAATCCAGTGTTTCCCACAATGTAAGTCTTGTGGGTATGGTCAAATACAGGAAGTTCTGGTAAACAAATTTATACACTAACCTCCACCCCTGATACCAATAGGGTACTATGTGCTTCCAAGAGGAACTGACACATGTCAAGAATTTCTATAATTTCTTTGAACAGGAACGCTTTGATTTTATGGGGTGTCCTGCAGACCAGAAATCCTCTGGACTAGATTCTATGGAATAACTTGGGCATAACGCTCCAGCTACCCCTTCTTTTACACATGGGGAAACTGAAGCCTGAGCAGATTGCTAGCTTGATATATGATCAGTTTCTCCTGACTGCACTGATGCTCCTCACAGGCCATACTGACTGAGGCCCTAGGTGATCCAAGGAAAAAGACTAGGCTAGTTCACCAGGATACCAGGTCCCTCCAGCTTCCTACACCTGACTGGTGAACAAACTTCCTTATTCTCATGGAACCTTAGAAAGGGCCAGGGAGGTTGTATATCAGGAAACACTCCTAAAATTCTAGTCCCTGAGCAAATGAAGTACTTTTGGGCTATCTCTATCCTCTGGCTTCTGTCCCATCGTTAAGAGTGCATACTTACTAAATTATTTTGGCAATAAGGAGACTAGTGTACTGTGAACAATAACATTGCATTTACATGTGTAGTTTCCTCTTTGCTCAAGGAATGTGTCCCAAGACTCCCAGCAGATACTAGGAATCATGAATAGTACTGAGCCCCATAAATACTGTTTTCTTTCTATATATACACACATATACATACATGCATACATGCCTGTGATCAACTTTGATTCATTATTAAGCACAGCAATAGATTAGCAACAATAATAATAAAATAGAACAATTATAACAATATATTGCAATAAATGCTAGGTAAATGGGTCTCTCTCTCAAAATATCTTATTGCATATAACACTTTTGAACCAGGGATGACTATGGTTAACTGAAACAGCAGAAATGGAAACCTAGAATAATGGGGTGGGGAACTATTGTAGAGCATTTACAAAATATTTCTGTGTTATTCTCACATTTGCTCCTTATACTTACTCTTTGGTGGGAGTGTGGAACAATGTTTTTTAATTTTATAGATGCAGAGACTAAGATTCAGTGGGAGACTTTTTTCTGGTTATATAGCCAGTGGCAAAGCCAGAACTCAGACCCAACATTCAGTTTACCTCAGGGGCTGATTTATCCATTGCCCAATTATCTTAAAGTGAAGGGTGACTAGGCAATGAAGTAATTCTCTAGGAGAGCATGACCAATTTCCCTCTCTCCACCTCCCTTTTATTCCTCTGCCCCTCCTCCCCATATATGTGCATCTCCACAAAACCTTTACACCTTTACTTTTGGAACAACTTCCATCGCTGGAGTAGGAACATTTCTCTCACAGTTACACTCTTATCTGTGAATAGTGAGGGTGCCTACCCAACTTTCCCTTCTAAGGAGGAGGGAGTCCTTGAAAGGAGTCTGTCACCTCAAAAGAGCAAATTCTCAACATTGGTTCCAGATCCTGAGGTGAGCAATGATGTTTTTCTGAGTAGTTCGCTTTGAAACATTATTTTGAATGCTGAGCTAAGGGAATGGTAGAAGTCAATTTTTCAGTGTTTATGGATAGTTACGATATAATTGTGGATAAGGAGCTGCTTTCCCCATTTTAATGCTAAGAGAATTTAGGTAGAATGGAAGGAATGCCAGGGGGATTATGAGGTACAGAGATGAATTTTCAAGAGAAGCTGCAAAGTTTGTGATGTTTGAAGGAACAGAAAACCTTTGAGGCAGTCGCTAAAACACAGTCCTGAAAGACAGAGGATATGGGCACTGACCCTGGACATTACTTCTCTGACTATGTGTTGGCAGTCATTCCCAAGACAGGATTTCTCTGGTCTTCCTTTCCGGGTTAGGGATGAAAGAGTTATTATCTTTCAGGTGTGAGGACAGTGCCTGGAACATTCTTAAGTGACTGTGGAAGAAATGGAGGGAGGAAAGAAGGAAGAAGGAAAAGCAGAGGGCAAAGAAGGTACAGCAAGAAATTCTCTGTATACAGTTAAGATAGATAATGGTGTTAACTTCCTCTAGCTTGTAGGCTCCTCAGTCATTCCCAACTCGCACTTTAGTGCACGTTTTTAAAGATAATATGGAAGTCTGAATCCTCTAATTTGCTCAGTTACTTGAAAAGCTAACTCAGAGTCAGTGAGTACATGGCCCTAACCTACTGTCTTGCCCCTCCCTTTGGGACAAGATTAACCCATTGGCTCCATGATAAGGAGTAAGGGAGGGCCTTCTCCCACTGGAGGAGAAAAAGACTTGTCCACACGTGCCTGGTGACTCAGTGAAGCAAATGTTTGTTAAGCAGTTTATGCTCCTGAGTTTGGGCTCCTTATGCATATTTTGGGCACATTACAATCACCCATTTCTTCATTCTTGGTCAAATTCTGACTAGTAGGCTGTTGGCTTAAGAGAATGTACTAGAGTAAGGAAGAGGGTGCAGGGTGTGTGTTATGTGGATAGGCAGATTGTAAGATAGCAAGGTTAGTGGGTTTGAGATTGAGGGGCACCTTAGCAAGGCTACACAGTTTGAATATTTGAACACTGAAAACCCATCCTAGTTTTAGGTTTTGCAACTCTCTATCTAAGACTGGCTAAGGCAGAGCCAAGGAGCATTATTCCAGGGTATACTACTCCCGGGTCAGAGGGTCAGCTTTATTAGAATACCGCTCTTTCTTCCAGCAGGATCCCACTAGTCCTTCCTTTGCTGCACATGGGCTCCCCTATGTGGATGGCTGCTCTCCCCTGCCTGAGTCTGAGTCTGCTTCTCTGGAACCAAGGGCCAGGGGTGCAAAGTCAAGAATTCCACTTTGGGCCCTGCCGAGTGGAGGGGGTAGTTCTCCAGGAACTGTGGGAGGCCTTTTGGGCTATGAAAGACGTTGTGGTAAGTGAAGGATTGTTTTGCATCTGATCACAGTGGGGACTGTAGGTGGAGGATAATGATTTACTATTATGGAGTCTTTTGTAACTTGCTAATAATTTTCCTGTAACATAACTTTGGGAGGGAAGAAGTATCACAGGCCCCATTTTACACATGAAAAAACAGGTTCAGAAAGATGTCTTCAGCCTGTAGTAAATGAATCAAAATCCAAGGAGAATAAAAAAAGGGAGCCTTATTTATCCAGGCTTCATTTATATCCTGGGGGACATGAGATCCCACTATGAGAAATTCTCTGAGACCCACTAGAGTTTTCAACTACTGTTTTGCTAAATTTCTACTAATCCGGTGCCACTTGTCGAGGCTCTGGCTAAAGGTAGAAGAGATAGCTAATGCTACTGTGGAATTGTAGTTTGTGAAATGTGATGGTGGATTTCTCCTGGCCCTAAAAGTGCTCCATATGTGTACACTCCACAAACACACAGCTTCTTAAATGATTACCAGAAGCAAGGCAGAAAGAGGGAGATTGATGGGGTAGCCTGGAGAGAGGGGAAGAGTGCTAGACTGGGTTCAGGACTCCTAACTGTGATCTTGACCTTAAAATCAACTGGTTCAGTACTCCCACCCTGCCCCACATTTCCTTACTTGCACAATGAGGTGGCAAGTCAAATGAACTCTAAAACTCTTTCCTCTCATGGATTCGTTGACTCTGAATTCAAGAACTAGAATGAGAAGCTGAACTGCAGGTGAAGCTCCAAGGGTGAGAGGCATCTCTGAGGTGCAGCTGACAGAATATGTAGGCAAAACCCTGCTCCTAGTGGTTTTTAAATCAAATAAGTTTATGAAATCCTGCCACAAATGTCTCAAGGAAACAAACAGATCCCTCATCAGGGCTCTAAGAATCTCTTGAGATTCCTTCTGACTTTGGGACATCAAGTTTAGTGATTTTCTGTGACTGGAACCTTGTTCCCACCCCCAGGGCCAGCTCAGCACAGGCCTCCTTGGGTCCACCTTTGGTTGGACCCTGGCCTCTGATAAATTCTGTTAGACTTTGAGAGAGTCTGGATATATTTAATGGAATGCAGATGCTGTATGCATTTGTTGGTTTCTATGTTGACTCCTACTCTTTTCTTTTTATTCCCAAAGCAAGCTCAGGATAATATCACGGGTGTCCGGCTGCTTCAGAAGGAGGTTCTGCAGAATGTTTTGGTAATCAGATCTTGGGAAAGAACCAGGGCTCTCTCTTTTTACCTGATATGTATGGGTGGGGGGTGAGGGGCTTCATGTCTGTCCACACTGAAACTACATAGTACAGGGCAGGGTAGTGAAGAGACAAGTCAATATTTGGGGTTTTGCTTCAATATCTGAGCAATGGGCGTGTATGTGTGTGGTGGCATGGGATGGGGCTGGGGATTTAGACTTGTAGCATATCTCTGTTTAGCCAGAGAGCTCCCATTATTTTTCTTTTGCAAGTGTAGGCCTGAAGGAAGAAGGTTAGGTTGCTTCTATTTGCATCCTTTTTCCTCACTCATTACTACCTTCTCATCAACCACTTTGGCAGTCAGTGAGCACAAACATGGAGCCATGATGCCTGAAAGGTGCTGAGCTTCACTCTGGTGCTCCAGGAGCCAGTATGGAATTCTCTGTTCAAGGATGTTAGCTTTCTTTTCTCTCAGTCCTTCTTCCTGTCCTTTCCCCCACCAACTCTCAACTAACATGTTCCAGGTGCTTTTTGGTGTCCATTGCTTCCTATAATTATTAGAGAGGTCATGGCATATAAAAGAATTTTAGCCAGATAAGAGTCAAGAGTCCTAGGAAGTAGGCCTGTGTTTGCCACTGACTTTGTGACCCTGGGCAAGCCCTTCTTTTCTGGGGCTGTAGTTCCTCCTATAAAGCAAAGGCTCTGATCTTTATGCACCTAAAACTTCCTTCAGATGTTTATCAGCATCTCCTAGGAGATCCCTGCACCTACTGTGCTTATCTTGCCTTGTGTAATATGTGGGGTGCCAAGGTGAACGGAGGCCTTGGCTCTGCAGTGATCATAACCCTCCCTAGGATGCTGAAAGTTGTTACCTCATCCATGCCTTGCTGAAGTTCTACTTGAATACTGTTTTCAAAAACTACTATGCTAAGGCCATTGAATTCAGGATCCTGAAGTCATTTTCTGCTCTGGCCAACAACTTCATTGTCATCATGTCAAAACTGCAACCCAGAGTGAGTAGAACAAAGCTGGTACTAAGGTCCAAGGGAAATGGTGCGTTTTGAGAATAGTTAACTGTCCTTATCTGGTCCCGGCTTTTATTCTACTACAGGGAGGTGTGGGTGGAAACGATCACAGTCTCTGGACACCAAGAGATCTGGGTTCAAGTCCAAGTCTTCTTCTAACTAGCTGGGTGTCCCTTTGCAAGGCGGTCAACCTTGTGAGAATTAAAGGAGGAGATCTTGCCACACAATAGTTCAGCAATGGCAGAACAAGGATGCTAAAATGTGAGGATGTGGGATTCAACACTATCCTCTTAGGCCTTGAGGCCCCTCTGGGATTATTAGGAAAGAGTGGGAAGGGGCTTTCTTTTGTTTCTACCTAACACTTAGCAATTGTTTTATTTCTGTTATCCAGCAAGAAACTGATATGTTTTCCATCCGTGAGAGTGCACATAGGCGGTTTCTGCTGTTCCAGAGAACATTTAAACAGGTAATCAAGGCTTGGAGCTCAGAACTTTCCCATCCAGCAGTGAACTAGCCTGCACCGACAGACGGTGCCTTAGAGAACTAAATTCAGGTGAGTCCACCAAGCTTTCCCAAGTTACCTGGTGGATGAGCAGGAACACTAGTTTGTATAAATTAGTATAATTTGTATATATTTGTGTAAGTCCTCCTAACTACATGGTTTATTTTTCTGCCAATTTTTAAGTTAAAATGCTATTATATCTCCCTTCAAAAGATTTCACTACTAGGAACTTTCTCTGTGAGACAGTCTGATGAGTAAGTGAACTGGGTAACTGGAGTCGGGAGAGTGAGGCAGAAAGAAAGGAGAAGATCCCACCGAACACCACCCCATTCATATATGCAGTATTTTTCATAATCCTCAAATGGTCTAGTTGGAGGGAGAAAAAGGTTATGAGAAATTATATTAACTTTTCACAAATTAAGAAAATGCAAATTTCATTTCCCCCCCCAAATCACTGTTTTGAGGAACAGATATATCAACACATAAATAACTAAAGAGAAACAACACAATGGAAAGGGCCACCTGGACCTCACTTTCCTCATCTGCAGAGCAGACTCAGGAGATGGACCAGATACACACCTGGGACAGCAGTTCTTATGATTAGGAACTCCAGATGCTTTCCCTTACACTTTGTATGCTGCACTCACTGAACCCTTTGTTCTCACCCTTGAGGCAGACAATGCACATAGCTGGGGGACAGCTGCTGGATGGGTAAGAGGATATATTTTGGAGTCATGCCAACTTCATGATATGGTGGGTGAGGAAACTTATTTTTGTGGCTAACATAGTATATCTTCACTTTCTTTTCCCTTAAGTTGAACATAGAAGCAGCTCTAACCAAGGCTTTTGGAGAAGTGGACATCCTCTTAAACTGGATGGCAAAATTCTACCAGCTCTGAATGCCTACACCAGGATACACTCTTCATTCTCCATATTATTTCAAACATGTGTCCCTTTCCATGATGTTCTCTGGGCATTTTGCATTATTGACCATGAATCTGTCCTCAAAGACTTCATTCTTTAAGTGGCTCTAAAGATAGTCATGGAAATTTCCCTTGGATACTGTGAATAATCTACAAAACAAATTCTTATATTTATTACAACTCTATTTAATTCATATCAGTGTTTTAATTGATGTTATATTTATTTGTGAGATTAAGTTCTGCAAAGGCTCTTGATTTTTTAAATCCTCCATGAATGATCCTTGTATCTATGCGGGGTAGTGGTTGAGTACTTGCTAATGTTTAATAAACTAGATTTTTTGCCCATCTCTGAGCTGTTGAGGTAAAATGTTGGGTGTTAGGATATAAAGCTGAACTTTTGTGGTATGGAAATCACATTGCCATGATGTATGCATGAACAAAGCTCTGGGTTGAGGGGTAAGGTTCCAGTCTGAAATGTAATGATAAAATTTAGGTTAATGGTCCAACACAAAGCAAGTTCTCACTAAACATTTCAGTTCTTGCCCACACTTCCCACACTCCTTCCTTTCTTATCCTCATGCTTCTCTTATCTGAAACTTGAGAGAGTACCAGTGTTAAGTTGACAATGCTATACCTGGATATACTGTCCAGTCTGTGATGACATTAAAAGATAAGGAACCTAAGTCTAGCAGTCCTTTCTTTTGATTTCTGTATAAGTATCCAGTGAGGTTAAACTGCCTATCTGGGAAAGGACTTTCTCATAACACTAATGGGCATTCTCTAGTCTCAAGATCTGGTTGAAGTTTGCTCAGAAATCTTAAGAGAAAAAATGTCCATAGGAGGGTATATGTCTCTTCTTCCATGGTATAAGTGATTCTTCTTCCTTACCTTATTATAAGTTACTTGGAACCAGTAAAGAGAGTATTTCTGGAAACATTTCTGGAAACAGAGAGATATAATGGTTTTGACCAATGTTCAGGTAAGTGAACAAATGTTAGTGCTAGGCTACTGAAGAGGTATGAAGAGATGACAAAACCAATTTTTAAGAGGAAACATTGGGATCAGAGTACTTAAGTGTTTTAAGAGAGAGACTTAAGAGTAAAGAGGATTTAGGGAGATATAGATACCTATCACTAACAAGTATGCTTTATCACAAAAATAAATTGCCCTTGCCATAGGTAAATAGAAGCACAATAGTAAATGTAATCTCAAGATGAGAGCAAAGATACTGCAGAAGTGCCTTATATCAGGCCTTTTCCTTGTTCACAAGGCTGAGGCATGTCCTTACAAAGCAGTCCAGGCAGCTTCAATGGGTGTGAGGCTTAAACTTGGAAAGCACCCCCTAAACAATAGCTATGCCTTTGCTCCATCCTAATGCCACATGGTCTAGTGAGGACCGCAAAACCTTGTGGTCAAAGGCACTGCAAATTCCACAGTCTGTTATATGGCTTGGAAAGGAAGCATTGAGACAAATGTTCTGGATATCCAGAGTCCACTTGATAAGGATAGAGCACTTCAAAGTTATGCAAGAATAGCTGGGGCAGAGGGTGAGCAGGGAAAACAGAATGGATAAGATTGGAAGTTGGATGTGGATGGTAATGAGGGCTCTGAAAATGGATGGAACAGTGCTGAAAACCAACAGAGACACAAGACTCATTGGCAACAAGGTCTGGGTCCAGGAGCACAGGTGAAGAGGTGAATTGGGCAAGGAATGTTGACATAGTCATCTGAATCAGTGTCCTCCTTTTTTGGCAGCAGGTTGGTGGTAGAAGTCGACAGATTCATAGCTGGACATGGAGCCAGGGAGTTTCAGACACCTGAGAATAGAGGCATCACTTGATAGGCATAAAGTGATTATATCATCTCTCCAGGTAGATTTCAGCAGGCATGGGAGCATGTGCATGGTTGCTGACTTTTAAAAGGCAAAGACACAGAGGTAGCTGAACTGCATCCGGTGGCTCAGCTCTGGGGATTTTCAGGGTGGTGTCTCATCCCTGATAACAAGAAAAACACTTCTATGTAATGTGGGCAGGAAATATCTTAAGTGGGGCTAAGACTAAATGTGGCTAGTCCTGGGTGTGAAGAAGACCCAGCTGCTGGAGGATTTTCCCCTCTGGGAATAGATGACATGACTTAAGAAATAAATATAATCTTCATAGGGAGTTATTCAGAAGTAGGATAAGTCATCCCTGCATCTCTTTAAAGGCTTGGGGAGACTGTGATCAAGCACAACAGTGCATCGGGAAGCAGCTGGCTGGTGAAGGGGAGGGAGGGGTGGGGCCACATGGACACCGTGGGCGCTCTTCTTCCTGCACAAAAACTTCGGGATCATCTGCATTTAGAACAGTGAATTCTTGAAGGACAGGGGTATGAAATGACCCCAAAACAGCACAGTTATCATAACATTTGTCCAAGAGGACTGTGAGGGAAAGTAACATATTTAAACACAGGTGCTGAGAACTAGAAATTTAGCTTTCTGAACACTCAGCAAACATTCATTGAAAGGAATTGCTACTTTTAAAAAATTTACTGAAGAGGAAATGAACAGTAGATTGCTTCAAAAATATATTTCCCATTGTCTGTTACGGTTCATCATTTGAAATTAATTTATTTGATTTAAAAGGATTAAGATATATTCTATGAAGGCTAAAATATTCATCATTAATCATATGCACCTTATGTAAAATCATTCCACCAAGACTTTTGTCCCAAATAGTGGGTCCAGGAGTTCGAGCCTGGGAGCGGGGATAGTGAGAAAAGAAGCCACAGGAGATTCAGAAACTCAAGATAGAGTATAAGAAGATAGGAAAACTGGGGTCAGGGGACCAATGGTCTCTCTTCTCTTGGACCGAAGGCCCTGACCATCCTGGTTTCCACTTATTTATTGGGTTAATACACAGCATTGCTCCAAGCAGTTTATGTAAGCAAGTTTATAGTAACATTAGATTGCTTAAACAGCTTTGCTTTCTAACAAAATAACTCCATCTTATTTTGGCGGGCAGTCACAGACACACTGTCCCAGTGTTTTCACACAGCGGCCTTCGCCAGGTCCTTGACGTTCCACCAGATCCAGCTCTGACATTGCTCTGTTTTCTGACCCCAACAAGTGGGAATAAAAGTTTCAAGTGGGGAGAAAAGGTAAGATTTTAGCAAGGCAGACCCAGGTGAGGGCATGTGTGGTCACAGGGCAGATCAAGAGCAAAAGGCTAGTGTAAGGGTAGTGCAGATGGGCACTACTGTAACACAGCTAAGCCACTGTGAACCTTGTCTAGCAGGGGTGGGAAGTTCAAGAAGCTGGAGGTGACAGTGGCAGAGCTCCTACATGTTGCTGAGTATCACTCTCCCACTTTAAGCAAGGCATAGGATTGTCCAGCGGGTAAACACATTTCTCAGTTTCATTGAAAAGTAGGTGTGGTCACGTGACTAAGTTATTGTCAGTGGGTTATGAGTAGAAGTGATGTGTGAAACTTCAGTGTCGTGATTTTAAAGAAGCTTTTTTTTCTCTCTCTCCTGTGAGTTGGAAGGTGAATATAGTGTGGTGACAGAGTAATGACTAAGGACATGGCAGGACTCCAGGTATGGCTGAGCAACAAGAGAGAAGGCATTTGAATCTGGATGACTTCTTAGCTCCTGGACCCTTGCCTTTACTCAGGAGGAAAGAAGGCCCCCCCTCTTGTGAGCTCAATGTTTTAGGGTCTACTGCACTCACAGCCCACACCTTAATCAAAACAGAGACTTTTGTCACACTCAATTTTTCTTGGTTCTTAAAGTAAGAGTATTTTAGCTACTTTGGACTGTTTTGGAGAATAAAATGCTTTTTTTTTCTCTATTTAGCAAGGCAAAAATAAATGGATAAATGAAGGAAATTTTATCCATCTGCCAATAGCCATTGGTAGAAATACAAGGCACTATGTTCATTCCTAAATTTCAGGAAGAATCTTCCTCACCCAAGGTGTTGAATCCTATCTACAGCTTGACAGCTACCAAATCAATCTCTAGGCCAGGCTTAATTGCTTAATTGTGTAAACTACCTCCTCTCAGAGTTTACTAGAAAGTTCTTCCTCATACTAAGGTGAAACTGGGTTGCTCCCACCTCCTTAGGACCAACTAGAGATACTTTCTTTCACATGAAAATTCTTCATGTATTTGTATGGTTACCATCTAGCTCCTCTAAACACCTGTTCATCCCATGAGAAATGCTTGGCTAAAAGCACATGCAAGTCAGAGCTCGCCCATGGGCCAATCAGGGGCGGGGCGGGGCTTATCTGAGGGGATCGAAGCTCTGGCTCTAGGGAGAGATGTCTCCCCGTCACTTAAGGGAACCCAGAGATCGAAATGAAGCCATGGTCTAGGGGTTCAGGCCCATTTACAGTCCTGCCAGAAACCGTGGGAAGGAGGGCTGGATGTTGCAGTGCCCTGCTTTCCCGGAGGCTCACGGCTCACGGGGAAGCCTCCGCAAGCGCGCAGTTTCCGCAGCTCCAGCACTTCTGGCTCCGCCCCACGCCGTCTCCCCCTCTCGCCTCTCCTTCTAGTCCAGTACCCCAGCCCAGGCGTGCTCACCCCTTCCGGGTTCTTGTCTGCTCCCCGCCTCGGCCCCCCGCCAACCTTACCTCTCTCGCTTTCAGCCTGCTCACCTGCAGCGTCAGCTCCCTGAACGTGCCGAGGGCAGGCGCTGTAGTTGTTCTGGGAACTCGGCCACTGCCATAGGAGCTGCTGGGAGGCCTCCACGGAGTGCATCCTTATGGTCAGTCGGTGGACCTGTCTGGAGAGAGCTTCTCGGTAAAGTCCCCAGGAATGAGAAAGGAGAAGCATCAGAGGCGCGGTGGCCCCTCTCTCTGTCTCTCTCTGTCTCTCTGCCTGTCTGTCTG